>JARHVA010000176.1:2970000-3410000 GCA_037957365.1 Torreya grandis
CTTAGTCCTCTCATGCCATAGACTCCGATGACATGATATTTTATGTCATGACTATTATGTGTTGTGCTTATTCTACACCATGCTTCTTATGCATTGAGATTATTTAATAAAGGAATTAGCCAAAATTTGGGGTCCAAAATCACCCCACACTATGACATTAGTCTATCCTAGACTAAACACCAATTTCAAGCTTTACCAAAAAATTGGGGCTAACCTACTCGATCTTCTTCTTGACACCTTCCTAATGTACAAAGTGTTTAACAACTTCATTATTATTTTTTCAATTACATATTTTAGCTTCTTGGCCTCCTCAAGTTGGTCAAAACACTCACCTATTTTATTGACCAAACATTCAAGGGATGTGGAAGCATCCTTATGAGTGCCCTCAAGCATGGTGACTTCAGAAATAAACTATCCTTGGAGTATTGTGAAGTTAGAATTTATTTCCTTTATGTGTGAACTTATTATTTTCTCCATGAAATCCACATCCTTAAATACTTTAGCATGATCCAAGTAATATTGTGTTAATAAGGCTACATCAACCAGCTATTATCACTAAAGCTCTTCTACTTGAAGTCAAGCTTCCAAAATCTTGATGGGCCATGCCAACTTCTCAAAAACCCCATCTAAAATGGAAATGGCATCTTCAAATCTATGCAAGGCTTACTTGCACACCTCCATAGATTCTAAAAACTAATCTATTTCCCATATTTTCTCATCCCAAGGGCCAAGCTAATCTTTGCATCATTTTAAAATTAGATCTATTAGGGTCTCCAGTTTGTCTATCACCTCACCAGATAGAGGGACTTTGTCTACTAACATTGGGTCTTTTCTTAGGATTACTTTACATATGTTTAATGGTTTAACTTTGGTAGTTGTTTATACCTTCAACTGACACTTTAGCTCAACCAACTCTTCTTCCAACTTTGTTTTGGTGGCGACCTCTTTATTATATAATGCCACCATCTAGGCATATTTCTTCTCAACCTGTTATGCATCAAACTCTACAAAGACATTCTGCCTTGTGACCTTAAATGCCATTTTCAAGAGTGTTATGCTATCATGTATATAGGTAAGCTAACAAATATCTACCCAAAGAGTATTGGGTATCACTGCTTCTTACAGATCTAGTATAAGACTATCAGATGACATCTCAAATTGGTGTTCTTCATTATACATGTTGAGAAAGAAATAAATTTCACATTGGTTCTTGTTAAATGCATCTTATTGAAAAAAATGAGAATACATGTATAACATCCTATTAGGCACTCGTTTTTATTATCAGGCATAGAGGTTCATGGTTGTAACAAGATTATTTTTTCTTTAAATAGAGTAATCAATTAGCTCCTTCCCCTTCAAAGGCTCTCGTAAAAATATCTCAACATATATGTCTTACTCTTGTGAAGTAGTATTTATGTCAAGGTGGCCACTCAGTCCTATATCTATTTCATAGCCATCCCTCTCTTCACCAATTAGATATTCAATCTCCATCTATGCCTCCTCAAGGGTGGTCACTTCAGACTACACTGTTGAGGGTGTCTTCTTAGAGTTGAGAGTATCTTTCTCTTTCTTTATGGTGTCCCTTATGGTATCTCTCCCAACTCTTACACATCACCATCCTTAGGCACCACCATCTCCTATTCTAAGGGAGTAATATGTGTTGCTAGCTCCACACCTTCAGGTTGACTAGATGGTGGATCTTTCTTTGGTGGTACCTAGGTACTCATTTGCCTTCTAAAAGGTTTCATCTAAGTGTTTGTATTGGCATAATATCTAGGGCACTTCTGCTTCTTTTATTGTGTTGGTTCTTGAGAGAGTCTCTATTTCTCATGTTATGCACTCTCAAAATATTTCTTCTTAGGCTTTAGCATATAGAATAAAGAATGAATAGAATTTCCTACCAAATTTTGTTATAATTTTATGGAAATTATATTTGACTCATCCTTTCTCTTTAATATTTCTTCCTAGTATATATGTATTGCTGACAGAGGGCGTGAGTCTCAAAATAAATTTATTCAATAAAAATCATCATAGGGTATGCATCATATATCCAGTTAATGACGTTCATGAAGTATCATTCCATGAAAGCATATATCAGCTTAAGCCATGAAGATAACTCTTTTGAGGGGGACATCTAGATGTGCACAATGGATAAGTGTTGTTTAACAACAAACTTGGCTTGGTCTCTAACCTATGTTCTCTAACCTATGTAGGCAAGTCTTTTAGAATGAACCATTCATTCCAAAAGGCTTCCTTCATCCCATCATACCATGATTTCATCTTAATTTAATGGGATAGAGTGATTGGGCTAGGGTAGGTGAATGATTTGTACTACTCCACAAGGGATTTATTCTTGGGTAGGTATGCCCATTTGAATTCTCCAAAGGTGTAGTTAGATACATAAATTTCATCAAAAACCATCAATAATAAGAACATTCCCCATGCAAACTTGTGGTTGGTTATTTAGTGGGCTTTCTTTGCATCCTCTATGATCTTGGTAGCAAAGTATTGCACCTAGTTATACTTCAACCCCTCAATAACTTATTATGTAACATATAGGTGGGCCATATCCAAAATTTTCCATCTATCTCTTCCTCTAACCTTTGTCATAATGATGCTTATGACCACTCAAAGGGTGGGATCTTGAAGGCTCATGATGTACATGACATGGCCTTGTTTTTGGTACTCTAAGTCTCTATCTCATCTTGGTCATCTAAGTCATATGCAAGGTCCATGCCTTAGCACTGTAACCTTGTTAATTTATTAATTATTTCAACCATAATTATGATATGGTGCCCAAAAAAATAAATGTAATCCTCATGCACCCATGACATCAAAAACTTCACCTCTTCCACTGGATTTACAAAGTAAGAAAGGTTGAAGAGTTATAAAAGGACACTAGTATCCAAAACATTGAAAATATTCAAGTAGTAGACTATCTCACTCTTGGTATTCTATCACTCTACCCTATAATCATTCTAAAACTCTACTTCCTTCCCAGGCTGGTAATGGTTGTAATAAAAAATAGTGTAGATTGGAACGTTGGGCATCCAAGTTTTTATGCATATTACAATCTTTGGGTACTTCATCTCTTCAATCACCAAAGGTGATGGTGGAGGTACAACGTTTTATTCTTTACTTGGTACACCATCTTTGTCTTTATGTCTCCCATGTGCATGCCTAGTTATTTAGGTACTTCTTCTCTAATCAATACCATCTCCCCACCAATACTCAACTCTTATTCCTATAGAATTGTAGGTAATGGTCCACTTTGTTGATATTTTTTATTTGGTTGCATCACCCTTTTGTATCCTAAACGTTGAGGCATAGCCATCTAATGTTCCCAAAGGAATACATGTTTGAGTATTTTGTTTGGATCTCTTGCTTCAACACCCGTAAATGGAAGACATTGACCTTTATGACCTGCAACTCTAGAAATATTACCCATATTTATAATTATCCCCACCCTATATGTTTTTATCAGATAATACACACTTCAAGATCTAAAAATAGTCATAATTCATCACTCTGCACTCATCTAAATGATTTGAAAATTATTCTATAAATTCTCAAGTTCATTCCTTCACCTCTATAAGTTCACAATCATAGCAATAGTAAAAAGTGAAATAACCCATTTATCATTTTATATTCTTGAAGGGGTGACTTGAATTTACTACCCCTCCTCCTTGACCATCACTTCATTCAATAAATTTGACCAATGCTATTTCCATGATGTGATGTTAGCACACTTTCTATTACCACTATTCTCCTTATATTAATTACATGTTCCTTCATGCACTTTTCTTGAAGTTCATGATAAATGTAAATAATTTTGAATGTTTTCCATTCCAAATGTGGGAATCATTATTTACCTTAACTAGCTTATGGTTATGCACCACATCATGTGTAACCTTTTATCCTTATACACTTTCACTTTCATGCCTTTGCTTCTACATGTATTCTTATAGACCATATCCTATCACTTCATAAATGTAACAACCCTACCCCACCCTAATAGTGCTTCATGGTACTCTAGGAGAACATAACTATAAAATTAAAAACATTGACTATAAAACCACTAAAGGGAACACAACTCGTGTGGTGCATTATTAAAAAACATGAAATCATAAATTAATCTAATGGCATATGCCTTATTGGTACAAATAAGAAAGACTTTTTCAAAAAAGTACAATAAAAATTGAACACCATTGTAATGATTTATAAGAAATTAGCCATCTAAATACTTTAACCTACACACCCTAGTGGGATGGATACTATAAATAATGAAAGAACTATCCTAGTGAACACAAAGCTTTCTAGAATGATGCTTGAAATTAGAGTAATATATTAAGACTTTTATGCCATGAGAAAAAGTCTTGTGTTTGATATGGTGATCATGTCATGACTTTTATTTATGTTTCTCCACTCCTTGATTCTAGAGTGAAATAAAGCTAGTTTCATCCAGCTATAATAAAGCATCGAGGTGAGATTTCAAAGTTGCTTCATCATCCAATCATATGATGCACATAATGCAAAGAGAATAAACAAGGAACTCTATGTGAATAATTTTTTCAATGCCAAACACAAGGTTTAATGGTGTGATTTTTTTAAACACTTGTAAGTTGTCTAATAAGCCTATAATATGTAGACATGTGATCATCCTAGTCAATGCATCCAATTTTACATATCCTGGTTATTGTAGTACCCAAGATCTTTTTAACACCTCAATTATACCATTAGCCTGGGGATGATACAATGTTGTCTTATGGTGAGTGATAATGAAATCTACCACCATGACATAGATAGTCTCATTAAGGAAGTGATTACCTCAGTTACTAGTGAAAACCAAAAAAAAAAATGAATTTGTTAATGATATGCTCCTAGATGAATTAAATAGCATTAGTAATTATATAATCCTATTTCGATGCAGCTTCAACCTAGTGAGTAAAATAGTTAGTAGTAATGATAACATATTGGGATCTAATGTGCCTTCTTATTGGGTCGATGGGTCCAATAAAGACATGCCCACTTTTCAAAAGATTCTTGGGATAAAATAGGAATAATGGGCATTTCATCCCTCCTATTCAACTTTCTTATGCATTAGCAAATATCACATTGGTGCATGTAAAGATTAACATCCTTAAATAAGGTAGGCCACACAAGCCATCCAAAATAACCTTTCATGTGGTATCTTCACCAGTGTAATATCCTCTAGTAACACCTTCATCAACCTTATAGAGCTCTCCATTGTGATCATGTTTCATAATGTAGAATCAAAACACCTCATCCTGGCCAAGTTCATAAAGGTCACCCATGATAAGCTAAAATGGAGCAGTACAAAAATTGAGGTTCTTATTTGCTAGAGTGCTAAAATGATCTGGTGTTGATCTAGTATTCAAGAAAGTGATAATTTCCTCTAATTATTCAAGAATGCATGAGACATAGAAAAACTATATGTCAGGCAATTCATCTTCTATAACATGCAACAACTCACTAGATTCAATGCATGAAAGATGGTCTAGACCATAATTGGCCTTACTAGGCTTGACCATAACTAGGGACTAAAATTCTTGAAATAACACAATCCACCAAAAAATACAACCACATAATAATATTTTTTTGACCAAATACTATAATACCTCATGATTTGTGAAGAAAATAAATGGGGTTTCCAGTAGATACTGTGAATTTTTTTGAAGGACATAAACCATAGATAATGTATCGTACTCTATCATTGTATAATTTCATTTAACTAGAGTAAGCTGTCAACTTACAAAGTATATAGGGTGATCTAAATTACCCTCACTAGGATAAGCAAAGATAGTAATGGCTACCATATTGGAAACATTAACATGAATGTGGAAAGGTTTAGTCTAGTCTAGACACTAGAGAATAGGTTCGGTGATAAGCTTATCCTTGAAGGAAATATAGGCTTATTAGTGAGCTCTAGTCCAAATAAAGTGACCATTATGTTTTAATAACTCCTCTAGAGGCACTATAATCCTATAATATCCACTAATTTATTTTATATAATATCTATTTTACCATAAGAAGGTGTGAACCTCTCACTAGGTGGTTGGTATTGGTAGGCAAAAGATGACAATGATCTTGGCTGGGTCCATCAAAAGTCCATCTTAGAAAATAATATGACCAAGGGGAACATTGAATGGAGTAAAAAAGAGACATTTAATTAAGTTGAGATAAATCTTAAGATTCTTGAAATGTTTAATAATGAGCCAAAGATTATAATAATGGTCTTTCACTAAGCCATAAACTATCCAGTAATCTAGATAGACCTAAAGGAACTTATGGATAAAGTCCTTAAAAGATTCAACTATGATCTAGGAAAACATATTAGGGGTATTATTCAATCCAAATGACATGAAATTAAAATCAAAATATCCCTACTTGGTGGAAAATTTAGTCTTGGGCTTATCTTCTTCTACAATATAAACTAGATGGTACCCAAAAAAGCCACGTATAAAGGTATGAATTTCACATCCAACAATGCCTTCGAGGATATCTTCAATGAATGGTATCAAGAAAGGGTTGGTAATGCAAACAAAAATAATTAATTTGTAATCTACACAAATATGTATACACCCATCCTTTTAAAAACTTATTACCATAGGACTCACCCACTCAGACTCATTGATAGGAATAATGACTCCCACACACAACATACTATTGATCTATTCTTTGACATGAGTACATAAATTGGGATTAGTGTAAAAAAGCCTCTTTCTTATGGGTGAAGTGCCTTATACTATTTTGATGTGCATTTTACCCAAATAATTGGAAACCCTTCATCTCAATATATTTCTTTAGAAAAACATCCTTATACTCTTTCAACAGCTCAAATACCTTTTTTTATTTCGGTATCAAACTAGTAATTCCCCATGATAGCCATCTTTATAACTTCCTCCATGCCAATATTTTGTTGAACGGTATAGAGCAGATCCAAGTATGGTTTTTTTCATCATGAATGGTGTCACAAATATTTTAACTATCATACTCTATGTGTACATTCAAATGATCAGTTGATGGGTCATATAGATTAGATCCATCACCTTCATCAACCTAAAATACAAATTTTTGCTTACCCTTTCAGATTTATTCTCTTATTGAATGATTTAGTATAGGTTCAAGTGGGGGAGATGAAGTCTACTCATTAGTCTCATGAAAAATCATCAATCCTTCCTTTGGCATGCTATGTATTCTATGAATCCAATCTTCAATGGGGCCTATGTATCCTATAATAACTTGATACATAGATTATAGTGTAAGGCACAAATCCATCGAAGGGGATGAATATAAAAATACCATAATCATATTAATCTTAATGATATACCAATAAATTATATCTATATGGCACTCTTTATGGACATACCACGCTCTAGCCCAAGTGTGTCTAGTGCCATAAAGTACACGAACCCAAAGGTATTCTAGAAAGAACATTTCATCTATCATCCACATTTTCTAGAAAGCCGCAAGGTGAGGTTATAGAGCTTGAATACCACTATAACTGATAGTGCCTCATATATGGTTATCATGGTGAAATCTATGATTCAATGAAGAATGTATGTGATCCCAAGTAAGCAAACACTCCTAATGAGTTCACCACCATCTAGCAGCTATGCCATCAAAAATTTGAATGATTAATCACACTCGGTCAACTTTAGAATCATAAAAGGCTTCTAACCACTATATAAATTCATGGACCTCAATTTAATCATGGAACTTAGAGGCTTAATCTATCCTTATAGGTAGTGCATCCATAATTTGTCCATGCAGGAGACAAACAAATTTATGGCATTTATGATACTTTCATTGAGTATCATTGTGACTATTGATAACACCACATATCCTCCCAATAAGGTCCTAGTCACCATGTACCTAGTAGTGATAGGCATTACTAGTGATTTTAGATAAGGATTATGCATCCATACATCACAAGATTCCATTAGGGGTGGGGGCATGGAGTTTAATACCTTAATTTGTAAGATTATAAATATGGTTGATATATTCATTACCATTGACTAGTTCAACATAAGGAGGCTTGTGCGCATGATCAAATGGAATGACAAGATGTTGTTCATCATTTTCAAATATGATGTACCACTTATTTAAGTTAAAATTATCATTTTTAGCGTAACACCATGGATGACCCAAAAAAGTTGGGAAGTCATCATCCTCGACCAATTCTATGACTTTAAATTCTTCTTTGAATTTAACACTAAGGATATCCATGGTGGCATCTTTAATTACATTAATGGGCAAAGTGTGAGTTTTGTTAGCCATGGATAATAAATGAGGAGAAGGTTGAAAAGCTGGGCTAGCCATATTTATCTAGGCATCCTTTATGATAACATTAAATTCAGTGCTAGTGTCAACTAAAATGTCTTGGATAATCCATCCATCTATGGTGTCATTAATCAATATCTCATTGTCCCCTTTTGGGCTAGGTTAGATGGGAGTATCTTGACATCATGCATGGTTTAATAGATGATCTTTAGTAAGACTTGGCATATGATGCTTTATCTAGTTACAAAATAATGGTATAATGTTATCATCTAATAGTCACTTGCAGAATTCTTTAAATTCATCATGTGCCATGTCATGATGTTATGTGGCTTACTACATATCGGCACATTAAATGACATCATGATATTTAAGAAATTAGATCTAATTTTTCAATTATTTTACCAAGTTCATAGTGTCTTGGAGCACCTCCTTCTACTACTGAGCATCGAGATACTGAGTAACATGAGGTTCTTCACTCTAAACTTTCTCAATAGGTGGAGTGGATATGGACATGGACATTTGTCCACCACTATGTATTGTAATATTAACTTTAGGCCCTATTAGAGTGATAGGGTATGGTTTATAGTGTGGTTTTCAATATGTACCATGATGACACATTTATCATTTCTTTCTTTTGTAATGGTTGTGTACAAGTTAGGGCACTCCTCTAGACAATGCTCATTTTTATAGAAGGCACATGTAGCATTACATCCCAATTTCACCCTATTATTTATAACCTTTAAATCCATGGATTAATATGGTTATTATCTAATTTCATTTCTTTTATTTTAGATTTATGACATATGCTATTATGGGACAATGATATGTTGATTATATTACATGATGTGACAATTGTATTTTCTTATTCTATATATTGTGGATGTGTATTTGTTAGTTTTGCATCATTGGTTGATATATATGATGACTCAAACTGACTACCTACTTGTTTCAAGGTGGATGCAAGATTGATCCTACCCTCAGAGCATGATGAGGTAGAGCATCATCAGAGAGGATGGAGTAGATAGGATGATTGGGGGATGATAGGGGAATTGCTAAGACCTCACACATACACTCAGTAGAATTAAAATATTATATGCATAACATGTTCAAAATGTTAAGTATGTAGTTATGGAAATCTTGTTTGTGATTGTATTTTGTATGTATATTTAGTTCATGATATGCATAAGATTACATAGGATTTATTTACTTATAATTATCTAGATTTTTGAGAATAAATAAAAAAAATAGATATTTAATTACTATATATGAATAGTAATCAATTATACTATTATCTTATTACTGAAAACAATATAAACCTATCTATCAATTAGTTAAATAAATAAATACCTTTATTTTAATTACTTTTATAGAGTTGGACTATCTTAAAACACTAACCTTGAGTTAAGACAATCTAAACTTAGTCTTTATAAAACATGCATGAAATCATGTTGAAAACTAGAAATTGGATATTATTATTTTAATTTGTCAACAAAGCCTTATGTTTGAGATAACTTGGGAAATATGGCATAATGATATATATTATACAAATTATATGTTTTAATATTAATTAATAAAATTAAAGGTGAGATAGATTATGGCATTGGAAAAAGAGATAACAATAGTTAGCAAGTAAAGATGCCATGCATGGAGGGGCAAACTATGCAAAATACCATGCAAAGAGAAGGGTTGTGATATAACTATAGGAATAAATGGTTTTATAAAATGAAATATGGTGAAATGAAAAAGGGAATAGTAATATATGGGATGAGGAGATGTAGAGATAAAAAGAGGAAGTGAATTAGATAGAGTGGGGGAAAGCAAGCAGAGAGGCATTTCATATTATAAGCAAATCCTTAGAAGGTTGGTGTTGTAATTCATTTTTTTGTGTCTTTTGTATATTTTGAAGAAATCATAGAATTTTAGAAACCTATTTGAACAATTATGGCAACATCCTATTTATAAATATATGCCCAAAATCCTATTTATTTAAATATGGACGTTTGTGTGTGTGTGTGTGTGTGTGTGTGTGTTGATTGCATTTGAAAAATATGACCAATGCTTATCCATGAACATATTTTTTCCTATTTAATGAGAGAACTATAGAACTTATTTACACTATGTCATATCTATTTATACCAGGAATATGTATTGATAGCCAACACCATATTCATATATATTTTCCAAAGTCATATTTATAAATAATTACCAGCATCATATTTATATATAATTTCTAGTGTTATATAAATATATGTATAGGAAATGCTATAAATTAATATACATATAGATAGTGCCTTTTATTTAAATATATGTGAGGGAAATACTTATTTTGTATCTAATATAAAACCTATACAAAGATTGTTTTTAGTTTAAGAAGAGAATTATGCCTATCATTTCGACTGAGTTATATACTATTGTTATGCATTTTATTCTTGAGTACAATGCTTAAAGAATGTATTGACAACATCCTTTCTTATATTTTATCAAGAATAATCTAGACCGAGTTTTAGTATATATATGGGCAATATCTAAATTATAGACTACATTTTAATATATATGTGGGAGGCATCTAAAATTGACTGCATTTTATTCTTGAAAAATGATTTTTAGATATCTGAATTATAAATTAATGAGTAACACTTTACCAAAATGACTGTGTTTTATAAATATGAAGACTACACTATAGATGAGAAATTAAATTTTGCCTTTTATATAGGCATCCTTTTACAAATAGTATATGTTGGAAATGTCTAATATATGATAAGGCAACTTATTTCTTTGTATATTTAAGAAATATCTAATAGTTGTCATCCTTTTTAATCAAATATGAGAGACCTATGCATTTAGATTGCATCTTATATTTAACTTGTGCATGGTCTATGCTTAGATGTATAAGAGAATTTAGCCTATCTTATTGAGTTATATACCATTAAAAAATTAGATACTACATTTTATTTGGATCGTATACCTATTACACACTAGACTTGGGTAGACTATGCCCTTGGTAGAGTATCATACTTCTAAAGGAAACTGGTCATATTAATTAGCTAGGCATAGATTCTCGAAGCCAATAGTTGTGTAATGTTTGTGCTGAATAGGTATATAGGTTAATGGTTTATTTTAAAACGAGCCATTTTATTTATAGTATGTGAAAACCCTATATCAATATACACTCCCTTACCATTAACTATAAGTTTAAATAGGTGTTTATGGGTATATTGAGTCATCAGGGCTATATATTAAATATATTTGATTAATTGTTGTGATAATTGAAAGTGTAAATATTGTTGAGAATACTAAATCACTTGTTAAATAATCTTGATGTTACACTATTCAATATTAAGTTGGAAAGTAATGTCGTTGGATGTTTGAAATTATCAAATGACATGTTTCTATTAATGAAGTAATTGATTAATGTTATTATTTATTAATTTAATGAATATGGATTCATTGCATACCATTGATAGGATTAAATGTATGTATTTGTATATTTCCATAAATAGCTTGTTTACACTACTATTAGGAATATTTTGATTTAATCCATTGGTTGATAATTAAATAGTATGTTACTTTTGACATGCATGCAATTATAGTCCTTGTTAAAAGCATACTCGGATGGTATGATCTTGTATGGATTGTGTATTATTATATATGTAAAAATAGCATATTTTAGATTCATTATATGCATTTGATGGATAAAATGTAAGATTAATATTATTTCTATACTTAGTATGTTCTCACTTATACTAATAGGAATAATTTGAATGAATCTTTAAGTTTTATACTATTCTACATATGTATATATTAGATTTTGCATTGATGATGCTAAGAAAGTAGTGAGGCAGACTTCATTAGCCTATGTAGCACCACCTCTTTCACTTTTTTCTGATTTATTTATTTTCTTTTGATAAAGTCTATAATTTTTTCATGATGCATGGCTAGTTATTTTAGGTTCTCAAATAATCTAAAGCATTTACCCACTATGTCACCATTTATTATGACCAAATAAGGACCCACTTTGGCCTAATTTTTTCATGTTTATTTTGATAAATTAATTCCAAATTCAAGCTATGAGTCATTTTATTAGGTTTAATCTGAAATCAAGGATTATTATTATTATTATTATTATTATTATTATTATTATTATTATTATTATTATTATTATTATTATTATTATTATTATTATTATTATTATTATAGATATTTGACTTTCAAATCTAGGTATTTATCAAAGTCAGGGTTTAACTTTATTCTAGACTAATCAAGCTAATTAGGTGTTTATCAAAGGTTGTTTTGTATTTTACATGTATATTAACTTTACAAGTCAACATCATTTTTTTACACAGGTCTCTTTGCACTTAAATAATAATCAAACCTAAGAGTGGCAAGACATTATAAATATCCAGACAGGTTGAGTGAGCAAGATCATGTGACATGTATCTATCTAGTTTCTTCACGAGTAAATATCAAAATTTATATTTTCATTTTAGTTGAGTGAGTGAGGACCACCACATGTATCAATATTATATATTTATAGACTATAAATATAAGTTCTAAGTCTATTTTTCATTTTGGTACCTGAGCAAGTGAGGATTACCCACATGTCATAATCCTGATTACTCACTGATTATATCGAAATTGACTAAGGCATTAGATTTTTTGGCTATGTGGGTCAACAATATCATTCCACATGCCTCAACCTTAGTTACACAATCCCTCCATAGTTAATGGATAAATCATAGAGCTTCCTGAGTATCTATATGAGTGACAACCATCCAACTCATTCATGACTCAGGTATAAAGTATAGAACTTTTTAAGCATCTGAATGAGTGAGAGTCATTGACATTTCACCATGCCACTCATATATGATTGATAGGTTTAGATACATAGTACATATATTATCAAGCATATAAATGAGTGAGAACCATCCATGTGTCACCATCTTGCTCATCTACAACTAATAGGTCTAGGTATAAATTACAAAGCTTGATGATCAAGTAGATAATGAAAGTTATCTGCATGTCTTAATCCCTTTCATCTACCATCTATACATAGTGACATAAGTTAAAAATACCAAAGATCAAAGGTAATGAACAAGAGCTATCCATGTGTCAATATCTCACTAACCTATGGCTAATATCTAATTGCACAAGGATAAATTCCAAGAGACTAAGAGGATAAATGAGATAAAGACACGTGTCCATATCTCACTAAGTTATGAACAATGAACAAATACATAGAGACCTACTCTAAACAATTAAGTGATAAGAGGCCACATGTCATCTTTTAAATAAACCATTGAAAATAAAGAAATATACATCTCAGTTTCATGATAGAATGACATGTGTCACTATGGATGACTAACCAAGTTGACTAGGCAATAAAAGGCAATAATAAATCCCCACATGGAAATCAACCCGATGAAAGTTGACATCATGAAAATTAAATTCAAAATAAAATAGATAGGTAGTAAAGTCATCATCTATAATTAATTCCCATGAATGGAGGATTTGGGAAATAAATATAAAAGTTCAACTAAATTGACTATATACTTAGACCTAACATGTAAGAGGAAAACACATTTGTTATTTTTTATCCCTGCAAACTACTATCAGAGTTATCTTGTGATAAAAAACCAAATATTTTTTGAATTCACAAAATTTATCTAAAAAACTAAAATGGTAACTTTAAAAGGCAATCTTGATTTGTCCATGTTTAGTTTTGGCACTGAGTACACAAAAATTGTATTTAATCTATCCATATTTGACCATAAACTCCACCATTATACAATAATATGATTAGAGGTGAATGCAACATAAGCATACAATACAGATGACCAATTGTATTTATAATCTAGAAAATATATGGATGGATTATTGGTGATCAAGACAATGTGAATACATAATACAATTGTTGAACTAGAGGTATTCCCCTATATAGATGCCATTATCAATTTATTTGTGGTTGGGGATTTTTTTGAGAACAACTTTCACCATATAAATATACCTATCCCTTTGGCATACATGTTTAGAAAGCCTTCAAAAAATATTACTAGATATGTACACCCGATATGACCTATAATCAATTAGCTACAAATGTTTGATTGACCGATAAGGATGTTAAGGATACATTGAGGACATGGCCAAAAGACCCAAACAAGTTTGTGTTAATAGCTCAAATAAAAAACACTCTAATTTTTATATTTAGGCTTGGAATTAGAATTTCTATGACCTTATTGAATAAGTTATATGATTTTATTGATATTAGTTATGTTAGGAAAATTTGGATCCCTCTTTTGGACATTATTCTAGACACCAAAATAATTCCCACTCTAAGATAGATCATAAGCTTCAAAATCAATTACCAAATGAGCAACTCATAGAATAGGCCCAATGGATATTTTCATATGATGTCATATCTATTAGATGTAGTCATGGATACTGTCAACTCTTCCTAGAGAAGATCTATGGGATCCTTGATTACAATATCCCAAGAACATAATTTGTGATGACCATAACACTTTTTATATATACATATTTTGAAATTAAATTAAGAGGATAACATATATCTTCTACCCTATAATAAATAGTCGTATAAATGGAAAATATATGCCAAGGTTATAAAAATAAATAAAAAAATCAACTAAAATTTTAGTAGATAATGGTTTTATCCTACGCATACCATGATAAAAATTAAGGGCACATTTAAAATTCCATTCCTATTACCTTGATGCATCCCAGACAAGTTGGCTAAACAAAGGATAGCCATTCAATTATCCAATAGTGTAAACCAATATTTGAATTCAACCAGGCAAAGGGTGATCCATAAAACCCCTCTTAGTATAGGTAGGAAACAATATACACTATGGGAATGCCTTCATCAAATAGGAAAACACATAAACCATTTTGATTTAAAAAATATTAAATTCAAATATTGGGATCCGAGAGGGGTAATAGCCAAAGTTATCAAATATTATGGAAATAGAATAAATATTAAGTATGGGTATTAGATATACATACATGATCTAATATTTATGAATGCACAAGATGATTCATAAGTGTATAGGTTAATTTAGTTAGTTAATATAAATATGAAGGTGTCCCAAAGGATACATTATGACCCTTCTATTACTCTAGATGATGATAAAGAGATAGACAAGGATGAGGAGATGCCCACTAAGACAAGGGACAAAATAACTAAGATAAATCAACAAATAATATCCAACATATTTATATGTCTCCCAAGTCTACCAAGTTCCATCCTCCAGTCCTCTTGCTAGATATAAGGATACCATTGATTCCTAGGAGACCCATTGATCTTGATTTTAAAGCCTCAAAGGACCAACCAATAGAGGTACTTTGAGTAAGCATTCCTATTGAATCTCCACAAAGGACAATTTCTAGTGATTATCCTCTAATATTTATATATAAGATGAAAATAAGGACTCTTCTAGATACTTTAAAATCCCCATATATCCCAAGAGTGGAGGAAAGACCACCCAATCATGCAGGTGTGCCATCTGGGCCTTTATATGTTGAGATTGAAGAGGAACCCTATGAAGAGGATGAATTAGTAGAGGAGACCAGGTTGAGTAGTCTTAGATAATATTTCATTCAAGAAAATATTTAAGATCATCCTCCTAGCCATCTACTTCCTTCTCTAGATGTCAAAGAATCCCCTACTACTACTATGGATTCCATAATAGTTGTTACTAGTCCCATGGTTAGAACTACCATATGTGTTTTATTATTTATGGGAATAATTAAAAATTAGGCTTCATTCACTCCTACTACAAAAATTAAAGGAAAAGTGTTCATTCTAATAATTTTTTAACACAGGTAAATTTTGAAAGTACATATTCTTTGATTCCTTCTATTCTTAGTACCAATAATATAATAGGAATTTATTATGCTTCTATTACTCAATTTTTTCAAACATTAACCCAAGCCCCATTAATTATTTCCTTGCCTTCCACTATTGACTAAGAGACCACAATAACTAGGGTACATTTTAAGGACCTAGTAGCCAAATCCATTTTTCACTACCTAGTCAACATAAGCAAGGACTTCTACTCAGTTAGGGATGCCCATTACACGAGCATCATAAAAATAATCCTAAGTATTTTTTGTACATAAGTCAATAGACTTAACCTATTATATTATAAATACCCCCACCCACTAACAAAGAGTACAATTTAGAGAAAGGCTCTTCCTTCTTTTACCAAACCCTCTACATCCTACACTCCATCTTCTATGGTTAATATTCCACCTACAGTATTAATGTAACCCCCAATCAAATATTCATTCCATATTGCCTCATCTCTAGTCTAGAGTACTGAGAAAACTATAATGGTGCTCCTTACATGTATAAAATAATTGGAGAAAGAAGAATCCACAAGGCAAGTTTTAATCATCACTAAATAGACAAAATTATCTATGCAGTTTGATAGAGTCACTAATACATTGAAAAGAGTGAGGAAGAATAAATTAATGGTTGAGGGTAAGCTTTGTAATATTTTTAAAAAAGAGGAACTATTTTATTTAATAAAGAAAAGAAAAATAAGGTCTTGAGTTGTAGATGAGTATGAATAAGACCCTATCATAATGGTTGATACAATTGGTAGGATGGTCAAGAATATGTTCAATGGATTATAGTAGTCCAAAATGAGGTTATAAGATCAAAATGTAATTGAGGATCTTAAGGATATAATTGATGACATGTAAAACTATGATAGGGCATTATTCCACATCTTTTGCTCTAATAGATTAACAAAAACACAGTCTCAACCATTATGGGGAGATGTGGCCAAATTTCATGAGTCAATTAAGGACTAGGATGCCAAATTAATCTTTATAGGTAAAAAAAATTTACTAAAGGAATACCAACACCTAAATTTGATACTAACACCTAATATAACTCTATCTTGGAACCATGCAAGTACCAATATGGCCTATATACTGAAATGACATTAGGAAATGTAAGGTTTGGTCCAATAATTTATGAATCAAGAGCAAAGGAATATTAAAGTTCTCAAATATATAAGGATCACAAATGTATATACACCATAATGGTAGATCCAAACCCCCTTTTGAGAGTTTTTTACATGGTACAACTGATAGTTTTAAAGTAAAAGCTGAAAACCCCACTTACTAAAATAATGAAAAAGTGGTAAAATTGATTACATTTGCTATCTTTTAAATCTTCCATGGATATACACAAGAAATTTATGGATAAAATCCTAATTCTATTCAAAAAGTCCATCATTGATTTTAAGACTAATGAGAAATATTTTACAGTGAGCATGAGTGAATATAAAAGGTTTCAGGGACAAGGGGAGATGGATTATTCAACTCAAACATTATAATTTCAATCCAAACCTTTGTCATCTCAAGTAGGATCCTAATCATCATAGGTTAAAAATTATACAGCTAAGTCTATGTTTCTAAGATATATTATAATATATACTCCATTAGGAGTAGTGCTTATGACTACATCAACTATTGTGCCTTTGTTTACACCTTTAACATCAAATTATACCTCAATTCAAACTCCATTGACAATAATTATGCATGATAATTTAATGAGAGATTCCATGGAGACACTTTAATTATTTCAATTAAATTTACAATTACACTGATAATACCAACTAGGACTTCATGAAAGTCTTGATTTATTTTTTAGTTACGACTTATGTTGCAAGGAAAATGTTTTTGTGTCTAAATTAGGATTATATTTAATTTATTGTATTCATGAAAAACTTGCATGTTTTTGACATAGTCCTAATTTATATGTTGTAAAATTAGACTAAGTTTTTAAGGATGAGGCATACCCATCCGAAGCTATAAGGATATGTTTCTTGAAATTTATAGAGGGAGGAGAATTTTGGTAATTAATACAAGCTATGAAGGTTTTTAACTATTCTATAATTTTGTGTTAAAGTGTTGTCTCTTAAAATATTTTATGTATCTTATGAGGAATTTACATTAAGTAAAATATAAAATAGATCGTGAGAATATTTGTTTTCAATTACTCAAATTTGAAAAATTATTAGTTTGAGTGCTCATTAGTTATAGATCACACATTACTGGTTAGAGACATAAGATGTGCTATGAAATTTAGTTATAATAATATATTTGGTTATAGTTAATGATTATGTTGTATTTATTTCCTTTGATGATTAACTATGTTTATGTGTATACTATGTTGATAATAATTATCACTATATATTAGTTTTTTAAATTTGTGAGGACTAAGATAGAAAAGGGATTACTTGGAAGGGTTTAGACCTGAATTGAGTACTTATTTTTCTACCTTACCCTTCCCTCCTTTTTATCTTTTTTGTATAGATTTAATTTAGGTTAGATCCACCCATCTATCTGATTAGAGTCTAAGCATTCATAATATTTAAACCATCCATAGTTATAACCACTCCACTCACTGATATTCCACCACATGGTTACTTATAAAACCATGACCCACAAATCATGCTTGGAGTGAATATTTTATTGATCCTAAAATGTTAGGGACCTTCCCGTAAGAAATATTGGTGTTCATAAAACCCAAATCAACACATACTTCCTATAAATAGATGGAATCTTATATTTATGATCACTATCCACTAATCTAAGGACTATGAATCTAAAGAGTCTTATACTTTACTCTCACTAGTTCTATAAATAATTTAATAACAAGACATATAGTAACAAGAGTAGTCATCATTAGTAATGTAATAATTACCATTATGATTAGCTCTGATAGTTATTTTATACTCTTGTAAAGAAGCACTTTTATTAGTTCGAATGACTTTCACATGGTTGAACATTTGATAGGTGTTTTATCTAGAATAAGTGTAAGAGGTTGTGATATTATTACTCTATGGATGAGTAATTAATTGAAATCTAGGTATAGTAATTTGAATTTGTATAATTTTATATTTTAGTATCCATTTTGATAATACCTCATGTTGAGTTTGTATTGGAGACTCATAAGGAGCATCTTAGATAATAATCAATTTTCTATCATACACAAATTTTAAATTTTGATTTAATATGGATGGGATAAATTTAATTTGACTAAGCCATGGTCATCCAAGGAATAAACCATATGTCCTATTATATATAAATACATGAAACCACACTAAAATAGTCTTATGACCTATAATGATAGGTAATATTATACCCATGAGAGGTAACCAAGTAAAATTATTGCAACAATGGTTGTTCCATCTACATCCTTTTGAGTATATCCATAATTAGTAAGAAATTGCATTGTACACATGTTCAGACTTGAATGATTATCAAAATAAATGAATTTTATTAACTAGGAATATGAATCTATGAAAACCAATATGAATAAAGGTCCATTATTAGAATACTTTATGGGAATTTCATGGTCATATAAAGTACACAAAATAACCTATTTATGTGAATCCTTGTTCAGATATATGAAACCATCTAAGATATGACCATCATAAATTGGTGGAGGTTGTTTTGTACCTACCATATGAACATCATATTACTTTTTATTATTTTGAGTAACATGATTTAGAAGAGGGTTATGCTTGAGAAATTAATATTTTGCAAGTAATATCATGCCCTTACACTTGTATTTAGTTGTTATTAATAAAGTCTTGATATATTATCAATTAGTGAGAAATTTTAGATATTAAAATTTGGTATTAAGTACTTGACAATGAAAATATTGACATATATTTACCACTCATGAGTTATGTGAAAAAAAATGGTCCTAAATCACCATCTCACTTTCCTAGTGATTTTTATGGTTTTGTGATTTCTATTATATTGTTACACACCTAAAATAACCTCACTGCCTATTTTAAACCTAAATACTATATTACACATACCTACCCATATGATTAGTTTAATCCTCATATGCACAAGTCACTATTGTTAGATTGGGCTAGTATTCCTAGTCAATACTAACTTGTACTTGTCAATAATGACCTCTCCCAAAAATGACTAATTTTTACAGTCAAATGTTTCCTTAGGGTCAAACCATTATCCTAACATATCAATTTCATGATAAATTACTAAATTAGACTTATATATAAATAAATAAAAGCCTCACTTGATAGGGGAATTAACACTTATCTAGTACACATATATACAATATTACACATTGAAAAAGAGTACCACATTCCTCCCATTTTGAAAATCAATTACTATTAACAACCCACATCCAAGTCTAAAATATACCAAAGCTAGGTCAAAGCAATAATGATCAAGTATCAATATTAAAACATTAGTTTATTTCATATAATGAAGGAACATAATTTCATAATAATTCTAGGTGTGATAAATATTTGTGGCTTGACTTCCCTCCTTGGAGTATCAAAAATTTAGGTAGTATTCAATCATCAATAAGGGTAGGTAGGATCAACTCATTCCATTATGATTTCTCAATTTTTTTAGTTTTCTATCCCTCATAAGCATACCTAGGGTTTTAATGTGAACAAGCCTAAGTTTATAGAGTTACATGCACCATAAGGGTTCAACATATTACATACAAAGATTTAAGATATAAGTGGCATTGACCATAAGGTTATAAAACCTATTTTATGCATAGGTCAGTATCAAATACTATAGGTCAGTATCATAATTGATAATGACCTAAAGTTAATGGAACCAATTCTATGTAGATAGAAACATAGTTGTAGATCTAAGCAAATCACATGCCTACTTCAATCTATTTTCTATTGAAAGAACATAGTATTAGTTAGACTGTGAGTTAGAAAAGCTAATTAATTATCCCTTTGTTGTGCTTACTATATTAGCACATGTCATTTGTCAAATCATTACAGTCTATTTCAAGATTTTGTATTTAAATTAATGTTTAAATTCCATAATTAGTAATTTGAATTCACACACTATTTTTTTATCCTATTAGGGTTTATTAATCCAAATTAGGATAAAACATATTGGTGAACTCATATATTTATCAAACCACATCAAACCCTATGTATCCCTTAGGCTTTCATCCCTCTTGGGGTTTATATTTTAGCAATAAGTGTTTATTTTCAGACCCGATTCTTTATTATTCTCTAATAATACACATTATCCATGGCTATAATGAATGAACATTGTATTTATTTGTTAATGCATGTCATGAAGGTAATATTTTCATATTATTCCACTTGGCTATGTTACATTTTGATCAATCATATAGTCAAATGGATCAAATTTAAGCTCATTAATAGGGTTAAAATTAATAATTTACAATCCGAAACCTTTCTCAAATCATATTATTGTAACCTCAAATCTTATCTAGTAGCCACCAAATGATAAAGGGAATTCATGACCTCCTTCACACATATTACTCCCTCTACAGATTATATAGTGCATAAGACACACCATATTGATGAACTTATCATTAATTGTATGACTAATAATGCTCATGAAACAACTATGGATCAACTTGATGCCATTGATGACCAATAATTCATTGAATATCTTAACTTAAATCCACATTATATTGATGAAATTTAATATATCAAAAAAGATGATTTTTTGGCTCAAACTACTACATTTAGGAGAGAATATGACCCTTTTACAACATCAACCCATACTTTAATTCTATTACCTCCACTTTAGGTGTTCAAACCTCTAGTACTGGTACTATCCCTACATCAACACCTCTAATGACATGTAACATCCACCTAAGGTGGAGGGGAAACATAAGGCTTAAAATAGATTTACATACCTATTCTTACACAGGTAAAATTTACCCCTCCTATGATGACTAATCATGTTACATCACCATCCTCACTTAGTACACGTTCCTTTGAGTAGACTATTATAAATTTTCATGCTAATGTGTTATAATTAGATCAAGGTACATCTTGATCTAGTAATTAAATGAATACACATGCCTTTATTCATAATTCATTACCATAAAAGATAACATCTTATCATTTACATAAAGGAGTTTTAGATCATAAGCTTCCACTATATGAAGGTAAAGGTGATCCAAAATAACACATTTGATCATTCCATGTACCATGCTTGGATTATAGATACAATGAAAAATTATTAACCAAGTTATTCTTGAGAAGAATCAAGACATATGATTTATGTTAGTTATATGACCTTCCCCTCCAATCATTTATAGAATTAAACCCTTTAGCACATTAGTTTGAAGCACATTTCATGATCAATATTGAAGAGAAACTATCTTATGCATTAATTTCTAAGCTCAATCAAGGGTCTAACATGAAAATCAATGATTATGTACTTTGGTACAATACTATTTTATATAAATTACCAATATTATAGATGAAAATGAGTTACATGACATATTCAAGAAAATCTTGCTTGCACCATTTCATGAGTCATTCATCTTTAAGATATTCAAATCCTTTGATGACCTATTCTACATAGTAAGAGATAGAGAAATTAAACCCATAGCTTTGAACAAGCTCATGTATACAATTACTTATAAAACTAATTCAACAATGGAGTTATGAATAAAACCAAGATACAAGGTCAAACCAATTAACAACACAAATGAGGAAAAGATGATAGTTAATTTAGTATCAAAACCTACAAATTTACTTCAATTTTTAGTCCCAACAAATATTCAATTTTATAGATTCCCATCACCTCCTAAATACTATTATAAAATCTACTTGAGTAAAACTTTGACACTATTTCTCCTCTATAAGAGTTTGATTAAAAAAAAGCCACTTAAAATAACTATGATTGTAATGCATACTATGACTTTCATTAAATTATGGGACATTCTACAAACAAATGTTTTAAATTAGTAAGTAAAATAAAATATATTATTGATGACATCACTATTGAGTTGAAGACACCTAAAAAGGAATATAGACCACAAAAAATGAAAATAAAAATTTGAAAATCTTTAAAGATCCATTTCACAAGCATGAGATGATAGAGACTAAGGATACTTCAAAAGTACACTATGCATATAATATTAATCCTTCACTTGTGACATTTGATCACCCAATAGATGTGATTATTGGTACATATATCAACACATCACCATAACATCCCATGACCACATTTGTTTATAGTATCATTGTTAACAATGATTCATATTTCCATTCACTATTCATATGAGCTTATATCAATGAGAAATCCATACATAGTGTCATGATTAACAATGGGTCAAGACAAAATGTGTGCACAATGACACTTATTTACTCCCTTAGATAAACATAATAGGGCATACAAGTTACATTAAAAAAAATTAATGGATTCTATGGAAAAAACATAATACCCTCTTACACATAGTGATACCTCTTCAAGTGGGCTTTGCCATACTAGCCACTTCATTCTTAGTTATATAGAGTAACAAGATATTTGACATGTTTTTAGGACACCCTTGAATTTAAAAGCTTCATGAAGTACCATCTATAGTGCATTGATGTCTCAAGTATATACACTACAATAATTTAGTCATAGTTATAGATGTACGATATGAGTACCCTCTAGAGCTAATGAAATCTCCTCATCCACTGTTGCCACCACCATAGTTTGTTGATACACTCATAAATAATCAATATATGATCAACGGTTACACATATCCATATATATTTATATACACCTAGTTTATATGATAGTATTTAATTCTACTAGACAACCAAATATCTAACACACATCATATCAAAGAGTTATTTAGGGTTCATAGAGGCCATCATATCATATAATATGTACTCAATTAATACCATCGACACTTCATTGTATTCGAAAATGAGCACATGAAATGAGACATTCTCCTACCATACAATTAATCCTATAAATTCCTAGGCCTTCTAGAGATAACCATCATATATGATATTCTATGAGCAGTGATCATGACATTTACCATACAACATGTAATTTATATCAAATTTTGATAAACCTACATATGGTAATTTTTTTTGGTGATAGGTGACATTTACGCTATGAAATACAAGAAATACCCATTGTCTTTCCATTGATGGGATAATTTTTATCACATTTTAAAGTTCAAATATTTCAAAAATACAAAAGAATCCAATAATTCAAAAATGTAAAAACATTCAAATATTAAAAAAAATACCTAATCATGAAATTATTTATAGATTAAACTATTTAAATTTATTATTTATCATATGTTTTGAAGATGGAATATTATTTTCATACACACATGCATTTCATGGGATATGAGTGTGATGCATCACATACATGTTACACATGGACATATAGATGTTGGACTTTCCTCTACCTAGTGGCCATGCCAATACTCATGGGCACATTATCCCACAAGTTTCACCATCATAGTTTATATCTTTCTATAACCTCTCAAATATCTTGAGCTATCTATATTGCTTACACATGTCTTACTAGTTACTCATATATTACATAGTGCTACATGGATATGTTATTTTAATAGGATATGACATTGATACATATGGATGGTGAAGACTAGTATTTATTTCTTCTATGTTTCATTGATGTTATTACTCTCTTACATGATAGGATAGTTTATGCTTTTATATTGTGTGTGGTCCCTTGGCCTTTTTTTATGTAAATATTTATGTCCATTATTTGATGTGACATCTTTATGTCCCTTATGTGTAGCCATTGGCCTTGTTTTATGCGACATATTTATGTCCCTCACATATGTAACTGGGCCTTGTTTGTTATGACATATTCATATCCATTTTATGTGTCCCTTGGCCTTATGTATGACATTAAATTTTGAGCTTGTTGAGCTTGTTGACCTTGCTAAGATTGAGTGGTGCCATTATCTAAATCATGCACTTTTACTGCATAGTCTTTTTCAATTATCTTTTCAATTATGGTTACTTTTTCATGCTTCATCAATACGTATATATAAACATGACACTTATATTCATAAATTCCTTCATTAACATATAAACTACTATGATGACATATTATCCACATGTTCACATGATTATACATTTATACATGATGTTATAAAATTAAATTTTATTTTAAAATGAGTAAATTATAAGACACATTCATCATCTCAAAACATGGTCATTACAATGGGCTTATCATAGAGACATAAGCCTCCATGAAAAAAAATTTTGGAATCAAAGTACATATTTCATAGATTCATAATGATTCATATATCATATGAGTTCAATAACATGATAGATATTAAAAAATCAATATATATTATTGGGGTACATTACATGCATTTTAATTTAATTTATAAATACTTGAATACATATTCATACTCACTTAAGTGCATATGCATTAGCATATGAACATAATTTAAAGTAATGAAAATCACAAGTTTTCACATATACACACTTTTAGATTCATGGGGAAAGATATGGGTTCATGCACATAAACACATTCTCATGTTCATGAGGCACGATAATAGTTCTTGCACATATACACATTCTCATAGTCATGAGGCACGATACTATTTCTTGCACATACATACTAATTACAATTTACAATTGGCATAATGTTAAAAAGGCATGATGTTGGTTCATGCACATTTACACATTTTATAGTGAGCACTATTAAAGTCATTTATTTTCAAAATAGCTTTTCAATCTCACCAAGAAGTGATCAACCTTGAATCTAAAATATTTATATAGCAGTTTGATTTATGTTTTTAAAGGTAATGTACATTGAGTTTCGATGATGCTCAATAGCCATGAAATTACTTATAGATAAACCATAATGTGGTTCCCAGTCTTTATCAGATATGAGTAGTTATTTATATTGATACATCATGTATTTCTCCCCACATTCTTAAGGGTTAGGGAACGTTGTCTTCCCAACCCAAGTGATTTCATAGTGAATAAAAAATTAGGATTTTATCACCCTTAATTTCATGGTTTAATAAGATGTACCGCTCTTCATATGCTTTAATGAAAAACATCTTTCTCCAATGCTTCAACAAGGAAGCATCATCTCCAAAAAATTGTAATGACAACATAGTTCTCACCGACCCACAAGTGTACTCCTTCCTTTCTATTTCATTTCCAAATTTCAAGTTTCAATTTCAAATATCAATATATGGGCATTGACTATGTAATGTCCCCTTTTTAGCATGATCTTGTTTTATGATGATTAGCCTATTATGCGACCTTCATAGGCTGATAAGATGGATAGAGGGTCATGATGGATGCTTGGATTAGCTTCAACTAGCAAAATTTTTCTAGTTGGCTTTCGTTCGGGATCTTTCGAACATGTATTGAGGGAGATATTAATATTTGATTGATTTAATTAAATATTAATTATTTAGCATATTTTAATTATGAAACCCTAATTCTTAATTATGAAAACCCTAATTAGGGAAAGCACACCTTTTAGAGGATATAAGGGTTTCTCATTGGAGGAAGGCCATATTATTGATTATTGATTGTTGAAGACAATTTTTTTTGAGAAGACGGAGCCAAGGGTTTCCAGTATTCTAGTTGCATTGGAGAACGTCCACTCTTCAATGTGTGCAATTCAGAGGTTATGAGATATCAGCTGATCTATTGCCAGTTTGAGGGATAGCTTCATACAAAAGTTATCACAGAGGTTTACATGTATTTATTTCATTAGGTTTTATTTGAGAAATTATCCAAATAAAGATTTTTCACATTAGTGCCATATTTCTTCAGATCAGGTGTCTAGCATATAGGCATCACTATATTCTATTTTCTTCAGTACAAAATTCATACAGATCCATGCAAATCTGTACACATCTGCAGCAGGCCAGATAGCACTGTAGGGAGTGCAGAGATTGACATTAGCAACATAGAGACTAACATCGGTCGAGCAGAGACCGACATCGGCAGGCAGAGACCGACACCGATCGACATCGGCCGACTCTAATACCGATGTCAGAAGAGTAACGACACCAGGTGACTGACGGTGGTAGTATAACTAACGTCAGTGACTGTGTTTTTAACACAACTTGAGTCGTACCAGATTTAGAGTTATTTTCAGATTTGTAGAAGGACCAAGTTTTTTTGAATAATATTTCATATCATTTTATATGCATGACAGAGACTCAATATTATAATCATCTATAAGAATAATAAGATCATTGATTAGCCAGTTGATAGATTATACTACTGTATATTTATTTAATTGAATTTATCTTGTAAAATTGCATCTTTATTTATGAAAAAACACCAAAAAAATTAGAATACACAAAAACAATTCAAAACATATAGTTTCAGAGTTCAAGAGAAACTGGGGTTTCTACAGTGGTATCAGAGCTAAATCCTGCCATCCTGAGGGTTTAGCAATTTCATGCAGCCACAAGATTTGGGACCACATAGGTACAACACATGTAGTAGAGCCTTGCTTGAAGGTACCCAGGTGTTAGAATAGTAGCCAATCACCATGAGTGATAGGCATGAGGGTAGCCCACCTAGGGGCCACAGACATAATGATGATCAAGACACTAGAGAATTCTTTCATGTGATGATTACAGGCCAGCAACAAATGACACAGGCACCATAGGAACTTACTACTATGGTAGAGAGGATGAACCCACTTGTTAGATAAAATGGGGAACCAAGAGATAATAGGAGTGCTACAGTTATTTAGAGACCACAGCTAGCCCATTCCAGGACTGTTGATAGGCCTACACGTCTTACATTTGTTCAGGATGAACCATAAGAAGCACCAACAAAGGAGGTGGCAGGAGATTCCCTATTTACAGATGCCCTCATGGCTGCAAATGATGAGTGGGACTTATTATATCCTCAGGTTTAGGAGAGGATGTCCTTTGATCATTTTGTTAATAAGAGGAGAGAGCACTATAGATTAGTTAAATAGGATAGGAGGCCTAGAGGTCAGCTTAGTGAGCTGAAGAAGGCTACTGGCAAGCTTTCTTTGACCACTTTTGATGGGAGTGGTAAGATGATAGCTCAAGCTTGGATTCATAAGCTTGACACATTTTTGGCATTGAGGCCAATGACAGAGATAGAGGCAATCAAATATGCCACTTCATGATTGGTGGTACCATGGTATGGTAACACTTCAGCATAACCAGGTGATAGAATACCAAGACTTCATGGATAGGTTGGTTGAGAGGTTTGAAAATAAAGATCTTGAAGTTTAATTTTGAGATCTAGCATAGTTGAAACAAACAAGCAACTTGGAGTCCATCATTTGTGATTTTCAGTGATTGGCAGTCATGGTGCCAAACATTTCAGAGTGTAGATTGGTAGTTCTCTTCATCAAGGGCCTATCCAAACCATTAAGAGGTTGGATCAAAGCCTTTGATCCTCCTTCATTATAGGAATCTATGAAGAAGGCACATAGTATGGAGATGGCAGCCCCATCCAGTAAATTTAACTCTAGAGGTACTTCTTCATTCAGGGACAATAAGGGCTTCAATGGAGATAGAGAGGGAGCAGATTTCAACAAAGATAAATTAGGTGTTAAGAATGATTCAAAGGCCAATCTAGCAGCACCACCTTTGGATTGAGAGGCACTTAACGATCTACACAGGAAGAAGCTTTACTCTTACTGCAAAGGTCCCTATGATGCCAATCACGATTCTCCTTTGAGGCCTAAGGGCAAGGCAAATTGTGTGATGTGGGCTTTTTATGAGGATTCAGAATCAAAAGATTTTGAACAGTAGGAGAGTTCTGAGGAGTTAGAGGTAGAGGCTTTAGAGCCTAAGCCAGAGGTAGATTTAGAGCTTCAGATATAGGAGGCATGCCTATCCAACATTCAATCGGATGGTTCATTCAGACTCCATGGAGTTTTGGCAGGACAGAGGGTCATAACCCTTCTTGACACAGGAGCCACACATAATTTTATAGATGCTAGATTTTTGGAGAAGCGTGGACTCACTACCAAGGATTTCGAGGGCATTAGAGTTAAGGTAGCTGATGGTTACACTCTTAGGTGTGAGCAGATGATTAGAGACCTCCAATTGCGCTTAAATAACTATGAGTTCAAGGCTGATTATTATGTGGTGAGCATGGGGGATATAGACTTAGTCTTGGGTATGAAGTGGCTTCATTCCCTTGAGGAAGTCACTCTTCATCTCAAGGACATGGAGGTCCATTTTGATGTTGATGAGAAGACACATATTCTTAAGGCCATACGGGGCAGCAACATCAAAAATATGTTTTTTCATCAGATGGAGAGGCTCATATGACATGACATGGTAGAGTGGGTTGTCGAGTGCACATTGGCACCAATATAGGAGAGACATGTGGATGAGCTTTGTCTTGAGGTGAGTTCAGTTCAGGAGTTAGCACATGTTGATGATGATATGAGTATGTCTAGCATTCACACTTTGGATTCAGAGATTGTAGTGGGCATGGTGATAGGTGCTGGGGTTGACAGCTTGTTGGTGCAGGACTTAGAGCAAGAGTTGATGGCAAGTAGATTTGGTTTGTGTTGTTGCTATCTAACATGTGATGTCTCTTCATTATCAGTGATGTTAGTTGTTTGGGTGTTGAGTGCAGTGTCTTAGTTGCTGATTTTTGTACTGTTGATGCTGATGATTTCTTCACAAGGGTTGATTGGTGACATGAGGGACATTACACAATCTTTTCCTTGGGATCCAGGTAGTGTGATGTTAACTTTGTTTTTGAGATTGCTTGGGGACAAGCAATTTCAAGGAGGGCGGATTGTAATGTCCCCTTTTTAGCGTGATCTTTTTTTATGATGATTAGCCTATTATGTGACCTTCGTAGGCTGATAGGATGGATAGGGGGTCATGATGGATGCTTGGCTTGGCTTCGACTAGCAAAATTTTTCTAGTTGGCTTTTGTTTGGGCTCTTTCAGACATGTATTGAGGGAGATATTAATATTTGATTGATTTAATTAAATATTAATTATTTAGCATATTTTAATTATGAAACCCTAATTCTTAATTATGAAAACCCTAATTAGGGCAAGCACACCTTTTAGAGGATATAAGGGTTTCTCATTGGAGGGAGGCCATATTATTGAATATTGATTATTAATTATTGATTATTGAAGACAAATTTTTTTGAGAAGATGAAGCCAAGGGTTTCCAGTATTCCAGTTGCATTGGAGAACGTCTACTCTTCAATGTGTGCAATTCAGAGGTTGTGAGATATCAACTGATCTATTGCCAATTCAAGGGATAACTTCATACAAAAGTTATCACAGAGGTTTACAGGTATTTATTTCATTAGGTTTTATTTGAGAAATTATCTAGATAAAGATTTTCTACATTAGTGCCATATTTCTTCAGATCAGGTGTCCAACATATAGGCAACACTATATTCTATTTGCTTTAGTATAGAATCCATACAGATATGTGCAAATTTGTACACATCTGTAGCAGGGTAAACACTGCCATAGGAAGTGTAGAGATCAACATTGGCAACACAAAGACCAACATCAGCTGAGTAGAGATCAACATCGGTAGGCAGAGATCGACACTGGCTGACATCGGCTGACTCTAATACCGATGTCGGCAGAGTCACGACACCAGGTGACCGACGGTGGCAGTATAACCAATGTCAGTGACTATGTTTTTGACACATCAACCTGAGCCATACTAGATTTAGAGTTATTTTTAGATTTGCAGAAGGACCAGGTTTTTTTGAATAATATTTCATATCATTTTATATGCATGACAGAGACTCAATATTGTAATCGTCTAGAAGAATAATAAGATCATTGATTATCCAGTTGATAGATTATACTGTTGTCTATTTATTTAATTGAATTTATCTTGCAAAATTGCATCTTTATTCATGTAAAAACACCAAAAAAATTAGAATACACAAAAATAATTCAAAACATACAGTTTCAGAGTTCAGGGGAAACCGGGGTTTCTACAGACTACCATCTCTTTATTACATGTTTTTATTTTAAGTGACTTGAAAAATTAGAGCTTCATGCCAAAGACAAAGTGTATTGTACATACTCATGTATACCATTTTAATTTAATCTAGTAATTACAATACAAGAATAAAATGGGGAATTTTTACATATTAAAGTGTATTGTACAATGTCAAGCTTGACATATATTTACCATGCATAATTGGTAGGCATAAATATGGTCCTAACTCGCCATCTCACCCTACTTTGTTATGTTATCATACACATACAATAACCTGATTATATGTTTAAAAAATACATGATATCCTAAACAAACCTACCTATATTCTCAATGTAATCCTCATATGCATGGTTTACTACCATCAGATTAGTCAGTATCACTAGTTGATACTGACATGCACCTATTGATATTGACCTTATCCCAATAAGGACTAATTTTTAAAATCATATATATCCTTAGGGTTAGCCCATATAACTATAATTTTAGTGGCATGATAAATTACCCAACTAGACTCATACACACACACATAAAAATCAAGGCCTCACTTGATAAGGGACTTGGCACTTATCTAGAGATCATCTATATAGTATTTCACATTGAGAGAAATTCCTTATTTCTAATAGTTTGGAAATTAATTAGTAGGATCAACCCAAAACCAAGTTTTATGAATAAAAAATTCAATGAAAATAAACAAATTATGAATTATCAAATCCAAAACATTAATTACATTAGTATAATGAATGAGCACAATTGCATAGTCACACTAGGTGGGAAAAATATGTGTGTGTGATCTTCCCTTAGAATATCAAAAATGTAGGTAGTGGTCAATAATAAACATGGGTGATTAGAAATATATAAACCCATTATTATTTCTTGGTCTTTGTACATTTCTATCCCTCATAATCACACCTAGGGTTTTAAGGTGAAGGAGAATGATTTCTAGAGTTACATGCATTATTAGGGTCCAAATTATACATATAAAGTTTTTAGAGTCATGAGAAGGTGACTATATTATCATAGACACTATTTTATACATACTTCATGAGAAATTACCCAAATGGAATCACATTTACACATGCATACATGTGTGAATGTGTGTGTTTGTGTCACCTGATAGAGGATTTAATACTTATATGGTATAAACCTATACACTTTCACATTGAGAAAAATGTATTATTTCTCCTAGTTTGTAAATAAATCACTAAGATTAACCCATAACCAAGTCTAAAGCATATAAAATCCAAGTCAAATTAAACACTATCAAGTATTAAATCCATATCATTAGTTGCATTCATATAATGAAGAAACACAATTGCATAGTCATTCTAGGTGGGATAAATATGTGTGGCTTGATTTTACTTGGAGTATAAAAAATGTAGGTATTGGTAAATCATCAACACATGTTACTTAGGGCAGCTTATTCCATTATTATTTCCTGGTTTATGTAGGTTTTAAGCCATCATAAACATACCTAGTGTTTCAAGGTGAAGTATCATGATTTATGTAATTACGTGCATTATTAGAGTTCAACATTGCACACATAGAGTTTTTAGAGATAGGCGAAGATGATTATGTGGTCATAGAACCTATTTTATACACATGTCACTATTTACCACTATAAGTTATTATTGATAGTTGATATTGACCTAATGCTGACAAAACCAACCTTGCATAGACAGAAACACAATTCTATATCTAGATTAATCGCATGACTACTTCAGTATATTTTCCACTATCAAAATACATTCTCTATTATAAATTCAATCATATAATATAAGTTATTATTTATTTATTTTGCTTTTTATATTTAACATATTCTACTTGTCAAATCATTGCAATCTATTTCAAGATTTGCATTCAGACTCATGCTTAAATATCATAATTAGTAATATGAATTCACATACTAGTTTCTATCCTATTAGTGTTTTTTAATCTAAATTAGGGTAAAATAGGAACATCTATTGGTAGTATGAACCAAAACTATATGAAAATCCCAATATGAATTAAAATTAAAATTCTTAGGTAATGGCCAAGATGAGACAAATTCACATTGTGGAGGTAAAGATATCATATTATACTCAATAAATTATTTAAGCTCTTGGTGAGGACTCTTATCTAACCACATAAATTATCTTCACTCTTGTGGTGGAAGGACAAAATTTTCAAGTGGTTGAATTACCAAATTAAATATATTATTTGTCTCATTATTAACCTAAAAATAATATCATTATTCATAGCCTTGAATGTTGTTTTACTTAAGAATTCAGCTCTATTATAGGTGGGATTAGTCCCATGTTTAAGTGTATTGTCATCTAAAAGCTTTATTTTATAAGTTAATCATATGAAAAATTTAATTAAAATACTAATATATGTTGAAAATAAATGTCCTTAATAGGTTGAATCAAATTTTGAGAGAATATACATTGTGATTCCAAATAAATTATTTGGCGAGTCATATTCTCAAGCATTATTTTGAATTTTAAGTACATACTCATTAATAGGTTCACTATGTCCTTGTTTAAGGTACACCAACTAATAAATGTGACCTTTTAGATAATCTTGATTTAAAAATGAGATAATAAATTATCAAATAAAAAACTAAAGTGATAGATATATCCCTAGGGTAATGTATAAAACTAGTCCAAGGAGCAATCCTTAAGTGATGCATAGGTTCCTCACTACAAGTTTCAACTATGAATTCTTTTACAAACACCCTAGGCTCTTTGACCCTTTCTAATATCCATTTACCCCTATTATATTGATATTACATAAAATTACCATTAGTTAAGACTTACCTAGGGTGTATTCTCATTTACCTTATTAAGACACACATGTGTGTCAATTTTGGTGGCCTAATTCTTTCTTTAGGTCCACTTTCCCACTTTTAGGCCTATTTAATTAGCCCTTTCTAGGCCCAATACAACCTAAACCTAAAAATACACAATACATAGTTTTCACACACCTAAAACCATTTGAATTAGTTATAACACCTCAAATATACCTAGATTAAAAATTTTGGTTGATTTTTGACAGTTAGAATGCAATATATGTAAGAAACACTAAATTAGAGATGTTGTAGCTCTGTCTCAGCTTGAGAGAATTGTAAAAAAAATTACCAAAATTTGAGTGTGTTCCAAATGAATGTGAGATATGATACATGTCTATATCAACCTTTAGAAACTTTTCCAACCATTTATTAGTTCTGTACAATCGCCTGCCAAGGGTTTTTAATTCAAAATATTATTGACTATGTATGAAAATTGATTTTCTACAGGTCTATACCCATGTAAGGATGAATAATGCACATTTAAGTGGGAAAAAATATTCAAAATATATTGAAAAACTATCAAATAACTTAATTCAATATCTTAAATAACTATAAATTTGATTCAAAATTCACTTATTCCCTTAAAACAAGCACATAGTCCCATTACATAAAACTTGCTACAGAAAATAGGGTTTTTATTTTAGTTTCCAAGAACCAAAAAGTTTTATTGTAATTAATTAAATTATAAAATCTTTAAAAATATCAAACAAAATTTAGATATGTTGATAACATAATGCAAATTGAATCAATGACTATTCCTTCATAAAAACAAGCACATAGTCCTTTACATAATGAATATTCTAAGAAACAGGGGTTTGTTTGTACTAATAATAGAATACAAGATGATTTTTTTATTATTAATTGAAATTTTTAATCTCAAAAAACATTCTTAAATCCTTTAATGACATTTAAAATAGTTATCTAAGTCCATTTGATCATCAATTCTGAAAACACAGTCTATAACAAATAGGTAAAATTCAAGAACAGGGTCTGCATTTTTTTTTCCTTCAAAAACAAGGGATTTTTTAATCCTTTGATTAGAATATTATATCCTAAAAAACATGAATAACTAAATAAAACTCAAAAATCTCACCTTTTGTATGAAGATCAACCATTGTAACTACCTTGGTCACCTCTAACGGTCTCAAGGTGAGTTACCAAGTATTGAAATTTGATCTAACATGAGAATTTTGTAAAAATGAGACTTTATATCCTTGAAAAGTTTAAAATATGTTCATAAAATTGTTTAAAAATTATCCAAATACTTATATAATCCATCCCATTACCATTTCAAGTCCCATAACAAGCCAAAATTCAAATTTTACAAACAACTAGTTTTGGTGGGAAAATCCTAAATTTAAATTTTAGACTACCTAAATACATTAATAGAATAATAATTTGGATTATAATAATTATTTGAGCCTTTCCAATCCATATAAATAATCATCACTCCTACATGAATGTAAACAAACCAAAATTTAGATAAAAAAGTTCCCTAAGAGTGATGCCCCTACATCATACTCCCAGGGAAAGGAAAAAAAACTCATGGACTGTTATCCATGAGTGCTTATATATTACTCCCTTACTTATGTATATCATGATAATTCATACATATGGCATATTATATTGGGTGATTCTTCTATTTGACTATATACTTGAATTACTACTTGTCTCTAGTCCTCTTGATCACTTGCTTGTCTAATACGCACTCCATCTCTTCTATCTTGGCCTTAGGAAACTATGTTGTCCAATATGTGCCTAATTTAGATGAATCCTTTTCTATTTTTATTCCTTAATATCCTTTTTTATAAGGGTGAATTCTATAACATTGAATATATGTGAAATTCCTACCCCACTAGGCAACTCTAATTCATATGCATTGTTTGCAAACTTTATGAGAATCTTGCAAGGACCTATATTTTTCATCTTAACCTTGTTGTATCCACCATTTAGGTAACTTTACTTCCGGAGATGAGCTAATACTAAGTATCCAACTATAAATTGACTTCTCTTCTACTCAAATATGCTTATTTCTTATACTTATCAACACTAGACTCCAAATGCTTTCTTACCTATTCATGTACCTCATTCATTACCATTGAAAAATCTTCACATTCAAAACTTATCTTCTCCATATGGATGATGTTACTAACCTCAAATAAACATCTAGGCTACATGCCATAAATTATGTGGAATAGACTCATACCAATGCTCCTATTGGTAGAATCATTATAAGCAAACTCTGCTTGAGGAAACAAAAGATCCCACTACTTGGGATGGTCCTTGGATAAACACCTCAAAAATTTTCCTAAAATTTTATTCACCACCTCAATTTTCCTGTCTATCTAAGGATGTTAAATTGAACTAAAACTCAAGTTTATGCCTAGCTTCTTCCACAATGTCCTCTAGAAGTGTCCAATAAACTTGGTGTTTCTATCAAAAACAAAGTTCATGGGGAGTCCATGAAGTCTCACTACCTCCTTGAAAAATAAATTAGCCACATGTGTGGCATCATTAGTGGTTTTACATGGTATGAAGTGTGCCATTTTATAGAATCTATCAAAAACTAAAAAAATTGAATCAAAACCCCTTTCTGTCCTAGGCAATCCTATCACAAAATCATACTTATGGATTCCCAAGGCCTATTTGGGACTGGTAGGGGCTAATAAAAACCTACATTAGTTCTCTTTCATTTTTATAATTGACAAATATTTCACCTTTCCACATAATTCCTTACGTATACTTACATTCTAGGCCAATAGTAGTGCTTAGTAAGCAACTCCAATGTCTTGTCAATCCCAAAATGGATACCATGCTTCCACTATGCTTCTCTTGGATCAAATTTTCTCTTATAGATCTTTTTGGTACACACAAATTTACTCCTTTAAATAACAATCCATCTTGAATAACAAAATCCAACCATGGATCCTTTTTTAATGTACTTGGGTGCTTGCATTCATGGTATGCTTCCTTTAAGTCTTCATCATCCTCATCTAAATATTTGAGTTCCTTAATCCCAAAACTTTCTAACTAAATATCATTCACCAATAAGACTCTCTTTCTCAATGCATCTACAACCTCATTACTTTGTCCTTGTTTATGCTTTATGGTGAAGGTGAAATTTTACATGTACTCTACTCATTTCACATGTCTTTGGGTTCAAATTGGCTTATTAGAGATGAACTAAAGTGCATGATTATCTGTGTATGCTATAAACTCCTTTGGCATGAGATAATTCCTCCACTTATTAATGTTTTCACCATTGCATAAAACTCCAAAGGATAGGATGAGTGTTTTTTTCTTGGAATCATTCAACTTCTCACTAAAATAAGCTATAGGTTTTAACTCTTGGCTTAGGAAAACCCCTATGGCTACACCACTTGCATCACACTCTATTTGGAACACCTTATTGATTTTTAGGCAATGCTAGTCCTGGTTATTTTATGATTTTTTACTTTATGTATTGGAAAATATTCTCTACCTTCTCATTACACACACAATGTTTCTTGTGTACCTTAATGGTGTCAATGATTGGAGTACATATTACACTAAAATTCCTTATGAAATTCCTATAAAAACTTACAAGATCATGAAAACTTCTAACCTCTCTTACTATCTTAGGTGTTGGCCACTCCATGATTACCTTCACCTTGTTCTTGTCCATTTTCATCATGCCTTATGATATGATAAATCCAAGGTAAAATAACTTTGATTTCATTAAATCAAACTTCTTGAGGTTGATCAATAACCTCTCTTCTTGAATCTTTCTCATAACCAACTCCAAATGGTGAAGATGGTCCTCCTTATTTTGTCTATAGATTAGTATGTCATCCAAGTATACTAATACAAAATTACCAATGAAATATTTTAGTACCTCATTCATTAATCTCATAAAAGTTCTAGTCACATTGGTCAAACCAAATGTCATGACCATCCATTCATACAAACCTTCATTTGTCTTGAAATCAGTCTTCCACTCATCACCTTTCCTGATTCTTATCTGGTAATATCCACTCTTGAGGTCAATAATGGAAAAATAGATTTCTCCACTCAATAAATATATCAAATCCTCCATCCTGGGAAGTATAAATATGTATCTTATGGTAATCTTGTTTATGGCCTTGGAACTAGTACACATTCTCCACTCACCTTCCTTTTTTGGCACCAACATTATAGGTATTGCACAAGGACTCAAGCTCTCTTTGATCAGCCCTTTGTCAAGCAACTCTTGAACTTGTATTCTTATCTCAACATTCTCTTGTGGGGTCATATTGTAGGCTTCCTTATTTGGTAGACTTGCTCTAGGTACAAATTCGATGTGATGTGTTATGCTCCTTATAGGTGGCAATGTGTTAGGAAACTCATCAATAACTATGTCTACATACTTATCCAACATTTATTGGATATTTTAGGGTAGATAATTGATATTAATGGATATCATAAAAGTCTTAGGCTTAATTACCAAAGTAAATCATATATCTTCTTCATGCATGGAATTTAAAAATTCCTTACCACTTACTAGCATCACATGTTAGCCAAATTATTGATCACTTTCCTCATCCTTCAAGGGTATCAAAGTGTGACTAACTCCATCCTTCATCAAAGTGTACATGTTCCTTATTCCATCATGAGTGGTTTTCCTATCATATTTCTAAGTCCTCCTAAGAAGTGCATGACACACATCTAATGGAATGACATCACAAAGAACCTTATCTTTATAGCTTCCAATTTAGAACTCTACCCAAATTTATTCACTCACCAAAACTTGATGTCCCTTATTCAACCATGAGACCTTGTCTGGAGTAAGGTGAGGTAGTTTTTTCAACCCAAGCATATTATCCATTTCTATTAAAACAAGGTTATCTATACTTCTTGAATCAATGACTATTTTTCAACACTTTGGCATTTGCAATATTTTCTAAAGAGATTTTTCATTTATGGCAACTCCTTCTCCTTGGGTGGATTGATCATCACTCTCCTCATGAAAAATGATTCTCTCACTTCAGGCTCTTTCATGTGTGATTGAGAGAAAACACTCTCTTCCTCACCTCCTTGTGAAATCTAATTTATCCCTTCATTTCTTAGGCTTTTCACTAGTTAGTCATTTAGGCATTCCCATGACTTATGGCCAATAAAATTATTGCACTTGAAACACCTTCATATAAATTGAATTGATCCTCTACCCCTTAATGCATAACCACCTTTGTTGAAAGATCTTATACCTCTAAATCCACCTCTTGAACTAGTGGACTACTCTTATGAATTACTTGACTCACCTTGATGGCCTCTTTGTGAGAAACTTTTACCTCTTTGTTGTCCTTTACCTATGAAAAAAATTCCCCTTCCTCTATTCTACTGATTATGTTTCCTATTCAGCCTATCTTTAGCCTTGAGTGTAAATTGGTAACACTAATATAGTGTTCTTGGGATAACAAGTGCTAGTTCAACTTATAGGTGGTACCTTAATCCATTAAAATACTTTGTGATCTTCTCTTTATCTTCTTAAACATTTCTTGACCTAATGTTTAACTTATATAACTCTTCTATATATGCCTTCACAGTCATTTAATTTTGTTTCAAATTTTGCAATTATCTAAATGACTTTGTCTCATAGTCACCTAGAAAGAATTTGCCTTTGAGATTGGAAACCATTCTATCCCAATAAGTTATCTTTTTCTTCCCATTCTTCTTCTCTATCTTGTGTGAATTCCCACCATAATAAAGCATGCCCCTTTAGTTTGGTTCTTGTAAACTTGACCTTCTTCTCATCAGGTAATTCTTCATAATCAAAATACTTATCTAAATAATTCACCAAATCCATGAGTTCTTATCTGTTAGGAAAACTTACATAGGTGGGTAATTACACTTTGGTTTGGATCCTTAATTTATGATTACCTCCATGAGTCTCTCTATATCCTACTATTTAGGTCCTTTAACTGTCTCTTCTCCCTCTTCTACCTCATGGTCTTATGGTTCATCTTCCCTATCACTCAAGTCAATTATTAAGACTCCTCTTCTTTGGTTTCATCCTAAAATATTCAACATATCATCCAAGATAACTCTAAGGTCCCTTAACTCTACTAACATAGCATCGTGGTTCCCTTGGTTCCTTGCAATACCTCTTTTATTTCTCCTAGGTGGCATTTTGATCCTTGTTTAGGTAATCTATCAAACAAGTACCTATTGTTATCTCCTTAAAAGGGTATTATTTCTCCCACTTTTTCTTAGGTATCTAATATTGGATCTAATACCAAAACGATGTAGAGGTTCCTCACTACAAGTTTCAACTGTGAATTCTTTTCCAAACACCCTAGGCTCTTTGACCCTTTTTAATAGCCCTTTACCCCTATTATCTTGATAGTATAGAAAAAATATAGTTAAAAAAGACTTACCAAGAGTGTATTCTAATTTAACTTGTTAATACACACTTGTGTGTCAATTTTTGTGGCCTAATTCTTTCTCTAGGACCACTTTCCCACTTCTAGGCCTAATTATTTCTCTAAGTCCACTTTCCCACTTTTAGGCCTATTTAATTAGCCCTTTCTAGGCCTAATCCAACATAAAACTTAAAAATAAATAATACATAGTCCATACACACATAAAATCATGTGAATTAGCTATATCACCTTAAATATACTTAGATTACAAAGTTTGGTTAATTTTTGACAGTTGAAATGCAAGATATGCAAGAAACCTTAAATTAGGGCTTTTATGGTTCTATCTCAGCCTGAGAGCATTGTAAAAAAAATTGAAAATAGTTTTGTGTGTTAAAAATGAATATGAGAGATGATACAGGTCTATCTCAACCTCAAGCAACTTATCCAACCATTTATTATTTCTTTGTAATCCTCTACCAAGGTTTTATGATTCAAAATATTATTGACTGTGCAAGAAAATTGATTTTTTATAGGTCTATACCCGTCTAAGGATGAATAAGCACTTTGAAATGGGAAAAAATATTAAAATTATATTGAAACACTAGAAAATAACTTACTTCAAGATGCCAAATAACTAGAAAGTCGATTCAACTTTCACTTCTTTCCTTAAAACAAACACACAGTCCCATTACATAAAGCTTGCTACAAGAAATATGGTTTTAATACTAATTTATAAGCACCAAATAGTTTTATTGTAATTAAATTGAGAATAAAATATTAAACAATATAAAACAATTTGTATATATGTTGAGATCATAATGCAAATTAAATCAATGACTATTCCTTCATAAGAACAAACACACAGTTCTTTGCATAATGAATATTCTAGGAAACAAGGGTTTGTTTGTACTAATAATAGAATACCAGATGGTTTTTTTTTTATTAATTGAAACTTTTAATATCAAAACACATTTATAAATCCTTAAATGACATTTAAAATATTTATCAAAGTCCATTTGATCATCAATTCTGAGAACACAATCTACAACAAATAGGTGAAATTCAAAAACAAGGTCTATATTTTTTTTCCTTCAAGAACATGGTTTTTTTTCTCATTTAATTTGAATATTATCTCACTTAAAACATTAATAAATAAATTTAACTTTAAAATCTCACCTTTTTTATGAAGATCAACCATTGTAACTACCTTGGTCACCTCCAACGGTCTCAAGGTGAGTTACAAAGTATTGAAATTTTGTCTAACATGAGACTTCCATAAAAATGAGCATTTAGACCCTTGAAAAGGTTATAAGAGGTTCATATAAGTGTTTACAACTTTTCCACATACTTATCCAATCCATATCATTACCCTTGCAAGTCCTATAATAAGCCAAAATTTAAATTTTGTAAACAACTAGTTTTGGTAGGAAAATCTTAAATTTGAAATTTAGACTACCTAGATGCATTCCTAGACTATTGATTTGAATTATAAGCATTATTGGGGAATTTTAAATCCATCCAAAGCATCATAACTCCTACATGAATTCAAATATACCAAAATTAGACAAAAAGGTTCCCTAAAAGTGATGTTCTTGCATCATTAAGACTTTTAGGTAGGAAAGTATAATCAGTAATATATTATTTTATGCAAGTCAAGACATGAAGTATATAGAGATTTGATATGATATGAGGGATCACCCTTACCATTGAAAAAATTGAACTTAAGTGCTATAAAATAGTAGGGAAATATCATAATCCAACATATTTAGTAATATATAATAAGAAGTAACCATATGAATTAACTTTTGAGATCCTAGGGAAAGTATTTGAGTTCATTGTTGTATCACTTACATGTTTTGAATTTTTTATTAAAGGAATACATCTTGATCAGGGAAAATTTAACTAGAATTAACTTGTGTAGGTTAAACACCTTTTTCTTAAAAGGACCATGACCAAAAGATTTAGATTGAAAATTTAGTCAAGAAGTATTAAGAATAATCTGACAAGAAAAAAACATAGTAACTCAAGTAGAAGTAATAAATAGATGCACAATAGTAGAAGTGATATTAGTAATAACATTTTTATCTAATATAAAATGAAAACCTATAATTAGTGAAATATATGCATTCAATGGCTCATTATTAGTTCTAACATGTAATTCCTAAGATATAATTTCCTTAGATTTTATTTTTGTACATCTCTTAAAATAGCTAATTTTTCATTTAACTGATAAGGAAGTTCTTTAACTCTTTGTTTGAGTTCAACAAAAAAATTTACTCTTTATTTATCTATACCAAAATTTTATATGTTTGAGATCCACTAATATCATTATCATTCATGACATTGTCATCAAAAGCATTGGCATCACAAGGATCTACATTTACATTATTTATATTCTCATCATTCTTGTTTTTACCATTTTAATTATTATTTACATGTGTATCAATAGAAGGAACATGAATTCATTAACAAAATCCATTTTATATATGGAATGAACATGATAACTAATCAAGGCAATTCAAATAAAATCAATTTATTACTTCATATACCATTCAATCTATCACTTTGTCTAGTATGTATTGTAGATATAATTTTCTTAATTATAATACAAGAGAAACATAGAGAAAATGAAGAAGATATCGATAATAAAACCACAATAATAAATCATAACTTTAGATAAATTAGATCATAAAAATAATTCCTTGGATAAGAACATGGACCCTAAAGGTTAAGTGTTCTAAAGGACCAGGTTCACCAAAATGTAAGTATGGATAAGTACACAAGGGATATTACACTAATTAAAAGTACAATAATCCATAAAATTATTAATATAAGGGAAAACATGATCTAAATATAGTAAAACAAGAAATAAAATTCTTCCATAGTGTGATAAGGGGGTATAAATGAAAGTACTTAGAAATATTAACAATTAACAATGGGTTTCTAGGCACATATTTAATTTATGACTCAATTAGAATTTGAAAATTGTTGGAAATTTTTATAAGGTATAAAAATAATGCAAAAGATAATATAAAAGGTTGATCATTATCTATTGAATTCATAAAAACTAGATTGTCCTGATAGTGATTGACTAGAATTAGACTATTATGATTCTAATAGTTTTTTTGAATTATGGAAGTATTATTCCAATAGTTATGCTAATCAGATCAACTTTCAACTTCTAAAATATTTTTATCTATTCCTATTCAAAATAAAAATATCCTAGACCAAAAAATTAGGGTGTGAAACTATTACAATGTTTTTATCAAGCCTTAATCCATACCATGAAGACTTGAAAATACATTAAAAAATGTTGATTTTTTTAATAAGGGCTTGCGTTAGAAACCCTCCTACTTTTTGATAGGTTGGAAATAAACACTCATGCATGTCAAAAATTAGATCTATGAATATGATAATCCAATCTCTTATCCATATGATATGATATGTAAGATGAAATTGAGGCAAATACTAAATGTTGTTTCACTAAAGAAATATCCTCATTTTGATATAAATATTCAACAATGATTATTAAATGTAGTAAAAGGAAATCTAAATAAATGATATTTGGATATATTTAGTGGATAATAGACTATAAAATGTATTAGGTTACTTGTGTATATATGGACTTAATGAATTAAAATTAATACCTTATTCATGTACAAGCCAAAATTATGGAAGTGGGAAATCTAATAATCGTGGAATAATTAAACATCATGAAATGGAACAAAGGACCCAAAACTAACATGTGACATTTTTTTGTCACTACTCATGTATGGTATTTATGCATCATTTTTTCCTCTTTACACATTGTATCTGCACATATATGGGATTGAAAATGTATACAATGCTATGCAAGAATTGATTTTATGCATGCACTTGTATTGTAATGAAAACATGAATCATGCCCAACCACACTTGACTCGGCCTTGACCTATGCACTTGTTTAATACCATGAACAACATGTTCAAATACTACGAATTTAACACATTATGTTGAGAAACTATAGCTTTAAAATTGCATGTTGAAGTCAAATGCCAAGCTAACTATGGCTAACTCTGCATAATCCCTATAAAATTTTTCTACACTCATGACATCATATTTGGCATGGTTGGAAGAAAAACCAAATGGTGACAACATCAAATTTCTTAAGTTTAACCCCTAGTCACATGGGGTTTTAGCCCATGCTCATAAATAAACTAAATGGGATAAATAGGTTTGGTAGGATTTATTATGAAAATATTTTTTTCTTTTACAAAATTTGTCAAACCTTAAATTTATTGTGAAAAAATTAAGAAAACATTGATTGAAAGAACTTGTGAAGCACACAAATTTCTATAGATAGCTCTTTTTGAGGTGTCAATTTTTTGAAAGTATGTATTACTTTTTGTAATTGTGTTGGTGTTATTTTCACATTCTTATATAGATGGTATATGGTAATTTCAACCCTTGTCATATTATAGATGTACTAAATATAAAGTGTCGATTGTATATGCACTAAAAATTGACAGTTTTATATGAAATAAAATATAAAGTGCCAAACCTTTGTAATTATTATTGATATTTTAAGGAGGGTTAATTTTTTCCTTGAATTATCTCTTTCACTTACATTTCTATAAATATCTTTCTTTAGATGCACTATGATTTATAATTTGGTTTTGCTTCTCACTAAGTATAATCATCATGAGTGGAAAACTAAAGTACAAATCTTTTTGAGGGGTAAAGGTTTACATATAATAACTTTGGGAATTGAAATTAAACTAAATCTAGATCTATAAAAGTGTAAGTGGTTTAACAGATGTGATGAGGCATATGGTTTATTATGTTTGTCTATATCTCCTAGCTTAATCTTTCACATTAAACTAAAAAATCACCAAATTAGGTATGGACCATTTTGGAATAACTCTTTGGGAAGCATGATGTAATGAGGGGTCATGAGATAGAGAATGAATTCATTATTATTATGATTATATGAAACTTTGACACAATGAAATGCTTCATCAAATTTAAGTCACTTAGGTTGTAGTTGGAATTGTGCGGCATAGAAAAAAAGATGAACAATTGATCCTTTTAGTTCTTACCAAGTTAAGTCCTAATTATTATGTTTTTGTATCTACCTTACATACTAATAAAATAACCCTAGTAGTTACATGGACCATGTTATCCTTACATTATTTTTACAAATAATTGATTAGGGATAAATATAATCTTATTTAGATGGGTACATTGAAGTCCTCTAAGTCTCATGCCCTAATTTTTAGTCATGAAAAAAAAAACTTCCATAAAAAAAGATGAGAAACATAAAAAGGACTATGAGAAAAAGAAGGGTTAGAAAACCTATGCTATGTCCAAAGAAACAACAACTTAGAGATCCTATTTTGATGCCAAATCTAAGATGGAGAAGGTCAAATGTGCCTATTGAAAGAGAATTAGCCATGATGAACATAAATGTATGAAGAAACAAAATACCCCTTAATAAAATTTAATTTAGAAGAATAATATGAGTGTCCCTTATTTCATCACAAAAATTTCATCAACTCAAAAGTAATCTAAGGCAAAAGATAGTGGTAAAGGAAAAGGTAAGGGTAAGGCCATTGTTGTAGTTATATCTTAGCCTTATAAATGGGTGATTGATTTTGGTTTTTTGCATGACATGGATTCATCACAGGACATTTTATCATCCTTATAGCCATTTTATATGCCTTTTAGTTTTGTAGGTGATGATACTTATATAGAAGTGTATGGGATAGGTTTTTTGATGTGATGATGTAGCATCAAAGGATGTTCTATGTGTTCCCTCATTATCAAGTAATATACTATTTATTTATCAGATCATCCACATTAGATCAAGAAAGTGAGCTGATTTTAACCCAAAATCTATGGTTTTTAGGCAATTACATAGTAATTATATAGTGGTAGTTGGGAATTTAAATCACTAATCATGGTTTTACACTTTTTCACACTTTACTCTTGATCAATCTTATAATACACTACTCACTCACTCAGATGGGGTGACTAAGCTATGACATGATCAATTTGTCCATCATAATTATTTTTACATGGGGAAACATAGTTGACATGACATGGTTATAGATTTTCTCATGTCTACTTTTCTGACATTTGCATACTTGGTAAACATCCTAAATATAAGTATGACAAAGGTAAATCATGGATAGCTATACATTTTTTGTAAGATGTTCACAATGATATTTGTGGTCCATTACCACAACATTTATTTAGTAGAATAAGATATGTTCTTGCTTTCATTTATGAATTTTCAAGGTATACTTGGGTGTACTTTCTCAACTAAAAATCTAAGGATTTTGATATTTTCAAGACTTCAAGGCTCTTGTGGATAAATAATTAGGGAAAACCATTAGGGTTTTGTATTTAGACAATGGTGTAAAGTATGTAAACCATTATTTCAATCAGTTATGTAGTTTAGAAGGGATTAATTTACAAAATATAGTTCCCTATAGTCCTTAGCATAATGGTGTGAAAAAATGCAAACATAGGTCCTTGAAGGAAATGATAAACTATATGATACACTCCAAATATGTTACACCTCAATAATAGGCAGAGGCCATCAACTATGTGTGTTACATACATAACTATGTTCTTTATCGATACTTAAAAGGAATCACTCATTTTGAATCTTGGAGTGGTTAAAAACCCACAATTAATCACTTCAATGTGTTTTAGATCTTCATATATGGCCCACATTCCTAATAATAAATTTAAGGTAATGAATCCATAAGTTAGGCCTCATCTTTGTTGGGCATATATATAGTGTTAAAGGATACAATATTCTTCATACTAAAATGCATGAGTTGATCATTGAGAGGAGTGTTCATTTTTGGGAGGTTCCTTCAAATTCTAAACTTGACACTTATCCCTCAGATTTAATAGGACTTGATGATAGTTATAATTATTCAAATCACCTTGAGTATATTCCTAATGATGATGATTATTATTTTATTTTATATGATGATATTAGACATAATAATTCACAACCTTCTTCTCCCAATAATTTTTTATAGGTTGAGTAATCTCCTCATAACTCTCCAACTTCAAGCCCTCTATGGGCTAGAGAGACACTACAACATTTAGGCGATTGGGTTGGGGATTCATTAGATACCAGGAAGACATGATAAAAGTTCCAAGGTGTTCCACATGTATTCATTACTATTTAATTTGATCCAAAATAAAATTTTGAGGCAACTATCACTCCCAAGTGGGATAAAACCATGCATGAGGAGTATAGCTCCTTGATCAGGAACCACACTTGGGATTTGGTTCCCTTTCCTAAAGGAAGGAAACTTGTTCGATGTATATGGATATATAAAACAAAAGTTTTAGTAAATGGGTCAATGGATAAGTTCAAATTAGATTGGTAGAAAAAGGTTTTTCATAGGTTCTTGGCATTGACTACACTAAGACCTTTGCACCAGTTACAAATATGAAATCTATTAGATGCACTCTTTCCATTACTGAAACTCATCATTTGTATTTTCATCAAATGAATGTGAAGAGCACATTTATTTGTGGAGACCTTGAGGAGGAAACATATATAGATCAGGCATGGGGTTTTGTGTAGGTTTCTTCTTTAGTTTTTAGAATTCATAAATCAATCTATGGCCTCAAATGGGCCCCTTGGCCTTGGTATGCCAAGATGGATTCCTTCCTTCTCATAGTTGGGTTCAATAGATGTCATTATGATATAAATGCCTAAATTTTATGTTAATATAACTCACTCCTAATTTTGTTTATATGTGTTGATGACCTATTGATCATAGGGAGTTCTTCATCCTCTAATGAAATAATGAAAACTAATTTGCATGACAAATTATCCATGAATGACTTGGGTTTATTGCACTACTTTTTTGGTATTAAGATTTCATGGTATAAATTAGGGATCAACATTACATAATCTAAGTATATTCTCAATTTTATTTCATAATTTCACATGGTTGACTATAAGCTAGCTCTGACTCCCTTTCTTTTTAGAGTCAAAATTGAATCTTAGTGTTTTTTCCATTGGTTAATGCTATGTTATATCAATAATTTGTTGGTAGAATCATCTATATGACTCATACTAGACCTAATGTTTCATATGTAGTGGGCATGGTCTCCATGTTTATGAAAATAATTCATGAGCTGCATTGGAAGGAATCCAAACATATTCTCGACTACATTGAAGGAACTCATAGTTTTGGGATTCACTATGGAGTAGGCATTGATTTTTACTTGATTGAGTACATAGATTCAGACTAGGCTAGAGATATTCATCTTTACAAGTCCACTTTAGGATATATTTTCTCTCATGGTTCAAGGCTAATTAGTTAATTGAGTAAGAAGAAAAATGTTATTGATTTATCATATACTAAGGTTGAATACATAGGGGTTGTTAATGCTACTACTAAATATATTTATCTTCAGTGGATTCTTACTGATATTGGTATATATTTCATGTGAATTATAATCATTTTATGTAAAAACTAAAATACCATCCATATCTATATGAATTTGGTCTAACATTAGCAAACCAAGCACATTGATATTCATATACACTTCATTTAGGAGCTCATTCATGAACAGGTCATTGATCTCAATTTTTTTATAGAATAGAGAGAATATTATTGATATATTCATCAAATCCTTCACCAAGAGAAAGTATCTTCATTTGAAAGTTCTTCTTGGGTTGTAAGTTGCTTCATCATCATCTTTTTGGGGGATTTATAGTCCTTTATTATTATCTCTCTACTTATGGGGGGGGTATTATATATATATTATTATGAGGGATTTTATATGTACCTAGTTATGATCCAAAACTTAGAATTTTTTATTGATAAATATTTCAAGAACATAGAAATAACACAGTAATAATGAATTCTCTAAGAAAATATGTTTTATTACTCAAGATCGCAATACAACTATATGCTTATCTCTAGGAATAGATGTCTGATTTTACATTTTGGGTTACATATTAATTTATACACATTTTGAAAGTAGGGGGAGGATGTGGAAGGCCACCAATAACTATGGAGATCAAGTGGTTTGACTTCCATGATTTAAAACAATACAAAATTGAAGGAATTACTATTTTTAGACTGCACTATTAAAATTGAAATTTGGGGCACTTCTATTGGGTTTTCAAGGGTAAAAATCCATTTATCAAATTTCCATGCCATCTCACCATGTTATCCTCATTCTTAGATTTCCAATAGTTCAAACGACGAGTTAATTGGAGCTACGGTGCAAAAGTTATGGCTCTCAGAAGTTCCATCATCAATTGGGGTAAAACCATCACCTAAATTATCAACTAAATTATTGCCTGGATCAAGTTGCCTAATCAAGCCTTATTTTTAGGACCCAAATCTTCTACTACCAAAGCTACACTTAAGGGGGTATTAGTGTAGTTTTTTTAATTTCATTTTATAGTTTTTACTATGCATGTATTTATCTTGATTATGTGTAATATTAAGGTCACTTAGGTGTAATAAAGAGGTAAGTAAATTACACTTGAACATGTCTAATTTGTATTCATATTGTTTGGTATGGATGCACATGACATTTACCAGCCAATGTTGACATTTTGCACATGGTACTCACTATTCATTTGAAAATTATCTTATGTTGTGTTTTATTTATTTTATGATTAAATGGAATTAAACCTAATCAAATAAATAACTAAGTAAATTAAAATGGATAACTAAATCAACATTCAACCATAAATTTAACTTTCATATAGAATGATATTTCACAACGAGGGTTTAAGATAAAATCAGGAAAAATGATGAGAAACTTATCTTTTCTAAATCTTAGGAGCTATATTTGACCTGTAGGATGACTAACACTAACAAATCTAAATATTTGACTATCATTTTGAATTTAGAAACTATAAAAATATTGGATACTAGCGTAGGGTGCTCTTGTCCACTGGTATTTTCAACTTGAACTAAGACTTGTAAGTCTAAGAGAACCTTCTATATCTATATGATATTTTGTCACAAATCTATGTTTTTAATATTGGACCTATATTTTACCTTCTCTTCAAAACCCTCATGGATTATTGCACACAAGAAGCACATAAATATCAATTACAAAGGGGGTATAAATGGTGAAATTTGGATATCGCCAAGCTATCCTTAGAACCCTTATTATCCTGAGTGCTACCTATTTATCCCCAATGATAGGGACCTCAAATTGATGTAGTTCTCCCTTAAGGAATGTGAATAGTCAACCAAGCATGATGTGTATCTAAAATGATCTTCACCTATGCCCTCTTCTTATTATAATCATGAAATATAGGTGTGTTATGTAAATACTTTAGAAATATCTAGATATTGAGCTTGTTATATTGATATTATGTTATTAATTAGTGCCAAAAGATAAATGTCTTTATGTAAATTTCCTTGTGGAACCATTTAAATAGAAAAATACTATTTTTAAATTAAAAAATATATTTATGCCCCAACCAGCTTAAATAAAGTTAAAAATATCATAAGAAGAGACCCAAAAATGAAGGGACCTAAAAAACAATTTAGAATGGGCATAGAAAACAATGCTAGGAAGGACACTAGAGCAGTGATCTAGTGTCCCCAATGGATATCTTGTCTAAAATGGATAAAAATGAGGTAATAATCAAACAAATAAGCAAGGGTCACTATGAATATGTCAAGGACTAACATGGGAATACTGAGAGTGCAATAAGAGAGATACAATATCATGAAAAATGTCAAAATGATGAAAAAAATCCTAAATGCCACATGTGAATAAGAGTCTCAATCATCAGTAGGAATATCATGTGAAAAATCTACAAAATACATATTAATTATGTTTTCTTAACCAAATTCAGGTGTATACATGTTCACATTTTTAAATGTAGGTGTTTTTATGCCTCTCTACCAATTTATGTACCTTTCCTCAAAATTATTTTCATCAATTTTGTTTACAAGTTGTTATTCTAATAATGTTTGGTTCCTATTTTGATATAATACCTTCACTTTTCATATGTTAAGAGTCTATTGTGTTCAAATGTCACTAGTTATCGATCATGGCCCATTCTAATACATCATTCGTCATTTTGAAGATTTATCTTTTTTTCCATATGATTTTGTGGATTAATTGTGCACATTTCTTGGTATTTATTTGTTTTCATCTCTATGTATTATCCTATAGTTGTATATTCTATATCACTTACATGCCATTCATTAATTTATTTGATTTTTATTGCTCTATTTTGTTTGATGGTATTATTTTTTGCATGTGGTCACATGTTTATGCGTATGTAGATAGTTTGACTATACTATTTGATACTATATGTATATTTCCATGATTGATATCATCCACACTATTACTTGTGATATACTATGTTTGGTACTTATTTTTCTATGGTTTCAACCTTACATCTATTATGGCATATTATTTTTATTATTCAATGTTATATATTCTCCTTATTAGGACATATTGTTATATTGAAGCATATCTCTTATCCCTATTACTTTGTTTGATTGGGGTCATATCACTTCTCTGTACTTTCCTTTTTCAATGGGGTATATTAATTGAGACTCCCTTTCTATTACTTATATTTCTTTTATTCTTGCATATTATTATTGGGTTGTAAATGAGCTTAGCTAATGCCATATTTATAATGTGTTTATAAATGCACTTTAACTATTATTAAAACTTTCATTTTCATATATGTTACACATGGTGCACATAATGTTTTTGTTTTGAGATGAGTGATATGTAGGAACATCCCTCACCTTAAAATTAGGTTATATATTTGGCTTATTATATTTACTATGACATGATGCCAAGTGGTTATTATATGTCAAAGGGTTACAAGGATATGTCAAATGGTTAAATGGAGGATATATATGTTTGATTATTTAGTTGGGAAGAAAAAATTATCATTTTATGGGGTCAGTAGGATCTAGGTTTCATAAGTATTTCCACATGGCAGGGGAAATTGAGTCCCATGATAGTCTAGGATTATTTAGAGATAATAAGATGGTTCACATTACACCAAGTTTATTCATTCCTACTATTTATTTTCATTTATTTAATTTTGTTACATTATTGATTTATAAACACATTCATCTACTTGTACACATTCACATTTTATTACAGGTACATTCGAGATGTTAACATTAGAGTGTTCATGGAATCTCAATGGAAATAAATACATTCATATAAAGAGGTGGAGATATATTTTCCCATTTTGTAGGTTATTGGATTTGGACTCTAATACAAGTTCATATCTCTCCTCCTTTTGATTTACTCAACACTTCCATATATGGAACTAAATTCAAACATTATTTAAAAATGGAAAGGTGACCATAAAAAAAATTATCCATCATTTTTTAATTTTAATTTCTTGTATATGCACACCAATATTAAAGTGGGGAATTGTGTAGACACAATGATGTGTAATTATAATAATTATGTTGTGATTTCATAATTATCATTCATTGGTTCAAATTAGAATCTTTGTGGCACATTTCCATTTACATTGAACCCCTTATCATATTTATTTATTATCATTCACTCATGAGTACATTTATACATATCATTTATTTTCCTCAAGATGATCACCCTCACTCGTATAGACTCACTAATTTAGATTTAATTAACTTAGATTACCTTGATTGGAATAAAAAAATTTGATAGTGGTACCAACACAATCAAAACATCATATTTTTGGTCATGTTAGTTGTGGGTCCTTCTCTTCATTTCACCATGTTTCCTTATGCCATGATTATCAACTTTATATTTTCCACATTGTTGGCTTGTGTATGAATCAATTCCTAATTTGAAATCAATATGTATATGTACACACACACACACACACCCTAATACATTTATATATTAGGAAAATTAAATAAATATTTCATAATAAAAAACAATAAAACTATATATCACATACTTAAATTTATTATAATTACATTGAATAATTATTGTTACACACTTGTACAAAAATAAGGAAATTGCATTAATGAAGGAGCAAAAATATATATCCTAGTTGCATGTTGCATATTTTATCATAGGGCTAAGGGATGGGAGTTCCATATTCACACAATAATTGTTTTACATGAATGAGCTATATTTCCTATTATTTCTAAAAAAACTTGTAGGTATAGGGATGATTGAGGCATGCCTATTGAGAAAAAACCTAATTTTAATGTCTTTATAGGTCTAACTATATTGTATTACTATTTGAGTAAAGGAGAAGAGATTTAGGCAATGTTTTGCACTATTTCATTGATTCAAGAGATATTTTTGTTGAACAAGCATAAATAAGGGTATTTTTGAAGTTTAAAATTCATCAGTGCTACATATCAATTATCAGATTAGGACTACCAAAACTAGGATAAACTAGTAGAATCATAATAATTTGATACTAATCAATTATTGTCAAAATATTATGATTTTGGTTGTTTTATCAGATAAAAGACATATTTACATATTATCATATACACTTATTTTGTACCTTAATATCCTTTATAGCCTTTTTTAGAGTTCTTTATGAGTCATAAATAAGGTATGTGTCTATAAAACTCCTTATCAATTATTAATCATTTTAGGTACTTTCATTTTATACCTGTGTATTTACACTAGGCATTAGACATGTCTTATTTATTATATTTTACTATAGGCCAAATTCTCCTAGTGGACCTTATTGTTAGGTTGTGGAGCTAAAAACTTCACTGATGCAGACATTGGAGGAGGTTGCTGAGTGTCACAGTCACCAGCGTCGGTCAAGCCAACCGACATCGGTCAGGGGTAAATAAGAAGCTACCAAAATCGATCAAGATCGATCGATGTTGGTCATCTCCAAGCAGACAGGGACCGACGTCGATCGCCTGTGTGGTTCCAAAACTGCTAGTTCACGAACAGTTTGTTAACGAACTGGTTATTTGCATGTTAAAGGCTAATTTTAGTATTGAGCTATGGATCTAATTATTGTTTACATGAGATCTATATAATAGACTCATGGGCTATATTGTAAAGCATGCTAGTTGAGAGAGAAAGGTTAGCTCCTTTAGAGTGAAGAGAGCAAGGTGTGTTCCTCCTAGTTCCACAGGGGTGCTGAGTGTGTATGATCAGGTAGATCTATGGGATAGCAAGATCTGGTAGAAGATCCATCGGGGTATTGGTTTGGAGAATCACAAGGACTTGGTGAGACAAGGAAAAGGGTTCTTCATGGTGTAAAGAGATCTACATGGTAAGTAAGATCATTGATTTGCAGGTGTGTGTGTGTGTGGTCTAGGTTTGCAGGTGTTGCAAAACCAAGTTGATCTGTAGGTGGAAGCAAGATCAGGGAGATTAACAACACAATAGGTAGCAAGATCAAGGGAGATCTACTTGGAGTATGATGTGTACTTGGTCATGGAGTATGTGGAGTACTTGTGTACTGGCAATAGTGATACTGACAAGTTGGAGGTGAACACCAACTCTATGTTTGAGTTCTGTGTTGGGACCATAATAGAGAGAGTGAACTCTTGAAGGTGAATTACTGTACACTTGGTGTGGGAAGCCTGTAAGGTGTGGAAGAGTGTGGCATCTCTTCATTTTAATTTCTTTCTAGAAGAGTATTAATACAATTGGGTATTGTCTCTCATATTCTGTGTTATTTCTGAATTCTAGTTACTTGTTACTTCTGGTTAAATTCTGCATTTAGTTACTTATACATGGTAATCAATTGTGCTTCCAGGTCCTGACAAGTGGTATCAGAGCTAAGGTTATAGGGAGCAAGTTTTTTTGTGTTTGATTACAGGTCACTCTCAAGGGTTTTTGATTGAGTGGGAGTAAAGCAATGGCAGAAGAAAGTACACTAAGAATGGAGGAATTCAAAGGCACGAATGGTCAATTACAGTGTTATGGAAAGAAAGAGCAGGTAAATAAATATTATTGGTTGGTAGAAGATCAGCATGAAGGAATTGAAGAAGCAGATGTTACAGGTGTTGTTACACAAGATGCTCTGGTATGTTCCTTGGATAAAGTAGAATCTTGTTTTATAAATTCTGTTGCCTCTTTCCATGCAGTCCCAAATAGAGTATTTTTCCATGTTAAGGTCCATGGAGACTTTGGAAAGATTTATTTAGGGGATGGTGAGCCTTGTCAAAGTATTGGCAAAGGGGAAGTGTAGCTAAAATTGCAGACGGCCAACACATGGGTGTTGAAGGAGGTCATACAGGTCCCAGTCTTGAAGATGTGGCTAATTTCTTTAGGAAAGTTGGGTGATGAGAGATGCATAGAAACTCTCACAGTGGATGCACTTGAATTAGTAGGTGGTAAGAAAGTAGGTATCCTTTATCTATCTACTTATATTACTGATTCTTCTTTTGTTATGAAGATGTGGATTTGTATGCTTGGTCACATGAGCAAGAAGGAGATGCATGTTCTTAAGAAGAAGTCAGATGTGTTTGACAAACTTAAGAACTGGAAAGCCTTGGTGTTTATGGAGGAGATGATGGATAGAGATCAGTAGATGGGATTGTATATCTCTAAGTAGGGAAGTTTGGATAGGGTTTTGATCCAAAGAGAGCTCATGGGTAAAAAGTCATCACTCATAAGAGAACACAGGTATCAGTGTCAGTCAGGAGGAACTGACATCAAACAGATAGGTGCCAATGTCGGTCATGTGCAGACCAGAGCTAGTGGTGTTGGGTAGGGTAAGATTGATGTTGGTCAAGAAATTGATGTCGATGACAGGTAGACACTAACGTCGTTAGGAAATTGGCATCGATAGTCAGGACAGTCGCATGGAACTAATGTCAGTTGGATGCAGACTGTGTGGTGATCGAGGTTGGTCACTAGAATAGATTTTGGGTGGATAGCAAGCTATCAAGGAGTCTCAAATTCCCATATGGAGGAATGAAAGGGTAAGTAAGCCTTAAATTTGTTATTCCTCTTCTTTATACTTGTTGCTCACTACAGAGTAGGAAGGATCTAGGAAATAGTGAGAGCATGGCATGAATGAGGAATTTGATTCTTAGGATGCAAAACCAAATGAGAGATTTGGTAAGGTTTCTAGCTGGTATGAAAGCACTGAAAGACGAATGGATTCCTTGGTTAAAGAATAGAGAAAATAGATACATGAGATGGAAGGTTAGGTTATATGGTCTTGAGCAAGCTGCAAGAAAGTGGTACAGGTTTGATAGGTGGATGACAAAGCACGACTTTAGTCAATGTCATTGTAACCATTGTGGTTTCTTTACTAGGTGGGATAATGGTCGCTACATTATCCTATTACTGTATGTGGATGATGTGTTTGTTGTAGGTGCATACATACAGGGAGTTGCTGAGCTAAAGGTAAAGTTAGTTCAGTGGTATGTCATGAAGAATTTGGGAGCAACAAAATTCTTTGGCATGAGTAATCCTAGAGACAGGGAAGATCACAAGTTGATGTTGTCACAGGATGATTGTGTGAAGGTAGTGTAGGATGCAAAACTAGGCAACACACCTATGAATGGACAGTTCACAAAATAGGGTCCCCAATCACATGATGAGGTTGAGTACATGTGTACTCCTTGATATTGCCCCAGTAGTGGGAGTTGTCAGCAGGTTTGTAGTCAATCTGGGAAGGAAGCACTGGAAATCAGTTCAGTGGGTTCTCAGGTATCTGAGAGGGACGGGCAGCAGGTTGACATGCTATGTAGGGTCAAGTTCTTTTCTACATGGGTTTGTAGATGTGGATGTGGCAGGTTACTTGGATGATAGGAGGTGCACCATAGGTTGTGTGGTGGGTGGTCTTCAGAATTGAGCTTGAAGAGGGATACAAGCCAAGAAAGAAATTAGATGGTGTACAGGTATAGGTACAGTGCAACTATTTATCTCCAAGTAGGAGATTGTTAGGTTGTTGAGCTAAAAGCTTCACTGATGCAGACATTGGAGGAGGTTGCTGAGTGTCACAGTCATCGGCATCGGTTAGGTCAACTGACATCAGTCAGGGGTGAACAAGAAGCTATCAACATTGGTCAAGATCAGCCGACGTCAGTCATCTCTAGGTAGATAGGGACCAACGTCAGTCGCCTATGCGGTTCTAGAACTGCTAGTTCATGAACAATTTGTTAACGAACTAGTTGTTTGCATGTTAAAGGCTAATTTTAGTCTTGAGCTGTAGATCTAATTATTGTTTGCATGGGATCTATATAATAGACTCATGGGTTGTATTGTAAAGCATGCTAGTTGAGAGAGCAAGGTTAGCTCCTTCAGAGTGAAGAGAGCAAGGTGTGTTCCTCCTAGTTCCATAGGGGTGCCGAGTGTGTATGATCAGGTAGATTTGCGGGATAGCAAGATCTAGTAGAAGATCCACTGGGGTACTAGTTTGGAGAATCATAAGGACTTGGTAAGGCAAGGACAAGGGTTCTTCAGGGTGTAGAGAGATCTACATGGTAAGTAAGATCATTGATTTGCAGGTGTGTGTGTGTGTGTGTGTGTGGGGTCTAGGTTTGCAGGTGTTGCAAAACCAAGTTGATATGTAGGTGGCAGTAAGATTAGGGAAATTAGCAACACAATAGGTAGCAAGATCAGGGGAGATCTACTTGGAGTACGGTGTGTACTCAGTCATGGAGTACATGGAGTACTTTTGTATTGGTAGTAGTGATATGGACTGGTGGTACTAGCAGTAGTGATACTGACTGGTTGGAGGTGAACACCAACTCTGTGTTTGAGTTGTGTGTTGGGACCGTAATAGAGAGAGTGAACTCTTGAAGGTGAATTACTGTACACTTATTGTGGGAAGCCTGTAAGGTGTGGAAGAGTGTGGCATCTCTTCATTGTAATTTATTTCTGGAAAAGTATTAATACAATTGGGTATTGCCTCTCATATTCTGTGTTATTTCTAAATTCTAGTTACTTGTTACTTTTGGTTAAATTCCACATTTAGTTGCTTGTACATGGTAATCAATTGTGCTTCTAGGTCCTGACACTTATTATCATGGTTGTTGTAGTGTTTTTAACACTTGTGTAGCCTCTATATTATAACACTAATATATTGGTAAAAATAAAAGTGTTAATCCAAAATGGGGTCCTAAGAATATGAGTCAGTAAATGCCAAAAATTGAGGATAATATTTAGAAATATATGTGCACATTTTTATAAACATATTTCACAAAGTGATCCCATCCTTTTGTGTATAAAATAAAATTTATCATCAATAAAAATATAACAACACAAAATATACAAGATAACATAATCGATAACTATGGAAAACTATTTCTTATATATCACCTTATGCAATCATGAGTAATTGTATCATGCCATTTATAGTTTGATAAAGCATATAAAGTAGTATAAAATGAATAGAAATTTAAAAATCATAACTTATTCCAAAATATATATAAAGTGAAATTGAAAATAGAGAGTCGACTCATTGTTACCTTTTACTTTTCATAGAGATCTTGAGAGAGAGTTACCATGGATGTTTTATGACTTTTTTTTATCACATCAATTGGATTTAGTGAGAAAAACCACCACATTAGTTGAGGAGTTTATTATAATACATTGCTTTGAGCATGATTTTTTTCTAAATTTGAGTCATTTTATGATTTAAAAAATAAATAAATATACAAGATGGCTTCACTTTTCCCATTTTCATATATACATGCTTGTATAAAAATATATATGGTTATAACAAGATTTTTATGGTGTTTGTTATTAGTTTCATGGTTTTGACTTTACTATAAAAAATATGAATTCTAATACCTATAACTAAACACTTTTGACATCACAATATATTTCAAATTTAAAACACTAATTTTTATCTTGATATATCATAATCTAGTAGACCATACACATTTGAGTTACATCATGGAAGTGTGCTAAATACAATACATAAATTTTAGTTCATCTAAATTTAATTGGAGTAGGAGATGTATGATCTACATGTATCTGGGTAGACCTTTCTATCACCTTGAGAGCCTTGGAAATTATACATATCCCCTTACATCATGTGCCTTCTATGTAGTGTCAAGAAACATTCCAAATACCTCTTGTGTTTAAAAAAAATTCATGTAGCTCCCAACATAATTTTCCTCATATGTATCACCAAGAAACATGAAAAAACACTCAAAATAAAACACCACACACTTTACCCAATCAACAAAATATGTATAATTTTCAAATGCTTAGTTGATGCAGATTTGAGGACCAGTACCACATTACCCCACACTAAAATTTGGATAATTAATATCAATGCCATTAAACATAAATCCTCAATTCATGTGGCACATCCTATATACATTATGGATAACCTACACAACATTTCATCACTTTATTCCATATTTGTAACCTATGCACAACATCAACCAATGGTGTAACACCTCTATACATAACATGAAATTCATCCACTATGCAATACCTCTAAATTACACAATAATCATGTGGGCACTATATGCCATGTTTTACCACATGAAATTGCACTTCCAAGGAATAAATTATGATTCATAATATACAAACATATTGTACACCTATTAATCAAACCTTGTAACTTCCATAAGCTAAATATTCACACATGGAAGACTAAATGATTCAAATTCTATAATAGTTCCTTATCCTTTACAACATTATAATCTATGTATACACATATGCAACATTAATTAGTAGGAAAATAGTAGAAAAGTAGATAACCATACATATTTATTAATAGTATTCCATGCACATAACATAAATATTATGATAATTTATGTTATAGTTATATTAATCTATATATTCTTCAATATTTATTTTGTATACACACATGCCCCATCTATATCCTCATCTATAGTTTTTTACCCAAAAATCTTAGGATCATTTGGTATTAGATTGGTTGATAAAAATTAATGTCTCATCAAACAAGGTTGGACAATATGAATCTCATTATAAAACCATGAGATACTTAAAACTACATATTGTGATGCATCAACATAGTTCAAATGGAGAGATATAACATAACACAAGATGGTATACACATGATTAAAAAGAATGAGATCAGAAATAATTTTCAAGAATAAAAGACATATTTATTTATCAAATTTATATAAGTCCTCAAATGGTAAATTACATTACCTAAAACATTAGGTAAAGCTATTAGTGGTCAAATTCCACTAGGTTTCAAGTAAATCTAAATATTACTATGTTTAAGGGACATTTAAACATAGATATAGTAGATAATTGTTTAGATCAATTAGAATCATATTTTTTTATGAATTAATTTTATGATGATGAGAAGATCAAGAATTAACTTCTATTTTTTTTCACCCATCAATAAGTGGTGGAAGGCATACACTCTATGGAAAAAGTATTAGACTAAAGAAGAGTTTGAACCAACTTGGGATAAATTCATAAAATCCTTCAAGAATTATTATTGTCCTAAATATGTCTACAAATATAGTTACATACAATGGTCATAACTAATAAAATTACATGATAAATTAGTCCAATCCTACACCAGTCCCTTTCATGACATATATGTAAAATTGGCCTCCTTCGAGTCAAAGCAACATAGAGTCCTTAAGTATTGCAGTGGCCATAACCATTTATTCAGCTCAAAATAAAGTTAGTTAAGGTCAATATAATTAGTTAAAAATATTTTTATGTGATAACCATTGAGGAAAAGTTAAATCTAAAGGAAAAGTGGGAAACAATTTTTGTTCTAAAGAAGATACCTATTTCAAACAATTACAAATGATCTAAGCTAAGTTAATAGTGTGCCAAACACAAAACCAATAACCACTCCAACATAGAGTTTCATGCATAGATTTTATTGAACATACAAAAGTAGAGGATGTCAAATTCATTGAAGTAGAGGAAATTGACTGAAAATATACTTGTTTCAACATGAAAACCACACTAGTAGTTCTTGATGTAGAATTATAACACCTATTCCATTAATAGATATAGGGCAAGGGAAAAAATTATATTTTTTGATCGATGGTAGTAATATTAATAACATAATATTTGAATAAACAATCAATTTATTGAATCTTCCAGTCATGCCTCATCCACATCCTTATAGATTCATATGGATCAATTCTTACAGTACCATAGGTATACATATTATGCACTAATGTTGCTTCACAAATGCTATTTTTTAAGATGAAATGAAGAGTGGGAAATAATGGAATAAATGACATATCTAATAATACATATTTAAATAGTAAATCAAAACTTAAAATTGATGTTGAAAAAAAAACAATGGAACAAGTAATAATGGTAACAAGACACAAGTAATGAAATGGTAATGGAGATAAGAATTTGACACATGTTAGCTGAGTCTTGGGATTATGATACTATAATAGTTATCTAGAAGATAATGTCAAGATCAATATCAAATATATATGTCTTATTTTAAAAATATGAATTTGGTGCTACACAAGCTACTACCAAATGTGCCTTGGGAAATATTCCATAAACTATCAAATCTATTCCATCTATACTACCTAAGATATCTTCAGTGACTAAAATTTTGCATTGATATATATTATGTATTTTTATATGTAAGTGTGTTTTTAGGTTTCATACTTTTTTGAGTAATCATAATAAATAAATGTTTGGTAGAGTTATTTGATTTCTCTTATGTTTGCCTTGTTGACCTAATTTTCCATAAATTATTGTAATAGGAATATAAAAAGTGTAAGGTTATCTAACTCAAGAAAAATAATAAAGGAGTTATTAATACATATACCACATGTTTGGAATTAGTTTCAATGTAGTTATCTTGTGCATGTGGATGAAATTTTGAGTGAGGGACTTCTCCTCCTCTTCCCTAAGCAAAGTGCAACTACATGAACATTTTTCTATCCTTATTTTAGTACAACAATCAACTAAGTATTCTTTGTAATTCCTTAAGCATAATTATGAAAATGTAAGGTGTGATAAAACTTTAATTTTTCATGATCATCCTTTTTCTTAATTATTATTGGAATTCCTCTATTAGTTGTATTGTGTTTGCATTAGGAGGTTATTTGCACATAAGCAAACCATAGAAAAAACAAAGAACTAACATACATGGATTTAATCATTGAAAATGTGAATCAAGGTATAATTTCTAACAAAAAGGTAAGGGATAGATTTCTTAGTCCTCCAAACATGTATATGATAAATTTGGTGAGTCACCATGTTTAACCCAACAAAATAAAATCTTATAGATGAAAGTTGAAAAATATAAAAATTCACGCTGACACAAAAATGAAAAAAATAAAAGAATAAATACCAAGAGATCACACAAAAAAGAATGATAATAATGAAAAATAGGGTAAAACACTAATAAGTCCCTAATTTGAACCAATGTATACATAAAATAACACTAAATTTATTATAATAATAAGCCTTATAGAAAATTAAGTGTTTACATAATTCCCTGAGTTTGATGTGCATATGTGGTGTGAATTCATGTGTCTATCAAAGTAAATACAATGTTAAAATTTAACATGCACCTACACTTACCTAAGGAATTAAAGAATAATTGACTAGATGTCATGATGCAACCCAAATGCAATGACAACTCTAAAAAAAATTGAAACATTCCTAAAAACAAGTGAAAAAAATTAATGATTAACATGCCATGGAGAAAAAACTAAGCATTGAAACAAATTAACATAGGAATAAATATACTTGGTTGTATGTGAACCATGCTACCATAACTTGAAAAAACTTTTTCTAAGCCTCATTTTTATTAGAAATTTTAGATTATGTTCTGATAACTATTTTCTACTTGATCAGATAAATAGATACATGCCATTTGGCCATATTTGTTACTTTGATTTTGATAAATTCTCTCAATTCTCCAAGTCTTTTTTTCAATTTCACTCATTTTTTATTAATCTTTGAAAATATGAAATACCTAAATCTATGCCCCCCTTTTGAGGTGAGGGATTGTAAAATCTATTCCTAAAATCACTCATATAAAAATACTATTTAAAGGTATCATGTGTTATTACATAATATAGTCAAATCTTAGTAAAATATTTGGAGAAATCATACAAAATATATGAATGTAACTATTATAAAATATTTCCATGTAACACTCAGTAATATGATATTACTCTAAGGAGTACAGGGATTGAAAGTGATGGAAAAATATATGCCCCAAAATAAATAATAAGAGAGATGGGAAAGGAATATGTCCATGTGAAATCATGATAAAATAGATATAATCATGTAAAACTCAATAGGTGTGTGGATACTTACATAAAGATGAGATAGTGTGGGGGAACAATGTACCCCTATGTAGGCAAGTGATGGGGAATAAATTTATACCCCAAAATACATGGAATAACATAGCAGTATATAATAATAGATATATCATATGTGAAAACCAATCACATGATTATGTGTATGTAGGGTAATGTCATGTCATGATATATAAACAATGCAAAATTTCTAGACACAAGGGTGTGAGAATCTCCATAGAAGATATGTATCAATAAATCTCAAGGATAAAATTATGTGGGTATAATTACACCATAGGTAGTATGAAATATATGTAGCATGGAAAATGTTAAAATGGTATTATTATCTCATCAACATTATATATAACCAATAAATAAATTATAAGGAAAATGTAGATGATATGCCCATAAGTGGGAAAGAGTTGTAGATGTACTTGTAGATACTAAAATATGGTATTAGATACTTTTCATTGTTATTTTTGACCTACCTTTATCTTACATGACTTTTGTATAAGTATATGAATCTTAATATATATTTTATCACATCCATATGCCTTATATGGGTTCAATCCTCTCTACTTGTTATCAATTACCTATAGGGATTCCACTAGTTTGCGTCAAAATAATCAATTATCACACTAAAACATATCTAGATCATTAGATCAATGTTATTATCTCCCATAAAAAACCATCAGGCTCATATTATATAATAATTATGGTCTATTTTAAACATGACCATTTTATCTCATACTAAGCAAAAGTCACATTTCAAATTGACATCATTCCTTTGGGTTGATCCATGCATTTTTCATGTTGGTGGCATGAGAAAGTACCCAAATATTGTAATATAAATAAAAAATATCTATAAGAATATTACCCATCTATAAATAATGTATCAAAAATACTCAAACACTTTCACATTCAAAGGTACTGCCCTATTATTTCCAATTCTACTGTCAATCATAAGGAGCATGTCCTAGCAAAGTTTGAAGCACTTAAAATCCAAGCCAAAATTTTCAATTTACAAGTATTGAAAACTATATTATATGTTACCTATAGTCAAGGAGAAATATTTCACATATTTACATAATAGTATAAATTTCATTAGATTTGGCTTCCCTCTTAAAAATATTGGATATGTAGGCAGTGTTCATCTATTCAATAGGGTATGGTTGGGCTCAACTCAACCAACTATTTTCCCCATTTTCTATCCCTAAATATATTTTTAACAATATATCTAATATTTTAAGAAGATAAATAATTATGGGTATTGTGGTCATGGTTAGACCTCATGATCACACACACAAACAAAAGAGAAGTAGTTGTAGTGGCCTATATTAGGAAAAAAGAACAAGATTTACACATACTAAACCATCAATATTTAGAACATAACATCATATGGTAGTGACCAGAAGATGAAATTACTATCCAAGAGAGCTCAACATTATAGTTATTGATCTAAGAAACTCACATTCCACTTTCCTGCCTTTTTAAATCTCTATATTTAGTCTCAAACCTATGCATTACAAAAAAACTACTAAGAATCTTATTCATCTTAGACCTTTGTATATTTAGCAAGTGCAATTGTAAAATTATTTTTTGCCTTATATATAAATTTATATCATTTTAGGGTCAACTAATCCAAAATAGGGTAAAACATATTGGTGAACTGACTTACCAATAAGAGACTAATAATTTATCTCATAATTATTATCATCCTACCTATCACCTGAAATGAGTGGGGGCAAGACAATTTTATAATTATCATCATAATATTAGACACAAAGATAAAAAATATTATACATTATGATAAAATAATATATAAATTTTGGATAAAGGGGTTCTTACATTCCAAAAAGTAGACACTAGGTTAATAATCTCCACTTCTCCATCTTCTTCTACCATTCATCCGTTGAAATCGAGATATCCCAAGACATTCATGAAGAGGAGCCAATGGTCCATTGGGCTTATAAGAACATGGTTACTAGGATAAGATCTTATTTTAGTTCACAGTCTAAGAACATGGTTATTATGATTGATATTTCTTAGGGTATTCCTCTCAGGGAGCCAATGGTCATTTAATCTCTTATTATAGGTGAACATAGAGAAGGAATTATTGTAAATGACAAATAGTAATACAACACATTAATAATAATGTTTCTTAAGGACTTGAGATATAGTGATCAATATTTGTAGCATATACATAGTTATGAGAATGCGATCAGGCATGTTACTATACTAATTTATCTTAGGCCTAAGATAATAGAAACATTAATATATGCATAGAAGGTTATTTCATAATGAAATATCACATTGGGACAATCATGGTTATAATAAATGGGAGCTCATTTTGATGAATATAATATGATTGTCTCATTTACTTTCCAAGATAATACACTTACATATTATAAATATAGAGTGAGTAAAAAAAATAAAAAATTACATCATCTCCAACATAGGTGCGGGTACCAAATATAAATCAAATAGTTTAGAATCAAGGAAAACAACAAGAGAATGAAAATAAACCATCCAAAGTCATCATGGGATAATTCTAACATAACAATTAAATTATATATGAGGGTCTAAATTATTCACAATTCTTATTTATGAATGGTTGGAATAAATTAGATTCTTAATTATCTAGTACATCATCCATTGTACATCCATATTTGGACATCCATGACTTTTATCACATAGTGATACATCATTTATAATAACCTTGTACAAAGTACACATTCTTTGCAACATATTACTTGCTCATTCCTACATATTGTCTACTTATACATATTATGGATTCCATTGATCTTACATGATCACATACACTTATGATAATATACATTGATTATTTCTCATCCCCGTCCACCTCCAACATAATATTTTGAGCTACAAGGTTATAACTCACATATACAATGGGGCCACATTGTTTGTCTTAAATTTCTCCACATAGCTATGTTATTTCATATGGTGTACATAATGTTTGAACCTATGATAAATTTTATTTTTAACCCTCCCATTATTATATTTTTAAAGCTTTTATACTTGGTCTTACTTACATATATTTATGGATGTCACAATATTAAATATTAAAAAAAATCAGGTTCTAGCATGACATGATTGCTAGTTTACATTATTTACATACATTATTTATCACATGTTTGGTATATTAAATATCCTTTTTCATAAAAAAAATTATTTCACAATATACATGAGTGACATGCAATACATACAACTACAAATGATACATGAATACATAGATGTTGCACTTTCCCATGCCTAGGGGCCATTCCAATGTTGGGGGCATATTGTTCTATAGATTATATTGATACAAGTTATATTTTTATATGAAATTTTAGTTTACCATGTTAACATATACTATTTATTATAGATGTCATATTATTACCCATACCATATATGGTGCTATATTACATGGATATGTTACATTACTATGTTTTGGCATTGACATTCTTGTATGGCATATACTAGCTTACTTGTTCTACACTTCATTGTTGTTGTTTCTCTTTCATAATAGGCTAATCATTGATTGTCTATTTTTTTTCCCTTGACCTTGTGTCTATGACATTTATTTCCCCTTATTTGTGGCCTTTGTCCTTGTGCATGCAAATTTATCATCCCTTACATGGAACACTTGGCCTTGTGTGTACAAAAATTATTATCCCATGTGAAATAATTATTATCACTAATATGTGGCCCTTGGCATTATGTGTGATATTAAGTGTTAATTTTTGTTCTAAGTTTTTAATTGTCATGATCCATATCATGAACCTCCACATCTATTTAAGTTTCCATGATACATATCATACATATTTATTGTGTAATCTTAATCAGTGTTCTTTTATCAGTGATGGTAAATAATGTGTGTCTAATTATTATATGCATATTTACATGTCACTTTTATTCCATTAATTACATATTTTTCATACATGTTTTTATGACATTCATCACAAGGATGACATATTCTCCACATGTTGACATGATTTCATATGATTAAATTTTTTACATAACATGATACATTTGAATCTTTATTTTGAGGTGAGTGAATTGAAAGCTACATAATTCACCTTAAAATGGGGGAATATTAGTGGGATTTTCATATATAATCAAGATTAAATGATAAAAAAAATCATATTTTGACATAGTTAATAGGATTAAAATATTTCAAAGTGGTACAACTATCATATTGGGATAGATATTTATATATTCCATACATATTTTTGGGGAATATAACATGCATATGTACTCATTTCAAAAGGACATGAGTTATAGGTTTTCAAATATTCACATTTTCAAATGCTCATTGGTGCATATGCCATGCAAATGCACACAACTTTTAAAGGGACATGAGTTATAGTTTTTCAAATATTGACATATTCAAACACATAGTAGGGAATATATAATGCATATACACACATTTACAGTATTATGAGATACATGTTCTCAAAATTTTGTAAAAATAAGGATATATATATGCATTGAATTCTATATCACGATGGAAAAAATCTATGGAGCATGAAGTTTATTCATGAATATACACACTATTTCAATTTTATATATTTCAAATATATTTGATCACAATTATAAATGGTCACCCAATAATCTATAATTTTGTATGAAATAGATGAATCATAAGTAACATGGATTGGATTAATCCCCCTCAATAACCTTGGAATTAATTTGCAAGCCCAATATGTGGCTCCCACCTTTGATATTAGGTTTATAATAATAGTGAAGGATTAGTTACATATGTATTGTAGTTGAGATTTAGTTCCCTAAATGGCCTTAGCACTAATCCTTATTCACGAGTCTTGGGGAATTTTTATTCATAACCCATGGTGTTGCCTTAGTTATAAAAATTGGGACTTGATCACACCCAATAATCTAAAGGGTTTAGTAAGAGGAACCACTCACCAAGTGCTTCAATGAAAAACACAATTATCCAATGCTTCAATAAAGAAACATCATTTCCAACATTTTATGAGGCAACATTATTCACCCACTTACACGTTTATTATTTCCTTGCTCTTGAGTTTTAAAGTTTCAAGTGATTCATTTTATGGAAATTGATTGCTACATGTTCATTATAGGCTTTCTTAGAGTAAACTACATATTTGGATTATCTCCCAAAGACAAAGTGTGTTGTGCACACTAAAGTAAATCTCTTTATCCTTTTACTCTTACATTTATATTGAATTTTAATAATATAATGAAAGGACATTTTTAGTCCATAAAATATGATATTAGATACTTGAAAATGTCATTTTTCACCTACATTCACACTACATGACTTGTGCATTATTATTACAAGAGTGTGAAGTGTAATTTGCACATATTTTATTTCAATGTGAATGTGCAATAGATGAAAAGGTATGTATGTTTTATATAATTAGTCATTTAAGTCAATGTAACTATTGGAATATGGAACATCTACCTCAAATTGAGAATAAGAGGAAATGAAAGGTCAAAAAAATGAAGAGTCTCATGATGGTGACATCAAGGGCTCTTCTAGATATGGAGGTGATGGTAGGGGTTGGGGTCCTCCCACCCAAGACAATTTTTTATGACTAGATCTAGAAATATCACATGAAATAAATCAAGATGAGATATTAGAGGCTCATAAAAACACTGGTTGGGAGCCCTTACCTATGGATGAGGATCCTCCTGCCCTGGGAGGATGGGGTGGTGAGCCTTAAGACTCATTGTCTCCACTACCTCCCCAAACATCCATGTTTGTTGTGGTTTCTTAATTGTTATCTTTATTTTTATTTGTTCCTTGCTCTCTCTAATTTTTTGTCAAACTATTTATGTGATGTTTCTTTTTTGTGGGTGTGGTCAATTTTTGACCACTTTTTAGACTTTTCCCGAGGTATCTTTACCCTCTATGATTTTACTCATGTGGTGTGACTTTTCCACCCTTTTTTTTATGATTAGAATTGTAACATATCATGTTTTATTAATATATATATGAACTATTTAATTAAAAAAAATGAAGATTCATGCTCTATTCAAAGTCTATATATGTTCAACAGGGGTAGAAGAATATGTTGGTTAGATCTCATAAATAGTTTTTGATTCAATATAAGTCTCTATTTCATTGAATATTTAAATGTGCTATATGATCTATGTCAATATTATTTGTGAAATATTATATTTTCATACTTCATATTAGCATAATAATTTTTTAAATCTACCTATAAGGATGAATGTGGTGTTTGAATGAACTTAATGTAAATATGCTATTATTGAGAAAGCTCATATAGTTTTGTGCCTTCTCTTTTAGTTGTGTTATTATTTAAATTATTAACCTATGTTGAGTTTCATTTTAAACCTATAATATAAAAAATAATTAACGTGTCTTGATGACAAAAATTAGGGACCACTTCATATTAACAATGGTTCTATTACTAGGACCTCAAAATGTTACAATGATTTCCTAGTCATAGGGACCTTGAGAATTGGTTATACTTCAATATATGTTCATTCATAGAAAAATAATCTATTAGGCTAGGATTATATGCCCAATATATCATCTCTACACATATCTATAGATAAATCTATGAAATATTTTGGTACGAGTTTCCTTAGTTGTTACTATAATGGATACCTAGACTTGATTACTATTTATTCAAATTATGTAGAATATAAAATTTTATTTGGAGTGAATAAAGGTTTAATGGTTGTGTAACATATACACTAAGTTGATCCATTCAATTGACCATTGGGTGAAGACTACCATTTAAATGTATGTTTTTAAATTTTTTATGCAGGGGTATGATTTATTTGTAAGGGAAATCGGAGGTAAATTTTATAAAGCAACTTCCTTTATTATTGAAAATGCTAACTATGGTAAAAAGGCCATAGTGTCAATTCCATCTAACATGGAGTATTCAGATAAAGTTATCACAAGGATAAAAACTAGAGGATGATGAATGAAGGACATAATAAACTTGGAAAATAGACTAATTTAATGAATCTAGAATGATGGATAGAAAGGAGGTATAATATTTTAAAGATATTGTGAGGCTTTAGTGAGATGTGCCACAAGTATGAGGGGATGAATATAACTTCAAGTATGAGTTTTAAAAATAATACAAAGGGAATAAGAGGAGTTAGACCTCTATAAGAAGAGACTAAGACTGATGCTTAGATGGATCCAAAAAATATTAAAGGGGACATAGAGACCAAAATTAATGTAGGGACTGACTAGGAATTGGAGAATGAACCATAAGTGGAATATAAAGGAGAATGGAGAGACACCAAAGGTGAAATTAAAGAGTAGTTATAAAAAAATTGTAGTATGTTTAGTGATAATATACATAGTTGAAAATTGTATTTAGAATGGGAAGGGTAGTCTTTTTGAGGTGGTGTAATGAAACATAAGTTCAATCCAAGTTCAAGAGTGGTCATTATATTCACTACATGGATAGTTCATTTAATATAATTGGATGCATCCCATATACCTAATTTAATTATAGGGATTTGTAGATCATAAGTATTTAAGGAGTTCATACTAACTTGAAAATGGTTTGAATAAGTTATAGGAATTTTAAAGAGTCATAATGAGGAATTTGGAGGTGAGGTCAACACATCAATTAATCTCAATGCACTTTATATACTGATCAACATCACAACTATTTCACATATATTAGTGCAAACCTTCCCTAAATCAATTGTAAGTAGTTTAATTTAAATAACTATGGCACTTCTTATGGGATCATTTATCACGTTGTTTCCATATTACGGGTTTTCTATAATTTTAACAATAGTTTTTGATGTACAGAATGAAGTGGTAGGCCAAGGGTGTCACTGCAAATGAAGATAAGAGGTTTGAGATTATATGAGCATTGAATGAAATAATTTTAGAGTTCATACTCAATAATAAATACACTAACTTACCTTAACTAATGTCAAGAATAAATTGATAGGAAAATTAAAAATGTGGAAGTGTACCAACTAGATAATATAAGATCTAGAAGAAATTAAATAAAATCTAGGAGAATTCATATGGGAGTATCATCATCAATTCTTTAGTATTATATATATATATTTTTTCATGATTCAAATAAATTTGCATGGTTTTTTTAGGGATTGTGTAGTAATATTTGATTTGATATAGCTAAAACTCAATTTCCAACAAAAATTAAGGCTAGGATAACTATGATTATGGTGGAGAAAATAAAGGACTGTAGAGATTATCTTGCCAATAATATAAATATTGAGGCCAAATTGGATGTGGTACTATGAAAAATAGAGGAGATTAAAAAATTTAAAAGACCCAAGTTATCCATATGGTGAATTGAATGTGGCCAAGAAGGAAACCATAAAAATTATGTCCAAGAATAAAAACACAATTATATGATTTGTGTCACACCATGGGCCATGCAACCTCTAAATGTCACTTAATATAACACTATGTATGACAAAAACAAAGCGTATATTATAGTTTTTATAAATTAGATAACCATGATTGAAATAATTGTAGATATCTATAGGATCTAAAGATTGTTATAAATATAAATGTCTTTTCAATCACTATGCATTATCCCCATGCACCAAAACAAAACCCACTTACTTAAGATGATGAAATGGTAACATAAGGGGAAAGGGGGTCCATCGACATCTCAACCTCCACTAGGATGGAACCATATTTCACATCAGTATCAACCTATATGAAAATATCCTTCACTTCAATTTTAATAAGGATGGGATCTAACATCGTCACAATAATAACAACCTAGTTGGGATCCACCTATGCAATGATTTTAGTCTAATTAGGCACCTCCATCCCCTCATAAATAATATGGAGGATATTATAATTAGAAAAAAGGATGGGGATCACTTCAAACATAAGGATATAATCAAGCTAGAGACCAAAATTGAATGTAAGGGAATAAACATGCTCAAATTTAACTACATGTTATCTAGTGGTGAAATGAGCCATATCATATGAAATTGTCCTTGCAATCCTCAATAGGAAACTTATTATGCATATTATAGATTTTTAGGAAAAAATAATACCACAAATTACCTAATTTTAATAAAAAAAAAGGAAATAAAATATAGTGAAAAATGTGAACACGGAAAGCTCTTATTTGAAGGAATAAATTTTTTTCCTAGTATGTTACTAGGAATCAACACAGGAAACAAGGTATTCCACCTTCGAGTATGCCTATAAAAAACTTAATATGGAAGGTACATGAAGAAAAATATCTACATCTTATGAGAGATAAGGTTATATTGAACAAAGTAGTCATAATATTATAGTTAATTTATAATAAATTTACCAGTGAAAGAAATCCTATGAAAGTCAAGTCCAAAATGTATGGACATATAATGTGAATCTTGTGGCATAAGGGAGTAGTCATGGCCTTGACAGAACTAAGTGGTAGTTACATTATGAAATGAATAATATACCAAAATATTAAATATTTATTGTATAATTTTATAGATATTTCAAAAAGAGGAAAACCAAGAACAAAGTAAATGGTTTGGTATGTTGAAATTTAAAAAACCTAGGATACGGATGCAATAATGGATATCAATATTACAAGGCATGAAGTTCCTAGTTTTTTTTTACTTTTGGATAATTCTAAATATGATTATTATATCTAATTGTAAATTTATTATAAGTCCAAATCTAATATATTATTCTTGGGTCATGCATATTGGAAGGCTTGAGGATGTAGAGATAAAAGTAGATGACCTAAGTTTACATGGGTAGTTTGATACAATTGACATGTAGATGGATGAAAATCACTACCCTACTCTGATTGGGAATCAATAGGCCTATGATGTTCACATGACCATAAATACAATGGATAATTATTTTGAAACACATTAGAATGATGTCATTATTATAATACCATTGAATGAGTCTAAGCTCTACCCATAAATAATCCAAAAATAACCTTCTTACTCATATACACACCTAGTAGATAGTTGGTTTGAAGTTAATGTAGAGCATAAGTTATAAGTAATGCAAAGTATGATATTTTTGTATACACCCTAATTTGGTAAATAAACCATAATTATTATATGTTTTATTTTTATTTCACATGAAGGTCTTAGTGATGAATATATCCCTTGTTCACATGGCCATTTTGGATTTTTTAATATTTATTATGTCTTATCATCCCTATTTGTTGCACCCCTAATGGTCCTAAGTCACCTCCTCCCAATAATAGGGGCCCCTAAATTATGTTTCTTGCTCTTAACTCTATTTTTATGCCTCGTGACACTAGCGCCATTATCAGGCTAGTAGAACCATGTGGCACTAGTGTTTAATTATGGTTCTAGTGTCTGACGGTAATTTTCTCCTATGGTTTGGGTCCTAACCCTACCTTGAACCTTCTCTTATGTTTTTATCCCTCTTATATCACTTGTCAGCCAATGAAAAAGGTATTACATTCAAATAAAATTTCATTCTATAAAAAGAGCCTCACAAAGCATTTTATATCTAACACTTACTATTTTGGTACATAATTACATAAAATTAGTAAATAGTACATCTTAATACTCTACATACTACTCAACCATTACATTTTTAAATTTCATGTTTGATTAAATAAGGACCTAAGTGAAAGTCATTCTATCATACCATGTGCATTCATTATGTACATTACCTAAGGGAGAACTACATACGATTTGAGACCCCTAACATTGGGGTTAATGTAGGAAATGGCCAAGATAATAGGGGTTTGGATCTATGCAATCATAATATCCCACAACCTAGTTTTTCCCTTTATCTTTTATTCAATTTGATTATTATTTCATGTGTGTAGGTACTCATTAGGGTTTTAGAAGATATTCAACAAAAATAGTGACACATGCAAGCTTCTAGAAGACACATAACCACCTATAGGTCCCCAAAGCCTCTCGTAACTTTGTTGAAAGTTATAGACAACTCTTCTAAGAGGGACATTAGTGACATAATTGGAAACTAGAACCGCATGGAACTACTATCCACATAAGTGTGATACTATCAAAAGTTATATTTTAGCTATAGTCATAAAACAAAAAGTGTTTGACTATTTTTCTAGCTTGTTTCAGCCTCTTGAGCCACATAAATACTTGTTTTACTCTAGATAAGTGATCTTTCTCTATATACTTTCTATTTTGGGAAAGCCTTGTTGAATCAATTATTTCCAGTTTTCATTCCAAGTTATTATTACACTCAACCCTTTAATAACATAGTATTTACAAACCCTAATTCTTAAAGAGTTATAACACTTGGTGAACCTATCTTTGTAAAAACCTAGTTTTACCTATGGTTTACCTTCTTCTAATTTTTGTGCACTAAATTAGGGTTACAAAATTTTATTTTTTCCTAATTTTTGGCACAACATAACTCATTAAAATTAATATTATATTAGGGTCTCATTCATTTATTGCAATTTAAATTCTTGTAAAAAAAACCCTCATTCAAAACTATAGATCCACATATTAGGTCCCTAAACATCCATATAATAACAATTATGGTTTCAATTACAATCCCAATTTATTCTAAACTTTGGGTTAAATATTTATCATAGTTTCACATATACCTATGTTAGATTAAATTCTACCTCTTGTATACTTGTTATTAATTATTTACATTATCATCTTTGGCAAGTTTAAAATTGCATCCAAGAAGCCTCCTACCCCTCACCCAGTTGATGAATTTAAAAAAAATTCTCATAATTAATATTGAATAAAAATAAATTCAAGATTATACATTAGAACATGATAATGGTTTCATTTATAATGATGATGATGATGACTATTATTGTAATTATGTATATGAGGATTACTATGAGCATTACAATGAAAATATTGATGAGGACCTACTAGATACATAGCGTTCTCTTTCCTCTCCCTTTTCTCTTACACCTCAAAATCAAAATAAAAATATAATTCCAAAATAACCTCTTGTTAAAATTTTTTTTTTCTAATGTGATCCTAGCTTCTCAACTACTTTCGCTACCTCCTTATTCAAATTAAATCAATATAAGTGAAATACACAAAATCCACTTTTACATGATTCAAGTAAAGTAGACAAGATCAATACATCTTATTTACCATCATTAGTTAAATTAGAAAAAAAACATGTATCAATGATATTACACCTTTTACCAATGCACAAACTAAGGTAGACAAAATTATTCTATCACCTTATTTTGCATTTGAATCTCAATGCAATGATTCTTTGTAACATATTGATAATGCAAATGTCTCTAACTCTTATCCTTCATGTCATAATATACAAAATGAAAACATAATTACTAATTATTCTACCCTTAAATCCAAGATTAAAATTAATAATCATTCAAGTACTCCACACATACTTATGGAATAAATTCATTGCAATACACCTACACATGATGACACCTTGCATAGTAGTAAAAATTTAAAATATTATCTTATTCTCTTTATTAGTGATTTTTTTATTATTTTTAAAATATTTGAGTTATATTCCTAAATAATAAAGGGGTTAGAAAATGTAAATTATTAAATAAATATTCTTTTATTAACCTACTAATTTATGTAAATAGATTGTACGTTTGCCTTTTCTAAATATAATAGGAAGTGAGAGAGATTAGAACTTAGCTTATTCCAGTTGATCTGGACTAAGACAAAGTTTGATACTAGAGGAGTAAGACTAATAAAAAATTATAAATAAGTATTTAAAATTCATTTATTAATTGGATAGGAGCACCAAAAATAATATACCCTATTGACTGGCACTGTAGTCCTATTCTGGTGCTATTGCCCTAAGGCTGAAAGCTTTTTGAGTTCTATTCAAAATGGATGAGTTACCTTGCCAATAAAACTTTAGGGTCTAAGACCTTGTAGATCTTGATGTGTGACTATTTTAATCTTAAAAACCCTTAAGATCTCTTGGTGCTTGAACTTGAATACAAACTTGGGAAAGAGAGAGAAGGGGTTAGTGTGTAAAGGATATACTGGATGCACTTCATACCCTATGTGTGGGCACGCTACCTACATAATAATATTCAAAAGAGGGATCAAGCTAATGTAGTTCTCCCATTTAAGTGCTTGATGAAATTTGCGTATGATCAATGTAACTAGAATGTGAAATTGGATGTGTTTCAACTGGCTAGGGACTAGTGTAATGACTTGAGTAAGATTTGAATAATATTGGAAGTTTGTATGCAAAGAATGGGGAAGAGTGCTTGCGTGTACTTGCTTGTATTATTACATCTCTCTTGAAAATGAGTGCCAACCCTTCTAAATTTACTTTTAATGGTATTTTATAGGGTAATTAATGATCATGGGTTAGATGACTTTGTATTAGGCTGATAGAGAAAAAGATAAGGATTCAAGAAAATATGATTGTTGGAGGCCAAAGTGAACTTAGTAAATAGTTCCAAAAATAGGATACCATAGGTTCCAATGCTCTTATCCTCTTTAGGTGATATTATCCTAAGGGTATGAGGCTTGGGGGGATGGATCTAGGCCTGAAAGGGCTACTATATTTAAAAGGGATAATTTTGGAAAGTTTTGGATGACTGAGAATCAGTGAAAGCAGTAGCTTAGAAGGATTGTGTGAGCCAACATGAGGACCTATGGATTAGGTGTCTTAGCCATCCTAAAGTTGTACAATTTCACATTTTACATAACTACATTTCCCCCCCTTTATTTTAGTGATGTAGTAAATTTAAATACTAGGATAAAAGAAAATAAAAAGCATACCTAAACTTATCTATAAGGATGAAGCTCATGAATTTGTGTGAGAGAGCACATTGTGAATTATGAATCTATGATGAAAACATAAAGTAGATCAGTTCGTACTAGATATACTATATCTAAAATGAAAACATACAAGAACTAATTAAGAGAAAGAGAAAGGAATGAATACACCTCATTGGGTATACGAACCAATATAAAACCTATTATAATGCTAGAATATGTTGGATGATGCTGAGTGTGTGTTGAATCAAGAGTAATAACATGAACAAATATGAGTGCTCAATTCCTTAAAAAGTGGCTCAAAAATGCAAAGGTTGGCCCTTTATATCCATCATCACCAACTATGTGAAGTTAATGAATCATGTGTGTGCTAATCTATGTCTGGTCTATGTGTCCAATCCCTCTAGATAGATGTCTAAAAAATATAAAGGCTAACTAGACCTTTGGCTCCATCGTTGCCCCATAAAGTGAAGCTATAAAGTGATACCGATATAGAGTAGATTTCATATGAGATGGCTCATGGAACCCATGTATGTTCTAGATATCTAACAATGTGGCATGGATAACCTAAATAGATGCTAGAAACTAGGCCATTCTTGGCCATTTCAAAAGATGGAGGATAGGCTCATATGAAAACCTCTCTAAAAATGATGCAAAATGCTTATGTGAAAGCCAACTTGAGAACTCTAGTACTTGAAAATCTAAACTTGTATGAAATTTTAACTCAAATGTGATACCAACCACTTATAGATGGAATAAGGCATGCAACTACTGAGAATGCTTGGAATAAACTTAACTCAAAAAGAAAAGAAGATCAATGTGTTGTGCATATTGCCCCTTATCACTGATGTCTAGTATATGGATTTTGATTTGGAAGTTATGCCAACTACTTAATCTGAACTAAAAGTGACAAACATCATGTCGTACATGATAACCTACTATATCTTAGAAAATTGTACTAAAATTACTTAATCTAACTGATCTAGAAGTGCAAAAACTATCCCTAAACTAAATTTTTTTCTTATTTATAGAAACCCTGACTATTTTTTACCTAGATAGGATCACCAAAATGTGGACACCCCTATGTTTGGTGCTACTATCCATTTTTAGCACTATTATCTGGTATGAAAACTAACAATTGATATGAAACTATCACTATTTTTTTCTCTAGTTTGACTGGTTTGACCTTAGGATTCTGTACTGAGTATTATGAATGTTGTTATTTTGACTATTAGGTGGTTTTATCTCTATGATAAACCCATATTTTATGCCCCCTCTTCTGAGGGTAGTAATGATGAACTTAAAATGATTGTCTTCATAATAAAAGAGTCCTGTAAGTGTGTTAAAATATATAGATACATGATATAGCATTGATTTTTGATAAGATATCTCTAGATATAATAATGATTGAATTGATAGATTGTTAGATCAACAAGAGTATGCCTAGATAGATATAAAAATGTATAATCATGTGCATGATACTAAATTAGACTGGTAATGTTAGATATTAGTTGTTAGTTATTAGTTGTTAGTTTATTAGTAATCATGGAGGGATGGAGCATGATGTCAATGATGGCATCCAATAAGCAAGATAAATTCATGATTGGAATCATGATATTGCACATAGTGAGGATCAAAAAAGCAAACAAACATATAAAGAAAGAAGCAAGAACCTTGGCTAAGGGACCATGTAAATAAGGGACATGGACACATGTCACTCAAACGAGAAGACAAACATGGAAGGCATGTTCAAATTCCACATACACATACAAGTGGAAGAAGCAAAGTTGGCACAAGGGCCAAAAGGATGTGAAAGAGTAAAAACAAAGGACATTGGTAGATGTCCTAATGCACACACATGAATAGAGGGAAAGGACATTGGCATATGTTTTAAGGCACAAACAAAAGACATGTAAGAATTAGAAATGTAATCACACAAGCTATGCTAAGTAAGGAATGAAATCAAAAGTAAGAACTAGAAGATACAAACACATCTAAATAATCAAGGAAAATGTGAAAGTATGCAAAACTTGTGTAGTACAAGACTAGGTATATGCTAAGAAATACACAAGTGTTAGGTACTAGTGAAATGTTGATGTACTAACCTATGTAATCTAGTAAGGAATGTGCATCAATATGATAACTCAGAGTGTGTAGTATAGGAATGGCATAACCTAGATGGTGCAGTCATGTAGAAGATGTCCCCAATGGGCATGTATATCGATGTGTGTCTCAAATGTATAAGTATAAATGCCCTCTCGATGGATAGAGTGAATCCATCAAAGATCTAGATATCATTATGTACACTCAAAAGAGATCAAGTGAAGCATGGTAGTTTAGATAAATTGACATACAATATCATGAAATAGTAAATGTAATTCCTAGTATGATAGTAGTAATGTAAACATGGATGATGCATACAATAAAAACAAAATTTGGTGTTTTTTTATTATTTTGAATGTTTTTTAAATTTTGAAATGTTATATTGTTTTTTATATTTTTGAATATATTTGAACTATGTACAATCAAGTAGAAGATAATATGTACAATCAATGCTAGAAAGAAATGATACTAACTAATGAGTCTCAGATGAAACCCCCTGTCATGGTGTCCTGTATCAAATAATGGGATTGCGTGTGATCGTGAGGCATGATGGAATGTCTACAATTATATAGATAAAATATGTGTACATTATAAATAATTTGAAATATTTGAAGTGTAAACTAAATGTGGGGTCCCCCTATGATTTTGAGAATTGGATGCAACTATAGGGATCTTAGGGACCCTTTTGAAAGTAGGAGAAGAAGCTCTATGAACAAGTGTTCTCTATTTAGTTGTATGAGATTGTAATGTAACTGTTCTAGGTGTGAACACTTTATATGGAAGCTATCTAGAATCTTGAAAGTGTGGGGGTGTATGAACCCTCTATACTAGTGAGAAATGTTATAATTATGGTTGGATCAAAAGTGGAAGCTATACTAAAACTAGAGGAGAATCTAAAATCGATGGGAGAACAGGAGCTGGTGATTGGAAGCTAGTAGATGGCTCTAAAGTGGGGAGTGGTGACTCATAAGGAACTTTACCAATTGTAATAACATGATTAGTGTGAATGAACTTTACAGATCTATGAACTATAGAAGGTACTACCTTGAGTTTTTGAATCCATGGTCGACCAAGTAATATGTCAAAAAATCATGTGTTAAGAACTATAGTGAATGGGGTGGCCACATATGTAGGACTGGCCTATAGTGGAAGTACTATCTCATCCAATGAACTTTGAATATGCCCATTGAAACCACTAATAATTGTGTTTGTTGGAGTGATATCCTGCTTTGAATAACCCAAATTTTGAAGTAGTGTGAAGGTGCACATGTTAAGACTAGAAGCATTGTCAATGACTATACTATGAATAGGTTGATTATGAATATGTGCTCTAATAAAAAGTGCATTATAGCTTATATTATCCTCCACAATCTCTTGATCTAAAAAATATATCAAAGGCCTGGCTAGAAATCTAGACTCATACACAACTATCATACCTCTCAAAGGATGTGCCTCAACTGAAGGTGCCTGGTCTGTAGTTGGTAGAAGATGTGTATGGTATGTATGATGAACACCTGATGCGTTCTCTTATTATTATTTTGAATTCTATGGAAATGGATCTAAAAATATTTTGAAATCTTTATCTTGTGTTGGCTTTATCTTTGGAGGCTTAAATGAAGTTCCCAAATCAAGTAGATTATCATTTATCAAGTCCTATATCTTATGTCACAAATTGATGCATCTATTTATGGTGTGGCCTATTTCCATGTGAAAATCACAAAATGCATGTTAATCATATCCCCATGGAAGAGGATTTATTGGATCTGCTTCTCAGATAAGAGGGAGAGTGATGATGTTACATTCCAATAACTACTATAAAACCCTAGTTGGAGAAATTGGTAGATTGGTAAATGCATGACGAGGGGGTGTTGATAAAACCACACATAGAGGGGGATCTGAAGCTATATTAATTTTTGGTTTATTCTGATTTTTATTATCATTGATTTTGACCTTGTATGGGACTTTGTTGTTACTCTTATTAGTTATGTCTGGGATACTTGAATACTTAAGTTTTCCCATTGAAATTAGCTTGACTTCTCTTTCTTTGAGTGTATGACACAATTCAATGAAGGAAGATAATCTTTTGAATAGAATAGATTCATGTAGTGTTGGTAGAAGGTTCTATTTGAAGATGTCTTATAGCTCTTGATCAGCCATGGGGCTAGTTAGTTTAGTGAGAATAGTCTTGTATCTAAGAACATAATCTATGAGAGGCTCATTTGACCTTTATTTATGTTGTGCAATCTATGCATATGAAACCTTATCACCAATGTTGATATTGAAATGTGCTAGGAACATGTCTGCTAAAGGATTGAATGTCATGACTGACTAATTTGGTAGACTATAAAATGATTGTAAGGCATAATCTTTTAGGCTCCATGGAAACATTTTGGTAAGTAACCAGTGATTGGGTACATAATCCAAACATGTTACATGAATATATCTCAAAGGTGTCTCTAGATCACCCTTTCCATCATAAAGAGTAAGTTTGGGTTGAATAAATCCTTGTGGTATGTGTCTATAAGCAATGTGACATGCCAATGGTGTATGTAGTAAATAAAAATAATCTAATGTTTGTGTAGGTCTAGAAACACCTTGATCAACATGTTACACATTAGATTGAAGAGATTGGATATCTTGCACAAGGTTTGCCACATCAGGAGATAGGGATGTACTAGCTATAGTTGGTGGCATAAAAGAAGTTTGGGCTACTATAGGAGGTGGCTGAGATATGGGTGGCTAAGACATAGTTGCCCCCGTAGTGTCATTTTCAATTGGTTGCTTTGTGGTTTGAGAAGATTATCCATTGGTTACTTTTTTTTATTCTTTATAAATTCTAAGCATGTCATCTTGCATATCTATATGTTTGGTTAAGAGTTGTTGAAGTTCTCTTTCATCAGTTTCATCAAAACTGGTATATTGGGCCATTGGTAAAGCAGGAAAACAATTTGAAATGTTTTGTAATATGTTTTATAGGTAATGTGCTAGAAATGGAAAGTCCAAAAAATAGTGAATTAGAATTTGTGCAAAAAGGATACTAAGCTACCAAACATGTAAGGTGATACCTCAAAAGCAAGTAGGTGCTAGTATATGCAACTAAATATTTTTTAGAAATATTAGTTTCAAAATAATATAAAATTTTTAATTTGAAATTGATTTTTTGAGTTATATTTTCAACTAAAAATGTAGAAAATGATTGGAACAAACTTGGAAAAATAATTGGGAACTAGTTGATACAACTAGGGTTTAAAAAGATTTTTTTTCAAAATTAGTATAATAATTTAAATTTTTTTAATGAATTTGTAGAATTTATCTTGAAAAATTTAATAAAAATCTAAAAATATTTCTAAAATTAGTAATATATTTTTCCTAGTGGTTTCAAAGTGTTTGTATGCAAATAGGACCTAGTATGTGCAAACTAGGGTTTGGGTGAATTTATTAAAAATATTTAAATTAATTTGTAATTTTTTTAATTTTTTAAATTCAGTAAAAATCAATAAAATATTGTATTTTATCATAAATAATTATCCCTAGGGTTTCTAGGGTTTTTGTGTAAAAATTTGAAGTCAAGCTCACCAAATGTTTTATTATTTTCATAATATTGGAGTTATATTCCTAAATAATAAAGGGGATGAGCAATGAAAATCAATAAATAAATATGATTTTATTAACTTACTAATTTGTGTAAATATATTGTATTTTTGCTTTTTCTAAATATAGTAAGAAGTGAGAGAGAATGAAACTTATCTTATTCTAGTTGATCTAGACCAAGACAAGGTCTGATACTAGAGGAGTAAGACTGAGAAATAGTCAAAAATAGGTCTCTGTATTTCATTTATTGATTTGACAAGAGCACCAAAAATAGGACACCCTATTGTCTAGTGATATAGTCTTATTTTTATGTTATTGTCTTGAGGCTGAAATCTTTCTAAGTTCTATTTGGAATGCATGTGTTACCTTGTCACTAAAATTTTAGGGTCTGGGACCTTACAGAGCTCATTGTGTGTCTATTATAATCTTCAAAACCCTCAGGAGCTCTTGGTTATTAAAATTAAATGCAAACTTGGGAAAGAGAGAGAAAAGGTTAGTGTGTAAAGGATACACTAGATGCACTTCACACCCCGTGTGTAGACACGCTGCCTACATACCAATACTTTGAAGAGGGATCAAGCTAATATAGTTCTCCCATTAAAGTGATTGATGCAATTTATATATGATCAATGCAACTATAATGAAAAATTAGATGTGATTTCACTAGTTAGTGACTGGTGCAATGACTTGAGTAGGCTTTGAATAATATTGAAAGGTTGTATACAAAGAATGGGGAGGAATGCTTGAGTGTATTTGATTATATTATTGAATTTGTCTTGAAAATGAGTGTCAACCCTTCTAAATGGACTTTGAATGGAATTTTATATGGTAATTAATGATCTTAGGTTACATGACTTTGTATTAGGCTGATAAAGAAAAAGATAAAGATTCAGGAAAATATGACTGTTGGAGGCAAAAGTGAACTTGGAAAACAACATAGAAAATATGACACCTTGGATTTTAGTGCTCCTATTTCATTTGGGTGTTGTTGTCCTAAGGGGATGAGACCAAGGGGGATGGATCTGGGCCTAAAAGGGCTACCTGGGTCTGAAAGGGCTAAGTTTAGAAAGCTTTGGATGACTGGGAATTAGTGAAAGAAGTAGCCTAGAAGGGTTAGGTGAGCCAACAGGAGGACCTATGGATTATGTGTCTTATCCATACCAAAGTTGTGTAATTTCACATTTTACATGACTACAGTGATCATGTGAATGATACTTCTACTCTTAATTATACAATTTAATTGAACTTTGATTTTGATGAACTTTGTGATAATGATGATTACTATGATAATGGTGAAGAAGACATGGAATCTACCCCTTATAGTTCTCCTCTTAATTCACCTATTTCTATCATTAAAATAAATACTAGATCACAAGTTAAAAAATACATACACACTTATTCTTATGTTCATAGTTTACATAACTTACATTCACCTAATAATAAAGTACCTTCTAGTCCATTAGCATGTGATACTTCTTCAAAAAATAATAAAATAAGATATATTAATGAATCTATCTCAACCCCCCTTACTACAGTAGAACGTATTTCTCAACCTAACCTAAATGAGGGTGATATCTCATTTCCCTCTAACTAGGTACAAGCTATCACACCTACAAAGGTTACAGAGGGCAAACCAATCCTCCTTGAAGAAGGTTCCCAATGCAATATACCAATGGATAAGATAAATAACAAAATTTAATAATTAAACAAGCCTCTTGATGATGTTAATATAACTTCACAATAGGTAATCTCATTGATGCATGATGTGGGTGATTTACAACAATGTACACCATCTCACACTATAAAGTAAAGCATATAACTCATGCGAGGACTCCAATGCCATCCATAATAATCCCATCTTGCATATAATTTTGAATGCAACATTACCATCAAAGTTAAAAATATCAGCATTACCAAAGTTTGATGGACATAGAGATCCATTTGAATCTCAAAGCTTATTGGAAAGTTATGGCACATATCATTAATAGGATTATCTTATAGTTATTTCTTCAGACTTTATAGGGTAGAGTAATAGAGTGGTTTCATCATTCACTCCCTAGTGGTTCATTATACACATATGATGACCTAGAAAAGGTTTTTCTCATACATTATATTTATAACAAGGGACCATGACTCACATATGAGAGGTTGCCTTCACTACACCAGGGCTAGTCAAAAATAGTAAATAAATGCATTATAAGATTCAAAACATGTATGCATCAATTAATCTACTTGCTAATAGATTTAGAGGTATAATATATTTTTGATAGATGCCTCATTCTTCATTTTAAATATAAAGTGGTATATGATACATCCAAATCATTCAGACATCTATGTTACATAGCTCTAGGATTAGATAAAATGTTGGGACAAGTTGAGACACATTTAGAGACAAATTTGGATCTAGATCTCTCATAATAATAGTCATCTAACATGGTAAAATAACCTACTACACTCTTGATCAAGAAACTGGTAGAATATAAACAACTAATAAAAATACTCAACAAGGTAAAAGAGCCACTTCATAGAGTAGACTCAATGGTAGTCTCCCAATATTCATCATCACTTGAAATTTCACATACCCATATAATGCATCAAATAGTTATCCAAGTCAATAAGTAATAAAATACACATAATATAGAAACATACAATAACAACTTACCATCGACAACCCTAAGGGGATTCACATCTAGTAAATCTTATATAAAAATCCCACCTCTCAATAATAGAGGTGCCCATGTATGACCTCTCCACTAGGATGTATAGGCATTAGTAGATCCTACATCATCTACATCAAGTATGTTAATCATTATGTCCCACTCTATTAATAGAATTGGGGATAATTTTGTAGCCAATGGTCTAGGCCTAATACCTAGCCTTACTAGAGCTCGAGAACTCCTCAACCACACCATTAGAACTAGGGGCACATCCTGAGTAATACCAAACTATCATGTCACCTACTCATAATGCAACCTCTCATATATATTTAACTAATGGTCATGTAGCCAAAAACTCACTCAAACCCATCTCAACTAAGCATTGTTCTCAAGACATCCCTCATTACACTTGTAGGGTATCTAGATAATGTCTCCAACCATCAAACTATCTAGCACCTATTACCACTACATCATACTCCTCCTAGGCATGTGGGTCATACCATTCCAAATTTATTCAAATTAATATGGGTGAGACCAATATTTTCATAGAGATAACAAAAATTTACTCACTGTTATATGCTCATATGCCTAATAATGTAAGAGTTTGGAAGATCCAATACCTCTATCACACATCTCCTATGTAAAATGGTACAAATCCTAGTATAAATGGACTAGCATAGTGAAACACCACAATTATACATTACCATGATCCTCTATGTCCTATAGTATCCCATTCATCCTATAGGATATAAATATCCCACTACCATCTACAACCATAAAAGAAGCCAATAAAATCACTAAGAATTTTTTAACTATGAAACATCTACTATGACAATCAGTGATAATAGGCTCCCTATATGATGAGTCCCTATAGACATAACATAAAAATACCTAGCATCCCACTATATAGCTTGATCACTAGTATCCTTTTGTATTATGAATCTCTACCTAGTAATAGGTAACTACAAGATCTTCTACACATCCTCCAAGGTAATAGTTATCTCTCTAATAGGTAACTAGAACATGCAGGTATTTTCATCCCACTTCTCACACATTGTAATCATCATGTGTTTATCCTATGGCATTGAATCTAAGGATTCCATGTGAATCAAACTAGATTTCTCTATCATGGCCATCTCTACGTCTGTCAGGGGTAGACCTTGTAAGGTATCCATCATCTGAACACTCTAAAATTCTCTCATGTGCATAATAACCTACAAAAATATAACCAAATCCAAAATTAGTAATGTAAAATATAAGACCAATAGATAATAATGATCATCAAACACCATTAAATAATAACAAGCATCACAAACTAGATCTACTAGAAACTAGCACTGCATACAAAATAGTAGTGATGGACAATAGTGCCATATCTAGGGCACTAGTGCCATGTCTTATACAGTAACACTAATATTAGGACAAAAGTGCCACATTTCCAAAAATGTCCCTAAACTACCAAATTTCTAATAAAATTACTAAAAAATGTATTATAAATGACAAAATGGGAAAAAGTATAGGCTCCTTACCAAGGTGGTCTCCTCTTTGGCCTAGATAAGTTCCCCCACCTCCTCACACTAGGTCAATGTCACTGCATATCTCGTCAACATAATCTCTCCTTACCGAGGTAGCCTCCTCCCTAGCCTAGATAAGTGCCCCCACCTCTTCATACTAGGTCAATGTCACTCCATATCTCCTCAACATAATCTCTAGCTTAGAACAAATAATAACTATCAACTCAAATGATTCAAATGAATTTTCAAACTAATAAACTAACCTATTTAAGTCATATTTATTAAATGACACCTTTCTAAGGTTGACCTTGTGTGCCAATCCCACCAACTAATACCAACTTCTTGTAATCATAATATCTATAGAACTGTAAGTCTAATTTGTGAGCCATTTCTTACACATGGGACTTTACCTCAATGTGCCTCACCCTATATTGGTTAAAACAATATCTTAAACACATTTTAATATATAAAATGACAAAATTGATATTACCATAATAAACTTATATACACCAAATGTCCATCCCTTACCAATTTCAAAAATAGACTCTGTCATAATAGACAAAATATTCAAACTTAAAAAAAAATCACATCCTCTAATTAACACAACCACATTCAGATATTACCACTTTTTGTTAAACACCCTTACCTCAGTCTCGACTCTCTCACTAAAAGGGGGGGGGAATGCACATAGATTTATTTAGATATTTAGAAACATAGGTTTACTTAGATACAAATATTCAAACACATAGGTCTACTAAGATACATATATTTAGACATGGATTTACTCAAATACATATATTTAGACACACAAGTTCACTCAAATATAGATAGTGAACTAGGAATTTGACTCAAGAGAGGATGGTTAGTATTATGTTAGTCCCAAAATGAAATCATAATGAAATGAACACACTAGCATAACATCTCTAGGCCTATTTACTAGGGGGAGCTTAGTTAACAAAACATGAATGGAAAACACAACTAAAATGCAAAAGAAGCCCTCTTTTACCTTCCTTGGATGCTCAAAAGTGCTTGTTATAGTGGCTTGATGGGTTTGTGCTCATGAAGTCTACATCAATGGAAGCTTGGCTACCTCTATCTCTCTTTGGCACCTTATGTGGCTTTGGTTCAATATTTTGGAATTATAACACTAAGATGTAATGATTTTTTAATGCATTTTGGGATTATAAGTTTGGCATATGAGAGCTTAAAATTATGACTTTGAGTCTTGCTATTTATAGATTTTTGGAATGGTTTGAGGATCAACCATGATTGCCCATCTCAAGATTGAGATGTGTGGACATGGATACATACAAATATAAAATTGATTATACAAATATTTCCATTAATATTTTGGATAAAGGTGAATTGAATAGGCATGGAAGGGATTTGATGAGGCATGGGAGGCATGAATCCTAATATTTGTGGTATTTATGGCCTAGGGATGCCTTCCCAAGAAAAGAGGTCCCCTGATGATGTAGATATTCAATATTCATTTCCAAAAAGAAATTATTCAACAAGTTCCATGGAATTCTTAATTAGGATATAATTTGGTTTAATTAACTCTTAAGCATGATTAATTACTTTGTGTACAAATTACTCAAATTGATCAAAATGTCTTGTTATTGGCCCAAAATTTGATTGGATTGGAATTAGGATGTGATTTTAGATGTGATGGACCATTATCCCATTTAGGATGATGTCAAAACTAAATAAAAAAGGCACATGTGTCATGTAAGAGATTTGACAAAAAAGAGCAATCCAGGGCACCCACGAGCAAAATTAGCATTTTGACTCAAAATGATCTCATCAAAGTTAGCTGGCCCATAAAATGCATTACCTTATTTAGGGATACCCTAGCCAAAATTGGCACTTGAATATATCAATTTCAAAGCTTTTAATTTGTTTTAGTATTTTTAGGCCAAATTGTGCACTTTGGTGGAAATTGGTCAAAAACTTGGTTGGAGGTTATCGATGGCTAGCTTTAGGTGTCTATAGTTCGCCCCTATTTAGGAGGGAATTACAAGCTATAGGAATAGTAACATATTCTCAAATAATGAAAAGGTCATGTATGCTTACAACTTAAATGATGATGAACTAACTATGTGATGCTCCCTCGAGGGAATGATTGACACAAAGAAAGTTTGACAAGTGGTCCCTTGAAAGAAAGAATGGATATAAGGGGACCAAAGAAACGAAAATGATGGGATGAGAAAGCAATGATATTGAAAAATTAGTCAAAATCATTGGGAATGCAATTGGTATAGTGTACAATGGTTTTCCCAAAGGTGGTTATAAGCATTATACCCTCATAGTGGCAACATGGCATAATAACACAATGATTTGTCCAAAGGTAGTTATAATCATTGAAAAGATGAAACTATCCTAGTTAGGATGACAAAAAATATAGGAACATGCCCCTGTATGGGTATAAAAATTAAAGTGGTGACAACATAGTTATTTTCCCAAAGGTAGTTATAATCATTGAGAAACGCAAGTGGGATGGTGTAGAATGATTTGTGCATAGGTGGTTATAATCATTGGACCCTAATTATGGCAAACATGATTGATTCACTGATGATGATATTAACCTAACATAGAGGGAAATGATGAGTTGGAATATCTTTCTAGTATGGAGATGCTCATCCAAACTAATAGAGGTTGAAATTATTTCATTGCTTAATTACTATGTTTAGGATAGGATTGGGATTTAAATTGAGATGGTGGTGTCAAAGAGATGTTGATGTGACCATTATTAAATAGACTTCTTAAAACTGAGGTTTGTTGTATCATGTTTCGATAGGCGTCATGGTATAACATCATGAGGAATTGGCTAAAATATGCATAAGGACTGACTCCCATAATCCAATACTCAATAGAAAACAATGCACCAATGATATAAACCATGATGACAATACAAACACATAGATAATCAGGCACATAGTTTTATGTAGATATATAATTTGGATTAGATATATAGTTTGACATAGATATATAGGTTTATATAGATATACAGGTTGAATTAGATATAATGGTTTACATTGATATTTAAGTTTACATAAATATATAGGCTGATTAAGATATACAAGTTTACATAGATATATAGTTTGACTCAGATATACAAGTTGACTTAAATATATAATTTGGCTCAAATATATAGTTTGGCTTAGATATACAAGTTGACTCAGATATATAGTTTGGCTTAGATATATAGATTGACTTAGATATATAGATGTTCAGATACATAGCTACATTACTTAGATATCAATATTGAAAGCACGTTGTAGAACACATATCCTTGAAATCTATTTTCAAATTGCTAGGTTACAATCATATCTTCACCAAGATGCCACCAGGGTTTCACTAATTTTGGTTACATGACTATCTACAATGGTTGATCCATAGCCTTCCATTAGAGCTAATTTACATACTCAAATTCATTACACACATCAAAGTGGGGGCAAGTAGGCCTTGTTTCTCCACATATTTAGTTTACATACTCAGATTCAATACACATATCAAAGTGGGGGAAAATAGGCCTTATTTATCTACATATTTAGCTTACATACTTAGATTTAGTCTAAATATCAGGGTGGGGACAAAATATGGTTTTATTCCTCATGATTCAGTTTACTATTTAAATTCAGTACATAGGCCACCCACATTATGGATTTTCTCTTCACATATTTTACTCTAGCTCCTATCCACTTCTCTATCCATGAAGTGAGACAAGTCCAAAAAACATACACATAGGTAAGCATAGGTACATGTTCCTCTTTTTTTTCACTCTAGTACTTTCATTTTATTACATTAATAGAATATAAGGGGGGAAATGTATACACCCTAGTTTGTTCAAGTAACCACAAGTACTATGTATTTTATTGATCTTTCACACGAAGGTCTTAGTGATGGATATAACCCTTGTTCACATGGTCATTTTGGGTCTTTTTATGATTTTTATGTCTTATATTCCTTATTTGTTGTAACCCCAGTGGTCTTGAATCACCTCCTCCTAGTCATAGGCCCCCCAAGCCTATCCTACTTGGTTTTAGCTCTATTTTTAGGATTTAGGACACTAACACCATTATCAAGATAGTAACACCATGTGATGCTAGTATCTAATTATGGATCTAGTGTTTGACATTCATTTTCTCTCATGTTTTACGTCCTAATCCTACCTTGAGCCTTCTCTTATGTTTTAATCCCTATTTTACAACTTGTCAACCAATGAACAAGGTCTTATATTCAAATCAAAGTTACTTCTATCTAAAGAGCCTCACAAGGCATTTTACACCTAACACTTACTATTTTGGCACATAATTACATAAAATCAATAAATAGTACATCTCAATACTATGCATACTACCTAGTGATTACATTTAGACATTACATGCTTGATTAAAGAAGGGCCTAATACAAAGTCATTCTAGCATATCATGCACATTGATTATGCACATTTCTTAAGAGAAAAATACATGTGATCTAAGACCCCTAGTATTAGGGTTACTATAGGTAGTGGCCAGGAAAATAGGGTTTCTACTCTATGCAATCATAATATTCAACAACCCAAATTTTTCCTTTCTTTTGCATTTAATTTGGTTATTGTTTCATGTGTGCAGGTACTCATTAGGGTTTTAGAATATATTCACTAAAAACAGTGACATATTCAAGCTTATAGAAGACATAGAACCACCCATAGGTCCCCTAAAACCTCTTACATCTTCCTTGAAAGTTACAGATAGATCCTTTAATAGGGATATTAACTCCATAATTGGACACTAGCACCACATGGTACTACTATCCACATAAGGGTGCTACTATTTGAAGCAATTTTTGATTGTTTATATATCCTATTTCATCCTCTTGATCCACAAAAATACATATTTTACTCAAAATAAGTGCCCTTTATCTATACCCTTTCTATTTTGGGAAAGGATTTTCAATTCAATTATTTCTAAGTTCTAGTCCAAGTTATTATTACACTTAACCCTTTAACAACATAGGATTTACATACCCTAAATCTTAAGGAGTTAAAACAATATCCTTATTTCTCATAGTCTATGTAAGACTTACCATGGATGTAAAAGGTAGAATATCAAGGTGATCAACCAATTCATAAACTAAAATCATTTAAAATAAAATAAAATAAAATAGTAGGTTATTAATCCCCTTCCATGCAATCTCTAACATGATAAGAGATTGATAATGTTTATCAGCTAGCTACTATTAATAGATATTATATTAAACTAAATATGAAAGGTAATCTTTCTTAAGAGTCAAATTCATATATTAGTGGTGATTTAGATGTCCACATTATTAATTGGGTATGAGGAGATCATGAAGTCAGGCTCATGTGAATGGTGTTTTCCATGGAAATTAAATGTAGATACTAAAACTAAATATTTATTGATTCGTACCATGGGGTCCAGGACCACACATGCAAGGGAAAATTGAGTTTTGGTTGTGTATAGTGAATGGGTTAAGTTAATTTATACATAAATAACTAAACACATTCAATGGAGCATAATTATTATATTCAAGAAATGTAACATTTATTCATTAACAGAGAATAGGGAAAACTATTACATTGTGTTACGGTGCATAATTTATAGAGTAGATATCTAGAGCATGATATTTATGTTGTGACTATGTGGAGCATAAACCTTTAGAAAAATATGTATGTTACATAATTATATAGTTAAAATATAACAGTGGTTACAACCATTGTTAGTTACCAATAAGACAATTGCATCGATTCATCTTCTAGGATAGATGATGGTTGGTGAAACCCTTGAAGCATGTGTCCAAGGTGAGGTGACATGTGGATGTGTTATAGATTCCAAGAGTTGGCTATGTGTGTTGTAATATGAGATTTAACACATGACTATAAGTTACAAAGTGAATATTAATGAGTGCACAATGTGGAGTGTACAAGGATCAATGCATATAACTCTATGATATGACATGTGAATTGTGCATATGATGTTGAGAAAACTTTGGTCAATGAGTGCATAAGATTGGGTGAGAGGTGTGTTTCTTGTGTAGTAGAGTTAACAAAGAGTAATCTTAGCTATGTAATAGCTATGTACAGATCATTTATAGTATCCCAATCTTGTACATTTGAAAAATATCAATTAGAGCTATACCCTTTAGTTATAGACCTCCATATTGTCTAAAGGCTCACATTAACCATTTGACTATGCCTAAATGATTGTATATTAGTATGATCCATATCACTTTGATGACTTAGGTATCCTATACTACATAGAAATCTTAAAACTTAATAAATATCCTTCACTATCAATTTTAGATCCATGCATGTTTTATATCCCTTTAAACACTATTAGCCATAAAGGGACACTATTACTAATGGTAGTGTTCATATCCTTATCCAGATTCTAGTTTCAAAAATTCATCCAAATTGCAAATGTTTAAAAATTTATGGGCTAGCCTATTTATCTTATTGAACCCTATCCTTAGATAAATTCAAAAGGTGTGGTATACATACAAGTCTAAAATTTCTCATTCCTCATTTTTAAATACAAAGAAAAAACCTACTAAATCTAGATAAATTAATTTCACAACCAATATATTTTTCCCTATTCATCCCTATTTTCATATCAAGCATAAGAAAAATCATATTATAGGTCTAAATAATTCAAGGATCATCTCATGAGTGATACATGTCAAGTTAAAATATAGATCATTGCATGCATCATCATATAATATATTTCATCCTTGTGCACACACTTTCACACACACAGGGGAAAACTACATAATTTTGAGGCCCTCTTTGGAATTTTGGATATGTAGGAAACACCCATTCATATAGGGTTCTTTGGGGTCAACTCGACACCATGAGACTACTAACCTATTTTTGGCAAATTCATTCCAAGGGTGAATAAGGGTGAAGAGATAGGGTTTGATCAATTAGTGAAGAGTGATATCCTTTATCCTAGATTTGAACACATCAACAAAAAGGTGACAAAATCCCATAGTAGTGAAGTTGGTCACATCTATATCTAGTTATTATTATATATTAGATACCTATTTCATAGTTAGACACTACCACTGACGATAGTGTCCAGATCCAATGGTAGTGTCTATAGATATATAGTTAAAATTAATAGATTTTAATGACTAATATATAATATTAATCTTACATACTTTACACGTGTTTCTAGTCCAAATCTTCCTGCACACAATAAACCCAACTAATAATAATTTCTATTTGGTATTGAAATCAATTAAACGTCTTTCAAATCAAGTAGTTCTTATATTTATCATATCTTATTATTATTATTCAAAATATTTATTTGTCTAAGTTTATAGTTAATTGGCCTACTATAGATTAGTTTATCACCCTTGTGCTTGAACTATTTATATATTTTTAACCCTATACCCTATCATTCTAAATTTATGGTTAAACATTTGGAAAACTTGACCTTTGGTCTCCAAACCCTAGATTGGCATAAGGTTTTCTATTTTATTTATTTATTTATGATTATTATCAATTTATGTTTTAAATTATAAGTTTTTTTTTTAATCAATAGAAAATTTTAATAAAAAATCACTTTCAAATGGAAAATAAGGAAGCACTAATCAATCATCTAAATAACAATAAGGCCTTAATGGATGCATTTTTGTATGTTACAAGAGATGATATTAGTAAACATGATAAGGCTAAGGTGTCCTTAGCTAGTGAGGGTGAATCATTAGGTGGTACTACAACTAATCACATTACCATTTTATTCCCCTTGAGCACATCATGAATTCCTACATCTAGTGGGGGCATGGGTTATGTGTTTACACCATTGTTACACAAAATATATCCTATTATTGATACATTATCTATGGTAACCATTGACACTTTAACCCAAATACCAGTTTCAATGCCTGTATCAAATTAAACCATGTGTACATCCCCTTTGGTGACTTCTCAAAAAGCTTCAAACCTTAGCAATCAAAATGTGCAAGATCTTGTATAAAATATAAAACTCTTACAAGATAAGGTACTAACATTGATAAAAATTACATGAAATCACCTTATAGGATTTGATTCACAAGATTTATTACATAATGCTCTTGCACCTAAAATATTTTTGCACCCTTCACCAATTAGTTTTGTTGCATCCAAGGTCACATTTTATGATGGGAAGAGTGATCATAAAAATAATCATTTATATTTATATGCAACATGTGTTGATTATGCCTCCAATGATAAAATTTTGACAAAATTGTTTCCAAGGAGCCTCAAGGACTATGGTTTATGATGTTTCTATGATTTACCAATCCAGTCGATAAGAGCAATCAAACCTTTATCAGATAAGTTTTTAACATGTTTATCTATTAACATCACTAAAAAGATGTCATATGCTCAAATTACAAAGATAAAACAAGGAACCAATGAACTTCTCAAAGAATATGTTTTGAGATATAAAATAATGTTGGCCAACATAACAAATGCAATGGCAAATAAATAACTTCAATACATCTTCAAACAAAGTTATCTTGCCCCATCACATGAGTCTATTTTTTTAAAATTTTCAAATATTTTGATGACTTGTGCCATATTATTAGATATCATGAGTTTAAGATTATTTCCTTTATTAGTCTTAAGTATGTATCAAACATGCCAACTACATCCAATACCAAGTTTAATATCAAACTAAGCTACAAGGTGAAACCTAAATAAAATAAAAATGAAATAACTATAATAACTAATGAATTATCATAAAACCTTAATCAAACCATCTTATATAATACACCTAAGAGATAATTTACATGATTGCTTGAGTCTACAACTTATTTACTTCAAAAGTTTGTGGAGTGTCATCTCATATCTCTCCCTCATCCCATAGAGATTGATATGATTTGACCTTTACCTAAATGATACGGTGCTAATACATATTGTGATTATCACCAAATCCATGTAAATTACATATAAAATAATGTTATACATATAAGCATAATATCCAAAAACTTATTGATGACCAAAATATTAATTTTTATGATTCTCCAAAGGATTTAAGTTCACAACCTAGTGATCACCAAAATTAGAAAATATTTAACAATCATTTGCATTATCATTATAAGAAAGAACCATAAGTGAAAATGGCATATAATGCACATCCTCCTCCATCACATTATGGACACACATTAGATGAGATTATTAGAACTTATACATACACAATACAAAATATGGCTTGGAGACCACCATTACATTTGATGACAATGAAATAGTGGATGATGACCCAAATATTCATTCATTATTTATTAAAGCATACCTTGACCATCAAACTATATTAGTGTTATGATTGATAACAGTTCTAGTGAGAATGTATGTACTATGATGTTACTTACACATTTTGGATATACACATGATGATTTATACCCTTCAACTAAATTGGTAAAATCATTTGATGGGATATCACAACACATAATAAATGAGATCGATGTACCTTTATAGGTTGATCTAACACACATTATTACTACCTTCTTAGTTATACCATATATAATAGTCTTTGATATGTTATTGGTACATTCTTGGATACATAAAATCCATGCATTATCTTCCATATTACATGGGTGTATTAAATACATTCATACCAATAAGGTTGTCATATTTTTTGAAATTCCATATGAACATCAACTCAAAAAAGATAAGTTTATTGCAAGATAGATAATTATTAAACCTACTAAGGTCAATATTTCATGAAGGGCTAATAAACAGGTGATCCCCTTTCTTAGTTAGTCCATACTTGAGATGTCTTTTTACCATAGATACACATTAGATTATAATAATATTCATCTAATCCTACACAACATACTAAGTTACTTAGATAATTTGAATATACTATAATTGTATCTATTCCTATTAGTGTAGACTTTTTTCCCACTAGGTTTTACCTAAATGATTATATTAGCTTGCTTAGGGATCAAGAGGTCATTTGGGTTACTTGGGAAAATTAATCCCACATTAATTGGAATATGTGGTATCTTTCTCTCTCCAACTTATATATGCACCTCTCTCCCTTTATATTTATAATGCATTATATTGTGTGGATTATTAGTGCATTCGTGTCTTGGTGCAATTGTTTCTCTTTTATTTATTATTGCAGATATATGTGTTTGATTTGTATTGTATTAAAAAATATGTGTATTAAATTTCATCTTGAATCAATTCATTCATTTGGATCAGCATTCTTGGAACTCATCTTGATATGGTATCAGAGCATATCTAGATCTAAGGATTGCCTAGTTTTTTCTACAAGTTTTCATTTTAAATCTTGGGATCATTTTATTTTAGTTTAGATCTCTCCATTTTAGCATGTATTTGATGTATTAAATATATGGAAGGTTATTTCATATTTAATGTTGACATATTAGCATTTGTATGTATTTGATGGATTGTGGATGGGCTCCTATAACTTGGTCCTATAAGTTATCCATAAGCTTGTAAAGCTCATGTATATTCTAAATGTATCTAGAACTAGACTATAGTTTAAACCTTCATTGTACAATAAGTTGTAACATATGATTTTGGATTGGGATTGGAATGGATAACTCACCTCATTTTCAGCCTCTCAAAACCCTCTACACCATTATCTTCAACAAACTAATGTGATAACATAAAGGCAATGTCTTGAGCATAATATTACTAAGTGACTTGACTGAATGCCTCTCTTTTGTGTTTTAGCTCACCTCCAAAATCCATGGTCTATTTTGGCATCTCTATAATTGATTTTCACTATGATCTTGCCTTTAATAGAAATCACACCACTTGAAGGATAGTTTTGTAGCTTAGGGAGGAGGAAATGTGGCCTTGGGTGATGCCTAGCTTGTTGTTCATGGTTTTGGTATGATTTAGATCTAGTCTAGTATTTAGGATCCTTACATTGACCGCATACACCTTGTTGGAAGTTTTTAATCTAGAAAAGCATCAACATCTCCTTGGCTACCTTAGTCTCACTAGGGTGTTGTCCTCCTTTATGGTAACATTGATAGTTTTGGTGTTTTTGGTTCACATTTTCTAGTTTTTAAATCTATACAGCTTTGATCTAAGGCATTTTGATCCACATGACCTATACCATGGAATTTTAATTTATGCAGGAATATGAAAAGTTGTTATAAACCTCCACATGCCTTTGATATGCTCTTGAAAGACCTACTAATGATGTTTGATTTTCCTAATTTTAGTAGATTTCTTCTCCTTAGCAGCACCATACTTTCCTAATTTCTCCTTGTGAAGTCATAAAGTCAAAACCTAAATTACCCTAAAATAATCGAAAATAAAATCATGTTTTTTTATTTAAATAGATTTTTAATTTTTTAATTAAAATACCTTCTAAAGAGGCTTTTTTAGAAAAGTACACATAGAGGTGACTAGGCTAAGCATTTTTCACTTTTGTTGATGTGATGAGGTCTGAGGTTTTTTACTAATTCTAATGAGTGGTTACATAGCATAGTTGGTGATTGAACCTATCATGCACTTAAAATTTTAAGTGTAATTTAATTAAATAGGCCATTAATGATGGAAAATATATTTTGCTATCACTTTTGACTGGTAACTTAGAATTGAGTGCCACCTTTTTCAAAAGTGCATGTTTTTTCATCATCTTTCTATAAGTATACTTTGTTTTTTAAAATGTACTAAAGTTATACATTTCTATATTTAGGGGTTCATTACAGAGTATTTTGTGTAGTTATGTACTTCCTTGTTGTCTTTTCTTGGTCATGTCGACCCCATTTGAGAGACTCTACATAAAGAGAGTTTTTGTCTATAGTAATCCTTCTTGGGAAGGAAAATTATGGTTCTTGGCATGCTTACATGGAACATTTATTCACACACAAGAATCATATTCCATTCTTATATAGATAGATTCTTGCACCCATTTATCCTATTCAATTTGATAAGTGGGCTAATACTTGTGACAAGGTTTTTGCCACTCTATTACTTCATGTTTCCATGGATATTCATTACCATGTGGAATATAGATAGTGTCCATGCACTATTTGGAGCATCCTACAGTCTCTTTTTAGAGATCCTATTGAGATTTATGTCACATCTCCTCCTCCACTTCCTATAGTCTCTTCAGAGACTATTATACTCTCTCCTCATGATTTTATTTCTTTTAATGATATATTTATGGTGGACATTAATATTATTTCTATTGATCCCCCACTATAGGATGAGATTTTACTAGACCTTAGTTTTCTCATTATAGATTCTACATCAGTTCCTATGTAGATTGTTGTTCTTCTAGAGCCTTCATAGACTTGTATTTTAGAGGACTTTCTAGTGAGAGTATTTATGACTCAAATGTTCTTATAGACATTCATCTTGTAGATCTGAAAGATTCATTTGTAGACCAATCTTTAATTTTGATGGTTATTGAGATTTGCTATCCTCTTCCCATGGACATTCTTTCAGTGAATGTTTCATGTTTATCTTCTTCTCTGGTTGTTATCTCTCTTTCATTGTATGCTTCTTAATTGCCATATTCTATAGTTAGTCCTATGATACCTGATCAGACTTTGGCACATTTGAGCAGTAGTAGAGAGACATTTGATCATTTTATAGAGATATACATCATGATTCCTTCTTCCATTCCACTTGAGTGGGAATTTAGTAGTTTTATAGCTCATGGTTTCTTTCTTCCAAAAGGAAGAGACAACATTTGTTGCAGAGGAACCTACTACAACATTCTCCATGTGACATTCTACACATACATTCTCTTTATTCTTTATGGAGGCACACATCCTTCATATTTTATAGGATACTAGGATTTTCATTATACATGGGTATCTTATCAGGCCTTGTTATCAAGACCCATTTTTTGTATCATCACCCACATAATTTGTGCTTATGGTTGGGGGGGTGGTGTTTGTGTAGGTTTTTTTCCCACTAGGTTTTGCCTACACAGTTGTATTAGCTTGTTTAGGGATTTAGAGGTCATTTGGGTTACTTGGGAAGATTAGTCCCATATTCAATGGAATGTGTGGTATCTTTCTCTCTCTAACCTATATATGCACCTCTCTCCCTTTATATTTATAATGCAATATATTTTGTGGATTATTGGATTATTCATGTCTTGGTGCAATTATTTCTCTTTGATTTCAATCTTACAATTGTGTGTGTTTGCTTAGTATTGTCTTGAACAATATGTGTCTTACATTTCATCTTAAATCAGTGCATTCATTTGGATCAACATTCATGGAACTCATTCTGATAATTCCAAAGAAATGACATATCACTCAATGATGGGTTCCACAAACCCCTACTCTTATTATCTATTCACAACCATTGAGTCCTATTATACATATAAAGAATAGCATAAATTATACATAACCAAATATGACACCTATCTATGCTTCTTAGCAGTACCACAATTTGATATAACATATTTAGAGTGTGGAGATACATATGCACATACATTTTATGGGATAATACGCTAGCCTTTTCTTTCCAAATTATTCCAAAAATACAAAAAAATAAAATATTCTAGAAAATTAAAAAACATGTAATAATTCAAAAATATAAAAATATTCAACATTCCTAAATTTTATTATCTCTTTGTCATATATGTTGTTTGTGTTATGTTAGTAAATAGAACACCATTTAATTACTATATACACATATGTTTCACATATATTTGAGTGTGATACATGAATACCCAGGCACATGATCTATGCACTTCCAAATGTTGGATCTTTCATGTACCTACATTATATAGTATGTTGGGGGCATCTACTTTATTTTATCGCGATTGATACATGTTTCACATCCTTTTTGATAATTTATAAATTATTGTGTTTGAAATTATATGATAATGATTAGATATTCATATATCTATGCTCATATCTTTCACACCATACTTGATATGTTGTATAGCATAACATTTTTTACTAACACATATATGTAGGGATTGGTATAATATGCTTATGTTGGTTGCCTATGAATCATATAGTTTTCACTTTCTTTAGTGTATTATAATTATTTATATTGTATTTATTTTGGAACATGTTCTTTGCATGTTGGCCCATGTGCCATTATATGTTGTTTAGACATTTGAATATGTCATGCCATATTGCTTAGACATTTAAATATGTCATCCCTTTTAATTATACAACATTTGAACATGCCCCTTGTGTGAGGTATCATTAGACCAGTATTTTTGCATTATATTGAGTTTTCATGTGTGTGTTCTTAAGTGTTTTTTGATATTGTATTATTACTCTATAGGCATTGTAATGATTTATATCATGCATCTTCAGACTTGATGTGATCACATACTATCAGCCTAAATTATATATCTAATTCAACATTTTATCCCTATATAATACATGATTCATACATAAATTATACAATTACCTTATCCTTTTGAGGTAAGGTACCTTCCAGATTCTATTTCCCTCCCCTCAAATGGGAGCATATTAGTGGGGGCATGTCATAGAAGCATGAGCTCCACATTTTCAAAAATTCAAGATTTTAGTGGTGGTATGTCAAAAGGCATGACCTAAAAAATAATACACATATTTATTTTCTCCATAATTCATTGGGGGCATGTCATACAAACATGATGCCCACACTTGCACAATCTCCAACTCAGTTTCATGATTTAAATATACATTTGGGTCATGATCCTATACATTGCACTAATTTCACATATATTTTTTAGATTTATGACGCATATAATATAGATTAGACATATTATAGGTCAATATGACATGTTATTACACTAAATAATACAAATCTATGAATTATACTACTCACCAAGATGTACTGATTACACTAGGTTATATTTTTATTAAGCTTTTTATGATGCAACTGTTGGTTAATTTTATAGGTTGAAATGATTAAATAATTCAAACTCAAAAAATTTATATATTAAAATGATTAAATCATCTAATCTCATTAGATTTATATGAAAATTTGATTAAATCACTCACCTCACCATATTATATATATTCACACTTGAGTTTATGTGATTGAGATACAATGATCTCAATGGTCATGTCACAACTCATCCTTGAAATGTATTGGGGGCATAATACCTTCCAATATCCTTATTAAAATCTCTAAGGTTCAGGTTTAAGCCTATTCTATCTCTAATTCTTCATTAAGAATCATTTTTACTAAGTTAAAGTATTAAGAGGCAACATGGTTGCAATGACACATAAGTGTATTCCTTCCTTGCTCTTTTTATTTTCAAGCATTTCAATTATTTCAAATTTAAAATTAAATTCATTTATTTATATTGTAACATGTTTTTAGTTACATTTTATACACCAAAAAATAACTCAAAGTGGGTTCAAGCTAAGGGAAGGTGTGTTGTACACACTTTGGTATGAATTTTTTTCCTTTAACCTAATAATTTCATCCTTATGCATTACTATACGAATAGGGGAGAGGGTTTGGGGTAATGTAGATAATAAAACTAAATATTTATAGCATCTAAATCTTGTAAATTTTATAAATATTAGTCATGGTTATACCCTTTGGTTCTAGACCTCCATACTAGTGAAAGACTCACATTCATTAAATCACTATGCCTAAATGCTTATCTCTTGGTCTAATCCATAAAATTATGATGAACCAGGTATCCTCTACTAAAAAAATATTAAAAAATTATAAACACATTCACTATTAGTTTTTGATCTATACCGACACATAATACACAATACACACTTTGATCAGTCCTTACAACACCAAAACCAAAACATGCAACCTTGGATTAGATATACATTAGAATAAAACTTTAGGTTTGTAGTATTTTTGGCATAATAATCAATATTATTATATATTCAGATGTTTCCATGCATGAAAGTGATTATAAATAGGTTTTCCATAGTGTATCCAACTTCATCAAGTCCCCTTAAACCTCTTCAAGGAACTATCAATAAAAAAAACTCAAATAAAATAATGTATGCATGCATACCAGTTGATTGTGTTTAAGGCTGACTATAGTTGGTCATTAAGAAAGGCCTAGAAAGAAAGGATTGACTATATTTTCCTATAGTTTTGGGATCTAAACTTCATAGGATCGACTAACACCATTGTGTGAGCATGGTAAAATAATTAGCCTAATGATCCAAGTATTTTAGTGACTAGAATGAGCTAAGAAGATTGATTTATTATTATTTTAATTAATATATAGTATCTTTATAATGCATAAATCAAGTGAGAAAACCCTCTATAATCATATTTAATAAGGGGAAATTGTAGTTACCATGATGTGAAGGTCATTGAATATAATGTTCTTGAACAAGGTTTCAAGAGTGAAAAATCAAGTGACATATTTAAAACTAAAGTAAAATTCCTAATGAATACTTAAGGTGTTCATATTTATTTTCATACCCTATAAAAATCCCTCAAACTACTCCAAGATTATTCATGATTAGAGATGGCAAGGAAACAACTATAGTTATGCATTCATAGGTGGATTGTGTAAATCTGCAAGTTTGAAATGAAAGTTTCTTGGTAAACCTTATGTATTTTTTCATATGATAAAGTAATAAAATAGGTTACATTAACCCCAAAAAATTTCCAATATTGGTTGATATCATTAATGATAGGGGAAATAATCCAAAAAAAGTTTGAAATTGTTTTAGGCTTGAAATGCACACCTACAGGTCTGCATACAAAAATATGTAGAATATGAATTATTTTGATAAAAATTAAGCTCAATAATTTTATTTAGAGTGTGAGGTAACTTAAGGAAGATAATATGTGATTATACTCCTTGTAGAGATGAGAAAACACCAAAAAGGGTCATTAAGGTCAAGATTGTTAAACTACCTACAAACCCAAGGCATGGATAGATCAGGTTTCAAGACTACTTGAGGGGTTAAATTATTTGGATATTTACATATATACCTCATATAATATGTATTAGACCTAATAGAATCATTTTTTACTAAAAAAAAGGCATGAGAATACATTTTTTGCACAAAACACTATCTCAAGTAGACACCTACATGTCTACAAGTTTGAGGAAGTCAATTTCATCACATGAGAAGTTAAAGGAGAATATGCATGAGAATAAATTAAATTATGGGATGTTTATAAAGTATATGAACTCCAAATTCATGGAATATGTTGATCAATGAAGGTCCTATAATCTATGAACATTTTTTAAGAAGTTAGAAACCTAAAAAACTACCTTTTTGACCATAAGAGGAGATCAATGAATATAAATGACATATAATGAATTATAATGCACATTATTTATCTTGGAAACATTTTAATGATTTATAAAAACCTCATAAGGGCATATTAGAGTAGTGATCTTGGCACATGTGGAGTAAATGCACAATCAAATGGTCTAGAAAATGCCTTTTAAGCCTAATTTCATGGTTTTGGATATATAAAAGTTTATTTTACCAATTAGAGAGGCTTATAAAGCTGTAAATAGGTTTAATATCCCTTAATAATTCATCCAAAATACTTTTAGGGTGTTAATATAGGTTTCAATCAACTAAACCAAACCAGGGCGAAGACTTTCTTTGTTTGTATTGAGAGGTTGAAGTAGCAGACCTTCCTAAAGCCATAAATGGAATCAAGACACTTCATGAAACCCATTTAAGCACATAATGACATCTTTGAAAGGTTTTATAGTTCATAAAAAATCAATTTTAATGGATATAGGTAGAAAAAAAGAGCTTGTTCATAGGTAGTTCACTAGGCTTGTTGTTGAAGACTTTCCATCCCTCTTAGTTGTGTGTTAAATCTCTAGCCTTTCTATAAAATATTGATGTAAGAGGATCAAATTAGGAGATGTATAGTGTTAATTTAGTCTAATTTTTAATTTTTCACCTAAAAATGAGTGGTTGTGTTTAATACATTTGGTGCATCACCTCTTTTAGTATCATGTTGTGTCTTTCTCTCTCTTTTCCTTGAAGTAGAGTAAGTTTAGTATTAGTATTAGGTGTAGAATCAAGGGAACCAACCCTCTCTATAGATTCACTCCACCATTTAGGTCACACATAGCCTATGAGTTTTTCCATTGTGTTAATTGGGTGAGGAGACCTAAAACACCTCCTAAAAGGGTGAAACTTAAACTAAAAATAATTACTACATTCTAGGACTTCATTCAAGATTTTTTAGAATTATACCTAGATGATTGGGCAATTTTCTCTTTATTCAAATAACACTTGTCTAAGTTATGATTAATGCTAAAACTATGTAATGCACTGTGAATTGCCTTGAATTTAAATAAATGTCTCTTTTCACACCATTTGTCATGCTATTTGGATATGTGGTCTTTAGTGGTGAGATTTTAGTCACCCAAGAAAAAATATTAGTAATAATGGGGCTCAAACCATCAACTGGCCCATCATAAGGGTGATCATTTCTAGGTCATAGTAGACATTATTGCAATTTTATTCTTAGATATAAAAGCATTTTAACACCACTATAATAATTATTGTGTAATGGAAATAAGTTTGAATAGACTCCATAATACCAAAAATCCTTCATAGAGTTGAGTTAGAAGTTATTAATTGTACCAAGTTTGGTTTTCCTAGACTAGAAAACATTTTTCATGTTCATGTTGATGTATCTAGTCCAGATATTGGATCCATACTAGCACAACTAGGAGAAAGAGGTCTATATCACCTAATTAATTATGTACATGATAAGAAACATCTTGTAATGCATGCTTTACCTTTCAACATCATCAATGGATTACTCTATAATCTAGGTAAATATGAAATCCTTTGTAGAGTCTATAGAACATGAAGGCCACAGGTGTTAGAGGAAACACATCAAGGAGTTTCAAGAGGACACTTTAAAAAATAATTGACTATGAGGAAGATATTAAAAATTAGGATATGATTCCCACCATTATTTTAGGATGCACAAATGGTTATAAAACATTGACATTTTTCATTACATAAGAAAACCAAATTAGAGGGATAATATGCCTTTGAATCCATTTCAAGTTGCATAGTTGTTTGAGTAATTGGGAATTGATTCCATAGGGCCTATCAACACCACATCCAAGTGATCTAACACCAAATATATTATAACTATGAATATAATTTCAATAAGTGGGTTGAGGTAGTTATGACTCCAAATTGTAGTGTAAATAATCCTAAAAAATATTGGTATGAAAATATTATAGCAAGGATTGGATGTCCACATAAAATAATAAGTGATAGGGGCACACATTTTATGAACAATAATATCAAAATATTAATATAATAATTCTTGATTTTGTGCTAAAAGAGTATTATGTACCATCCTCAATAAAATGGCCAAACAAAAGTGTCCAATAAGGTTTTGGAAAATATGCTAACTAAGATATATAGATTAAATAAAAATGAATTGGAATATAACATCCCAACAATCTTGTTGGCATATAGAAAAACTTATAAGTGTGAAACTAGATATACTCCATTCCAAATAATTTATGGGATGGAAACTATGATGCAAATGAAATACCTTATACCCAACCTATGAATTACAATGATAACAGGGTTGGGTGAAAAATATTCCTCACAACAACACTCTTTGGATTTAATTTTCATGAAATAAATAATGTGACTATTAAGTAAATTCATAGGCATGGCATGATCAAAATCTTCGATCCAATGAGTTCCAACCTGAATAGATGGTATTGTTATATGAAATTAGGTTCATGGTACATTAACCATAAAAATATCATGGATTTAATGCTTAAATTGGGAAACCCATCAATAATATCCATGGATATATCATTCCATATTGTGGTAGGGATTGGGAATGATTATAACATGTATGGGGTATATGTAGTCTCTACCTCAGGAGGTTGACACATATCACATTTTGCAACAAAATTTTTGATATCTTATTTCAACACATTCCATAAGAAGGTTTTTTTAATATTACATATGTTTTTAAGAATGTAGAATTTTCTATAATTTGTAAATCATGTAGTTATTGCAACAACCTATCTCAAAATATTGAATTTAAATCAAACACAATTTGTTTCTAATAATGTAAGAAATATCCATCCCAAGAGTAGCTTGGTTTTGTTTTAGGGTTTGTTGTGAGATGATGGATGAATTTTTGAACCTATGAAACTTGTTTTCACTCTTGTGTGACTTCTTAAAACTAATTTGAGATAGGTAAGGATAAATCACATAAGTCCCCTTGGTCTTAAAATTTGTCAGATATGGCATCAAGGACCATATTTTCATTTCACTTCTTGTATAGATTCTCATAATCATATCCTAAGATTCTAATAACCCATTTTTATTGATCTTCTAATGATACATGTTGTTCCAAGATGCACTTCAAGGGGTGGTGATCTATCTTAATATAAAAATGTCTCCCCAAGATATATATCTACCATTGAGTTATGAGATGAAAAATGGACAACATTTCCTTCTCATATGTGATGTAGTAAAGGACAAAGTTCATCATTATTACATCAATATTATACCAATGTTGATCCCTAAAGTGTCATATTCAATGATGAATGATTTGAAGAATTAGGCATGGCTAACATAGGTTTGAAAAACATGGCCTATTTAAGGCATGAAAAGACACTTTCTCCTAGTTTAGACTAGGGTAAATCATTCATCCATAACATAGAATTAAAAGAAGCATAATTTTTACCATTATTTGACAAACATTTTATAATAACTACTGATACTTAGAAATCCACATAGACTTTTGAGGGTTTTAGGTTTTGTAAAACCATCCATATTGTAAATTTTATTAGGATAATCTTTAACCCCATCCACTAAGATCACATGCCTTAGGTATTCCACCTTTGTAATACAAAAGTAACACCTGAATAATTTTTCATATAACTAATTTCAACTAGTAGCTGCATGGTTTGGTCGAAGTGTAGTAGATGGTCTATGTTTTTTGTTTACCATAATTCCATAAAATAACACCAAAATTAAACATAAATCCAAGGTTGAAATGTTTGGTTCATTAGGCTTTAGAATATTGATGGAAAATTCATGAGGCCAAATGGCATTACCAAGAACTCATAGTGTCCATCATGAGTTCAAAATTTTGTTTTAAGGATATCTTATTCTCTTAATTGAATGTAATGGTATCAAAATCATAAATAAATATTGGAATAAAAATGTTCCCCCATGTAATTCATCTAATAATTCATTAATCATAAGAATGGTAAATTTTTCCTATATTGTGAATCCATTTAGCTCCCTAGAAAATATGCAAAAGCTCTAAGAGACATATTTATTCCACATGAGGAGCACTGGTGAGGAATATAGGAAAAAAATTGATTAAATGACCACACTTAAATAAATTATAGGAGCATATTCTCAAATTACATTATCTGCATATACGAGTATCAATATGGCCTAATTTTTAGTATGTTAACATTTGATAATCCTTGAAGGTCTAAAAACATCTAAGAGTACTTATAGAGAATCAACTATAAGTCTACTTATTCTACTAATTTCCCTGACTCTACCATGTGGACAATACAAATTTTATATTTCACCCATAAAAAATCTATTTTTAATAGTTTAGACATGTAATGAGAACTAATAAGTTGAGTGGGTCTCATTGTAGAGTGTATTGTTACCTTGTGATTATGAATTGCATCTATAATTTATAGAATTCTAATAAGAGGGGTCATAATGAGTGAATCCACTAATTTACAAAGTAAATATCACAACCATCTAATGATAAGGATAACATGTCAAATTTATATTGTAATCACCCATGGAAAATTTGACATTCTAACATTTTATTTGCAAGCCAATGTTCCTTCATTACCTACCATCAACTCAAAATTATTGCATGGATACACATAATAAAAATCCTACTTGTGTAGATGAGCTTCAATGAATTTGTGAGTGATTCCAAAGCCAATAAGAATATTTAGGTGATGCCCCTTGAAGTACACCAATAGCTTTATAGTTTGAAGAGTTGTTGATGCAGGGGTATTACCTCGTAGGAACTAGTTAGATTAATTTTGGCTTGTTATTATAGTATTTTGAGTCTCTAGAGGCCTTTTTAGACATATATATCAATATTGATTCATTTATAAGTCTTATTTTTGCATGAAATTTGAATTTGAACTCTTTTGGCACTTTTTTGTCAAAATTACCAATTCAAAAATTTGATTTTTTTAATGGTTTATGGGGTCCTATTCAAGTTATTGTGTGATTATAATGTTTTAATTATCTTTCTTAGGGGTATTTTATATGTTAATATTTTATTTAATTTATTTACACCTTTTTTTATATTTTACATGTTCTGATCTTACATAATGCCTAAGAAGGCTAATCTTTAAGAATTGACACACATTAGAAGCCTTCAAGAATCAATTAGAGACTTATCAAGTGTTACAAAAGGGGAAATAGGCATGATGAGAGTCATATTATGCATGAACAAAGGTATAAAACATTAATGAAGAGAATAAAAAGTTCAATAAAGGAGAAGAACCTTATTTTTCATTGTAATTCTATGTGTGATTGTGAATGTGTAAGGACACTAAAGAATCTAATAATGTTTCAAGGAGAATGATTTTGAATTTATAGAGTTATATGGTATGTGATAAATATTATATGTTTTTCCTTTACTTATAATGAGTTATTTTTTTAATTCCATAGTTTGAAGTTACCATACATAAATATCGATAAGTGTTTGTAACCAAATATAACTCAAAATAACTCATTTTGTTTCCTCTTGGGATCTTATAGGACTGTGTCAACCTACACTAGGGTTTTTAGTTTCAAAATCATCTATCTGACATTTCCAGCATTCAAATATCCTCAAAGTTTTAAATCTTAGGTAAATTTATGTGATATACAATATTTTGAAGCTTCTGGAAACATACCATATTGTACAATATGATATTTAATACTATGTTAGTGAGGAGACCTAATTAGGCCTAATTATTGAAAGGACTAGTGAAATAAGTAGGATTTCCTTTAGAATTGAAAATTGAAACTTTTTGTGAAGCTATAAGAGGATAATGGGTGTCTTTAAATTATCTTGGTTTATCTAGATCATCTATAGACTATACAAAACTATAATCTTTGTCCTTGAGAAGGGCTACTAGGGAATAGTGTTGAAGAAAAAACTTGCAACTTAATTTAGCTAACTCTCTCCCTCTGCATTAGATTGGTATTAGAGTTGGTTTTATAAATAAAGGAGGATGAAGGAATGTGACACTCTTTGAGGTAAGAGTGAATTGAATTTTTTTTTGATTAGTTTGATTGATGAGCCAAAATGCTAAGAGGAATCCAAGAGGAGGTGGAAGAGCAAGTATCTAGATGGGAGATTTAATATTGGAGGAGTTATGAAACCTAAGGATAAGATTTGAGATAAGACTTACAGTAATAGAGGCCAATTATAAAAGAGGAGTTATAATATAGGATATCAATGACAAGGAAGAAGAACCACAAGCACCAATAGAGGAATATGATGATGAAGAACATGAATAAGAAAGAATTGATAGACTACTAAAGGTAGTGATAAGGTAGGGGTCAAATTTAAAGATAGAACTTCCTAATTATGCAAGAAATCTAGATGGTGAGGAATTAATTAATTGGACTATAGAGTTAGATAAGTACTTTGATAATGAGAATGTACCTAAGGAGAACAAGTTAAATTTTACTTGTACAAAACTAAAAGGACATACAACCCTTTATTGGGATTATGTATAGGATGAAATGAAAAAGAAAGGAAAAGCTAAGACCAAATATTGGGATAGGATGGTAGCTAAATTAAAGGTAAAATTTCTGCCTAGTGATTATCATACTAGCCTATTCAAGAAATTGCAAAATTTGAAGTAAAAAGAGATGAGTATTAAGGAGCATATCAAGGAGTTATACAATCTAAAAATCAGATTAGGTCATGTAGAAGAAGATGTGGAGAATATTTCAAGGTATCTTAATGGGTTAAGGTATAATCTTAAAGATGAACTTAGCCTAGTAAATCTAACACTTGAGGAATGTTATCAATATGATTTAAAGTAAGAAGATAAGTTAAATAAAAGGAAAATAAAATATTCAAGGGGTAAAAATAAAAATTTTATATGTATAGGAGAACATGTCGATAGAAGACAATTTTAGGTATATGAGGAAGGAGAAAGTAGCTCACAAGGATAAGAACATGCATCTAATTCAAAAGGTGGATTCAGAGGAAGGAGACCATACTTCAGAGGAGGATAAAAAAAAAGAGGAAGAGGCTTCAATGCATTCACTAAAAAATGTTTCAATTGCAACAAATTTTCTGGTCATAGGTTTTGGGAGTGTTTAGAGGTCTCTCAAACTAGCAAATCTAGAATGTAAAGTAGAAATCAAGTAGTCCAAGTAGAAGAAGAGAGTGTAGGTTCTCAATATCACATATAATAACCAAATTTTGGTGATTATTTGATGATGAAGAGAGTTTTGATCAAACCATTGATGGAGAAAGAGTCTTCCCAATGAAATAACTTATTTAAGACAACATGTAAATCTCAAGTGTTGTAAAATGGTGATTGATTCAGGTAGTACAAATAATCTAGTATTAGTTGAGATGATATAAAATCTTTGTTTGAAGATATTTCCACATCAAACCCCTTATAAGGTCTCATGGATTAAAAATGGGTATAAATTTATTGTAAATGAACTGTATACACCCTAATTTGGTCAAGCAGCCATAATTATTGTATTTTGTTGCTCTTTCACATGAAGGTCTTAGTGATGAATACAATCCTTGTTTGCATGGTCATTTTGGGTATTTTGATATTTTTTATGTATTAACTTCCCTATTTATTGTGACCCCAATGGTATTTAGTCACATATTCATAGTCATAGGGGCCCCTAGTTTGTCCTATTTGGTTTTATCTCTATTTTTAGGCCTCAAGACACTAGCACCATTTTCAAGATTGTAGTGCCATATGGCACTAGTGTCCAATTATGACTCTAGTGTTTGATGCTCATTTTATCCTATGTTTGGGTTTTAAATCTACCTTGAGGATTCATAAGTAAGGGGGGATAAGTCTACAAAACATCATTATCTAGTTTTGGTCTTGGCAAAGATCTATTTAAACACTTTATCTTTAAAGTGTCATCTCCATTAATCTCTCTCATCGAAGGCAACATGATAAATAGTATATTATTGTCTTATGTTTGTAAAAAACTTTGAAGGAAAATAATACTACCAATATAACCTTTGAATTTTTTTCAATAAATTCTTCTATTCATTTCTATTCATTCATTCACCCTTTTGATAACCCCTCTATCACTAGCTCTTTGTTAGGCATTCCTCCTTAGGTCTCAAGGACCAAATATTGATCTAGGTTTCAAGAAATAAATATTCATTATTTAATGGTATTATATGATCCAAATAAATTTTTATTAACCTTCCCCAACTACTCAAATACACTTCAACCTTCAATTCCACTCTCAAGGCTCACAAAGGTTAGTTAAGGCTTGTAGCCTTTTTTGTGCCTTTTCCCTTTGTTTGACCAAACTAGGAACTCATTTGAAAAATTAAATACATTTATAAAAAACCTCAATCTCATTTGAGGTGTGTGTCAAATTTCATAACCTGAATCCACTCTTAGATCACACTTCCTTTAGAAATCACCCCTCATTTAGGCCTAATTAACCCTATTCCAAACACTTAGTCCTAGAATCCATACACAAACATATAATATTAGACCCAAACCATTTTATTATCTTTAATTATGAAAAAAAAAATTAGATAAAAAATTTATTGGATATTTCCATGGTGATAACTCCTTGTAGAGCATATTAGGTTTTGAAACCCAAGAAGGTTTCCTACACAGGTCGAGGGCATACATAATTCCATATCTTGGGTTTTAAAGTATTTAAAAGGACCAAATCACCACCAATAGGTCTATTTTATTGTCCATAACCTTATCCAATATCTTATAACACATATTCCATCCATTCCATGCTTACAACAACTAAAACATAGCTGATTATGTGTATTTGTGGATTGTGCACAGTAGATGAACTCTAAATTGAAATGTATTGATTTCAAAGAAACTTCACAAGTTTATAAGACCTTAAAAAGTTATTCACAACCACTATATCACTTTCTAAACTCACCAAAACTTCTATCAAACCCACCAAATCTTGTTTCTCATAAACTCAAAGTGTTAAGTCCCAATATAGGACTACGTGTTAACTCAGGAAACTATATCTTACCAATAAGTTACTAGACTATATCAAATGTTTAAGTTGGAAACTTTTACACCTTTAAACATGTCACTACTTATCAAATAAACATCATAATTAATTCCCTTATCTATCACTCTATCTACCTGGTACTTGATCACACAAAATAGGGGTCTCATAATAGTCAAGATAGGGTATGACTGTAACAAACAAAACCCTTACTTTCTTATGCCTATATATTATCCTCAATTACATATTTGGGTTCATAAAAAAACATTATATCTAATGAATTTACTTACCAATCATTGATTCAACCTGTTGATGGTCCATGTTATAAAAACTAAATGTTTGCTTTCATTTCTTGATTGTGACAACAGTATGCAAGGTTTTAAGATTCTAATGGCCTTACACTATAATTTTATCCTTTTATATAGGTTATACAACCATTTTAAGGTCTAAAATATATCATCATATGTAGGGATATATGTCAAGATAAGTTTCCTCTCACTAACCTGTAGAAACATTCAAACTCTCATTTTAGACTGTAGCCTATTTTCCTTGGTACAAACCTACACTCTACAAAATAACAATAATATTATGGCCTCAAGGGCCTTCCAAAAAAAATTTATGATCTATAATATAAATATACATATTAATCAAATTATTTATTCATTTGATCAACCCACATTACATTTAGAGCCCAACACCTGGGTTTGTCATCTCTTGAGGAGTCTTGAACATTCTTACCCTCTTAGATTTTCCTATACTCTTCTTGGATAACTCCATTTCCATATTTTATTATTCCATTAATTATAACTACAATGACATTTCCATTTTTACTTCAACATAGGTCTCATGGTAGATACACCAACTTGGTTATCATAACCAACTTCCACGTACAAGAGGGATTTTCATTAGTTCATATTATTTGGCTTAATGACTTATATTTATTTTGTCTTGAAAAACTCCCTACATGAGTCTTTATACCTTGACAAGACTTACACTCTCCTAACCAACTTTAACGATGCTTTGGGTCACTCTAAACTTGATTCAAATTTTTGAATTTTCAAATTATTAGTTTTGGAGGGAAACCCCCAAATACCCTCAAAACTTTCTCCTAGGAATCTTAAGGGATAAAAATTACCTAAAATACATAAATGGACCTTGAAATTTATATTTACACACATTTACATTCATAATTAACCAACTTTGACCTCCTATTCACAAAAACACAAAATATGGTGTTCCCTAGTTTGATGTTCTTGCATCATACTCCCTGGGAGGGAGAAAACTTGTGTCACCAATTTTATTTCTTGCCTTATAATTTTTTATTTAAGGGTCCTTCATTTTCACTTAGCTACTAATCTTTCTTACTTTCTCCTTTATTTTTTCCAAACTCTTGGATTTCTTCATTGTGGCCTTGTTGAGTCTTCTTATCCATGCATCTTCTACCTCCATGAGGTGTTCCAACTATTATACCTATCTATTTACTACATATTCTACCTATTATAATCCAATTTTAATTTTATCATACCCAACTACAACTAAATAGTTCTTCCTCTTCATGCTTATACTTGTCTTATATCTTGCTTCCTCATTGTTTTCACTTGATTCTTGCTTGTTTAGTGATTTTTATTGCTTTTTCATGTTATCATCTCCTTAATTAGGATATAATGACCTATCATGCATGAAAAAATCTATCATTTTTTCATATATACTCTCTTTTTCTTCCTCTATTTCACATTACTTTAATAATTTATATCTTTTTCTATCATCTTGTTCATTGTGCAATAGTAACTTATTGTTCCTATCATACTCAACATAATACAATATTATTTCACAAATCTTTGACTTTCCATGTTCATTTTTATCAAATGTAAAATTAGATTTATCTTTCCCAATTTAATAATTCACCTTATTCTCTTGTTAATACTCTCTTTTCTTGTTAATTAGCTTGCTTACTTATGGCCTTATTTGCACAACTTATTGTGATCCTCTAAGATGATAATTATCTATCTTTTCCTTGATCTATTATTTTTGTAATTAATATTCTTTCATCCCCTTGGATGTACTAAACATCTCCATTTCCACTTTCATCTTGAGTGTATCAATATCTTCAAAATCCTTATAAAATTTTGGTCTATTTTGTTCTTCATCCTCTTGGGAAACTTGTCATTTTTATTATCCTTAGACTCCCTCATTTGTGAGAGTCACATCAAACTCATCATGTTGCATACCATGCCCATAAAGCACTCTTTGGGGTGTTTCATCCTCTCCTTATTTTTCTACACACTCATTCATCAATTCAATTATTTCTATTTATAAAATATCTTCATTACTTGAATCAACTTTACATACATCATCATATACAACATTTAAAAACAAATATTACAAACACTTATCTTCTTTTATGCATTTATTTTCTTGTTGATACAACTGTACCTTCACCTCTTTAGCTTGTTTTGCTTGCACTATGTCTTTTATTTGCTTCATAGGCTTGTACTCTTCCTCAATATTCATGATTTTTTTGTATGCACTTGTAACATGATCATGTTGTGCTCTTTTCATGCTCTTTGCCAACCATTTTCTATCTTGTACCTTCTTGGTCTGCCACTTACTTCTTTGTTTTCCACCTGTTTTTTTTCCTTATTTGACCTCTTGTTTGAGGTTCACCTCTTCCTTCTTAATACCTATTTATTTCAGCCACTTCGGACATACATATCCATGCCCTTGTTCTCTTCTTGAAGGATGAAATTTATCCTTATTTCTCTAAATCTACATATTAGCCTTTTCTTATTCACATATGAAATCAAAATCAATGTTCAAACACTCATTTACCTCCAAATATGACTACCACAAGATTATGTCTTCTTTCATGTCTTCTTGGGTGACCTTCATTTCTTCTTGGTGCACCATTTATTTAGTTTTAGATGATATACATGGAAATGCATCATATTATTCTTCTTAAAATTCATCTTCAACCTATGGAATTCCTTCAACTTTCTTCACTTTGACTTATTCAAGAGACTCTCTTTATTTGTCATCATCTTTCCACTTTATGGGTGATATTATTGGCCCATCTTTCACCAACTTTGAATCCTTATGCTTGGCCTTCACTAGACTTGTCTTCATAATTACATACATAAACTTGAAAGCAATGTTATCATATAAAATGAGATACCACATAGTCTCTTTGAAAATCCTTTACATAGACATACTCTATCTCTTATTCTTGTCTTCATTTTCATGTGTTCTTCTTAGTGCTTATTTCTCCTTCTTGTTCTCCTCAATGAGAACCCTCATCTCTATATTTTTGTTTTTTTTCTCATTTGGAAACATATCACTCCTCATGCCTCTTTGGGCTTCCTTCTCTTTCTTCTTCTCATCTCTCAAAACACTCATCTTGTGCCTTCTCTCTTTCACAAGTGACTCTAGTGGCCACTTCACTCTTTTACTCATAGACCAGCTAGTGCATTGGATTCCTTGTCCTCTCAATAGATTAACCATGAGATATATCTTCTCTATAATCTTCCCCAACTCTCTTCTCATGTCTTCCACTTCTCTCTCTATACCCATCTTCTCTCACTTTCTTTATTTTCTAGGCCTATCTAGACCTTCCTATTAGAAATCTTATAAATTTTGCCTCTTAGACCTCTATTGGGTCTTTCCTCTTATTTTATCCTTCTTGACACTCTTTTGGATTCTTATTTCTTCTTTCTTATCTCTCTTAGGGCTCCAAGTCTCTCTTTTCCCTCTACCTTCTCTAGTCTTTTCTTGACTAGCTTTAAGTCATCTTCATTAGACTTTGGAGATTTTATTTTTCTCCTTATCAATCTTATAATCCTATATTCTAACCTCAATATATTAGACCTAAAACATTCTTCTCCCACAATACCCTACAAGGTTACCTAAAGCATTATGCATTCATCTCAAATCAACAAGTTGTAAACAATTCAAAACAAAACTTTATCCAAGCTTACCTTGATCTGATATGAAATGATGTAGAGTTAAGGGGGTAGAAATCTACAAAACATCATTATCCAGTTCTAATCTTGTCAAATATATCTTTGAACATTTACTTTATCTTCAAAGTGTCATCTCCATTAATATCTTTCATCAAAGGCAACATGTTAAATAATATATTATTGTCTTATGTTTGTACAATAATTTGGAGGTACTTAATACTACCAATGGATCCTTTTAAGTGTTTTCAATAAGTTCCTCTATTCATCTCTATTCATTCATTCACCCTTTTAACAACCCCTCACTCACTATCTCTTTGTTAGGCATTCCTTCGTAGGTCTCAAGAACCAAATCTTGATCTAGGTTTAAAGAACTCAATATTCCTTATTTGATGGTATTAGATTATCTTAAGACATTTTTCTTACACCTTCCCTAACTACTCAAATACACTTAAAATTTAAATTCCACTCTCAAGGCTAAAAAAGGTCTCTTAAGGATTTTATCCTTTTTTTGTGCCTTTTCCCTTTATATGACCAAACTAGGAACTCATTTGAAAATGTAAATACATTTACAGCCATCTTATATCTATTGAGTGTGGAGTCCTTTGGGGCTATCACATGACCATTTTGGTGTACTTTGAGGGCCTATAAAGATCCAAGAATGTGGGGAGTGCATTTTTCCTCCACTCCTCATGTATTAAATGTTATTAATTGTTTATTCAATAATTTTCATGTATACTTCCATGTTTTTTGAAAGTGGGATTGATTTCCTTGTTCTAGGGAATTAATTGTTTATTTAATATTTCTGTAATGCATTAGGAGAAAATTATTAAATGATGTATTTAATAATTTTCAAGATGCATTAGGAGAATTTATTAAATGATGTATTTACTTATTTTTATGATTAATTATGGGGAGAAAAATTATTAAATGGTGCATTTAATAATTTCTTGATGCATTATGGAAGTGTGTTGGACTTCCACATGGGAAGTTGTGCCATTTGGTGAAGAATGGAAAGTTCCTCTTGGATGGGCCTTTTGATATGCATTGGAAGGTCAAAACTTGATGTGTCACCTTGTGTATAAGGCCTCCTTGGATGAGGATGGTGAGTTTTTCCTTGGGATAATGATTTCTACATCATTTTTTACTTATACAAGGTGTATTGTGACCTATGAGATGTTGGTTGAATAGTTTTATTTATAGGTATGGATTTTGGAAAGAGAGTTATAAAGTGTAGGTATTTTACAAATTACAAGTGTTAATTTATAGGTTTTGGTATAGCATCTTGTGAGATACAGTATTTGTGTAGGTGCAGGTGAAAGTGCAACTATTTGTGCAACATTTTTTACAGGAGATTTTTCTAACTCTGTGAGAGTTCATTGTAATCTTGTTTCAGATTACTAATTTATTTGAGGACTTTCTTGGTGGATGTATCCCACATTGGGTAAACCATGGTATATATGTGTTATGTGTTATTGAAGGTTTTGTTATCTCCTTTTATGCTTTCATTAATCTGTGGTTTGAAGGAATTGTTTCTACATAATTAAATCTAATTTTCACACATTTAAAATCTAGTTTTGTGATTTTATGGTGATTAAAATTTGATTTATAGTCACTTAATTCCTAACAATAGGTATCAAAGCTTTGGTGGTGTTTTATCTAAAGTGGTAAATCATAGGAAAGGTTATTAGCTTGAGTGGGAGCTATGGGAGAAGAAATCAGATTCAGAGTGGAGAAATTTGATGGTAAGAATTTTAGTTTATGGAAAATGTAGATGGAGGATTACTTGTATCAGAAGGAACTTCAACTCCCCTTGGAGGGGAAAGGAGGACAACCTATAAGTATGAGTGATGTAGATTGGAAATTACTTGATAAGAAGGCATTGGGAGCCATCTGGTTATGTCTTGCATCTTCTATTGCATTTAACATTGCAGATCAGACATCTACAAAGGATCTCATGGATAAACTTGGAAAGTTGTATGAGAAACCCTCAGCTTCGAATAAAAAATTTCTTATGAAAATATTGTTTAACATGAAAATATTTGAGAATGGTTCTATTTCTAATCATTTAAATGATTTTAATATGGTTATAAGTATGCTCACTTCAGTTGTAATTAAGTTTGATGATGAAGTTAGAGCTTTTCTAATTTTATATTCTTTGCTAGATAGCTGGAATAGGTTGGTTATGGATGTGAGTAATGCAATCCTTTCCAAGGGAATATTGAATTTTAAGGATGTTTTAGGTGTTATTATTAGCAAGGAAATGTGAATTAAAATCACTGGTGAATCATCTTTAGGTAATTATTTATCTATTTATACTAGAGGGAGGCAAAAAGACAAGAGCAAAGGCAATCATGGAAAGTCAAAAGGTAGATCTAAATCAAGATCTAAAGCCAAGATGATATATTGGTATTGTGGGAAGAGTGGACACTCAAAGAAGGATTGTTGGTCACTTTAGGATAAGAAGGGAAACAAGGAGGAAATGAGTGAGGTAAATGTGACATTAGGTAAAACTAGTTAGGATGCCTTAATTCTTTCTTTAGATAATTTTATTGAGTCTTGGGTATTAGATTCAAGGGCTTCTTTTCATGCCACCCCACATTGGAATTATTTTTTTGACTATGTTCATGAGAATCTAGGACATGTATATCTTGGTGATAATGAACCATGTGATATAGTAGGGAAAGGTCCTATTTAGGTGAATATGAAAAATGAGAACACATGGCTACTTAGGGATGTCAGGCATGTGCTTATGTTGAGATGAAATTTGGTTTTAGTGGGGTAATTGGGTAGTGAAAGATGTTCAATTATGTTTACTATATATTCTTGAAAAGTTACAAAAGGATATCTTGTGATTTTGAGAGGTAAGAAATTTGGTACTTTATATCTGACTAGTAGTGTTGATTCTTGTGATTTAGTTGTTGTAGATGGAGATGCAACTATGTGGCACTACAAGTTTGGTCATATGAGCCATAAGGGCATAGATATCTTAAAATATAAGTTTCTTGGATTGAAAGATATAGATCTAAACTTCTTTGAGGATTATGTGTATGGGAAATAAAAGTGGGTTAAGTTCCTAAAAATTAGACCCATAAAGAAAGAGCATAAGTTAGAGTTGGTACATTTAGATGTATGGGGACCAACTTAGGTATCTTATATTGGTGGTTTCAATTATTATGTCACTTTTATTGATGATGCAACTAAAAAAGTTTGGGTTTATTGTATTAAAAATAAATCTGATGTATTTGACACTTTTAAGAAGTGGAAAGCCTTGGTTGAGAATGAAATAGGTCTCAAATTGAAATGTCTTAGATGAGATAATGGAGGTGAGTATTATAGTAATGTTTTCTTTGATTATTGTTCTAAAAATGGATTTTTTAGGTAAAGGATGGTTCTAGGAACTCCATAATAGAATGGGGTGTCTAAAAGGATGAACAAAATAATAATGGAACATGCTAGGAGCATGAGGTTGCATGCTAGGTTGCCTTTATGGTTTTGGATAGAAGTAGTTAGCATGATAGTATATCTAATTAATAGAGGATCTTCTATGCCTTTGGATGGAGGCATTCCTGAACAAGCTTGGTTTGGTAGGAATGTTGATTATTCTTTTCTTAGAGTCTTTGGATGTGAGGCTTTTTGCCTCATCAAGAAAGAAAATAAGACTAAGTTAGAGGCTAAATCAAAGAAATGCACCTTTGCTGGATATGGGGAGGATGACTTTGGTTTCCATTTATGAAGCATTAAATATAATAAAATATTTTGGTTTAGAGATGTAGTCTTTAATGAAAAAGTCATGTATAAGGATCAATTGTAGGAAAAGGAACATGAATAAAAAAAGTACGTAGTATTGGATGACATAGCAGATGGCAAAGTATCTAATGAATCATTTCAAGAATCTTTTACACAAGAATGCCAAACTCCTATGGTAAGATCTTCTAGGGTAAGAAAAGCACTTGAACATTTTTCTCCTTCTTTGAATTATTTTTTACTCACTAATAATAGAGAACCAGAATGTTATGAGGAAGTAATGCAGGTTGATGCTAGTTTGAAATGGGAACAAGCCATGGATGAAAAGCATAGATCTCTCATGTAGAAACAAATATGGGATTTGGTAAGGCTACCCAAGGGCAAGAGTGCATTGCCAAATAGGTGGATCTTCAAAATAAAATAAGAGGATCAAGGGAGAAAAAGGTATAATGCCAAGATGGTGGTCAAGGGGTTTGCACAAAAATTATGTATTGATTTTGATGAGATTTTCTCTCATATTATAAATATAATAATGACTTCTATTAGGACTGTTCTTGGTTTAGTTACAGTTGAGGATTTGTACTTAGAACAATTAGATGTGAAAACTACTTTTCTTCACGGCGATTTGGATGAAGATTTGTATATGAAGCAACCACAGGGATATGAGATCAAAGGGAAGGAGAACTATTGTGTGAAGATTAAAGAAGAGCTTCTATGGCTTGAAATAAGCTCTATGATAATGGTATAATAAATCTAATTATTTTATATTGGAACAAAAATATCAAAGGCGTAATTATGACCATCACATGTAAATCAAACATTTTGATGATGGTTCCTTTATTATTTTATGCTTGTATGTGGATGACATGTTAGTTGCAGGAAAGAACATATAACATATTCATATGCTTAAGAAACAACTTAGTGACTCCTTTGCTATGAAGGATTTGGGTGCTAAAAATTAAATCTTTGGCATGAGGATTACTCATGATAAGAAGGAGAGGAAGCTAGTTTTATCCCAATCAGAGTATGTGAATAAAGTCTTGGAAAGGTTTAGTATGTTAGATGCTAAATCTATTGGTACTATTTTGGCAGGCCACTTTAGATTACCAAAGTAATAGTGTCCCAAGATGGAAGCTAAAAATCTTAAGATGTCCAAGGTACCTTATTATTTGGTATTTGGTAGCTTGATGTATGCCATGGTTTGTACTAGGCTAGATATTTCCCATATAGTGGGAGTTGTGAGTAGGTATATGAGTGATCCAGGTTATGATCATTAGCAGGAAGTGAAATGGATTCTTCAGTATTTGAGAGGAACCATTGATGTTGCATTATGTTATGGTGGATTAGGTACCACTTTGCATGGTTATGTGGACTTGGATATATTTATTTTTGGAGATATAATGATTAATTGGATTTATAGGATACATAAGGTTGTGGACCATAGAGGCAAAGTATGTTATTTCCATAGAGGGTAGCAAGGAGATGATTTGGTTATAGGAGTTGTTTTGAGAGTTGGATCATGAGTAGGAAGTTGGGAAAATACATAGTGATAATCATAGTACTATTCATTTGGAAAAGAACTCCGCTTTCCACTTGAGGATGAAACATATTTAGTTACATTATAACTTCATTAGGACAGCTTTGGAGGAGAACTTGGTGAAGTTGGAAAAGATTCATACTATCTAGAATCCTATGGATATGATGACCAAGGTGGTCACATTGGACAAGTTGAGACTATGTTTAGATTTGGTTGGCCTTAGTGGTCATGGAGCAGTGATAGATTCTATTCAGGAGAAAAGGTCTCCAAGTGGGAGACTGTTGAGTGTGGAACCCTTTGGGGCTATCACATGACCATTTTGGTGTACTTTGGGGGCCTAGAGAGCTCCAAGAATGTGGTAAGTGCATTTTTCCTCCACTCCTCATGTAGTGAATGTTATTAAACATTTATTTAACAATTTTCATGTATACTTCCATGTTTTTTGGAAGTGGGATAATTTCCTTGTTATAGGGAATTAATTGTTTATTTAATATTTTTGTAATGCATTAGGAGAAAATTATTAAATGATGTATTTAATAATTTTCATGATGCATTAGGAGAATTTATTAAATGATGTATTAAATTATTTATATGATGCATTAGGGGGAGAAAAATTATTAAATGGTGCATTTAATAATTTCTTGATGCATTATGGAAGTGTGTTAAGCTTCCACATGGGAAGTTGTGCCATTTGGTAGAGAATGGTGTGTTCCTCTTGGAGGGACCTTTTGATATGCATTGGAAGGTGGAAAATTGATGTGTCACCTTGTGGATAAATCCTCCTTAGATGAATATGGTGAGTTTCTCATTATGAGGATGATTTCTACATCATTTATTACTTATATAGGGTGTGATGTGACCTATGAGAGGTTGGTTAAATATTTTTATTTGTAGGTGTGGCTTTGGGAAAGAGAGTTACAAAGTGTAGGTGTTTTGTAAAGTTTAGGTGTTAATTTATAGGGTGTGGTATAGAATCTTGTGAGATACAGTATTTTTGCAAGTGCAGGTGAAAGTGCAACTATTTGTGCAACATTTTCTACAAGATATTTTTCTATCTCTGTGAGAGTTCTTTATAATCTTCTTTCATATTACTGATTTATTTGAAGACTTTCTTGATGGATGTAGTGCACATTTGTTGAACCATGGTATATATATGTTATGTGTTATTTCTAGTTTTGTTCTCTCTTTTTATGCTTTCATTAATCTATGCTTTGAAGGAATTATTTCCACATAATTAAATCTGATTTTCACACATTTAAAATCTGGTTTTGTGATTTTATGGTGATTAAAATCTGATTTACATTCAATTAATTCCTAAAAATATCTCATTTGATCTGTGTGTCACATTTCATATCCTAACTCCACTCCTAGATCACACTTCCTTTGGAAATCACCCCTCATTTAAGACTAGTTATCCCTATTCCAAACCCTACATCCTAGAATCCATACACAACCATACAATTTCAAACCCAAACCAATTTATTATCTTTATTTATGATAAAACAATTCAAATCACAAGGTTATATGATTTTTACATGGTTAAAGCTCCTTGTAGAGTGTAGTCATTAAAATGTGAAAATTGGTAACTTGAGTGTGGCTTGTGACACCCAACCCATAGGCCCCTCTTGCTTGTTCTCATGACCCTCAAAGGCATATTTTCACTAATTCCCAGTCATTCATAGCCTTTCAAACTTAATCCTATCTCAGTTAGACTACTCTTTCCATGATGAATCCATCACCCTAGGCCCTATCATCTCAAGACAATAACACCACACTTGGACTACAGTGCCATTACCACTCCTGTCTACTTTTAGTGCTCCTATCCAAATGCATTTTTGGCCTTAATGATCATTTTATTATAGTTTTGCATCTTTATCCTTGTAAATATAACATGAGTACATTAAAACCATGACCAATAGATCCTTATAAAATCCCATTCAAATATCATTTGGAAAGGGTTGGCAATTATCACTAAGTAAGAAAGACTATTTAGGCAATCTTCCCTATTCTCTACATATATCCAACCAATACACTTACAAGCTTATAAAAATCCTTACAACAGTTCCTAGCCATCTCAAGCACATATAGTTTAGCATTTTTCATCTTCATACACACTATTTCACAAAGCACATCAAGTGGGAGAACTACATATGGCTTGATCCCTCTTCAGAGTATTGGTATGTAGGTAGCATGCCCACACAATGGGTGTAAATACACATTAAGTGAATCTTACACACACTAACCCTCCTCTTTCTCAAAATTAGTTAAATCATAATGGAGTATAGGGTTTTAAGGGAAAATATGATCTACAAGGAGCTCTATAGACTTCTAGCTATTGAAACTTCATAGATAGGGTCACATAGGCATAACAAATAAAACCCAAAAAGATTAGATCTCTTGGACAATAGTGGCAGATGTGGACTACACCATTGGTGCCACTCCTATCCAATTTTAGTGCTCCTATCCAATAATAAAATGAAGGTCAGATCTTGGTTTATTATAATGTCTTAGTCTTGCATAATGAATCTTAGACCTTGTCTCAGTCGTATCAATCAGTTTTTAGCTAAGTCTTATTTTCTCCCTCTTATTACTATTTTTAGGAAGATCAAAATTGAAATATAATTTACATAAATTAGTAGCTTAATTATTTCATATTTATCTACTAATTTTACTACATAGACCCTTTAACTAAATTAGGAATAATACACCAATACTCCCAAAATAGTATAAAACATAGAGCATATTAGGTTTTAAAACCCTAGAGGGTTTCCTGCATACGCTGAAGGCATAAATAATTTCATATATTGAGTTTTAAAGTGTTTCAAAGGACCAAATCACCACCACTAGCTCTATTTTATTTTCCCTCACCTTATACAATAGATTATAACCCCTATTCCATCCATTCCATGATTACAATAACTAAAACATAGTTGACAGTGTGTATTTATGGAGTGCATATAGCAAAAGGACTCCAAATTGCAATGCAAGAAAACTTCACAAGGTTATAATACCTTTAAAATGTATTTAAAACCACTATATCACTTTCTAAACTCACCAGACCTTCTATCAAACCCACCAAAGCTTGTTTCTCATAAACTCAAAGTACTAAGTCCCAATATAGGACTGTGTGTTAACTAAGGAAACTATATCTTAAAAATAAGTTAATAGACTATATCAAAGGTTTATTTTAGAAACTATAACAAATTTAAACATTCCATTACTTATCAACCAACCATAACAATGCATTCCCTTATTTGTCACTCTATCTACCTCGTACTTAATCACACAAAATTGGGATCTCATAATAGTCAAGATAAGGCATGATTGTAACAAATAAAACCCTTACTTTATTATGCCTATATATTAGCCTCCATTATTTATTTGGGTTCAAATAACAAATTATATCCAATGTCTTTACTTACCAATCATTGTTTCAACCTGTCGATGGTCCATGTTATAAAAACTAAATGTTTGCTTTCATTTATTGACTATGACAATAGTCTACAACATTTTAAGGTTACAATGGATTTACACTCTAAGTTTCTCATTTTATATATGTTATCCAACCATTTTAAGGTCTGAAATATATCAAAATATTTAGGGATACATGTCAAGATAAGTTTACTCTCACTAACCTATAGAAACATTCAAACTCTTGTTTTGGACTGTAGCCTATTTTCCTTGGTACAAACCTACACTCTACCAAATACCAATAAGAATATGGAATCAAGGGCCTTAGATAGATAATTTAATATATATAACATCAATATACATATTAATAATAATGATTCACAACCAAAAATAAATTCTTTATTCATTTGATCAACCCACATTACATTTGGAGCCCAACACCTAGGCTTGTCATCTCTTGAGGAGTCTTGAACATTCTTACCCTCTCAGATTCTACTCTAATATTATTTGATAACTCTCTCTCTCAATATTATCCTATTTAATTCATTCTAACTATAATTACTTTTTCTTTTTTACTTCAACGTAGGTCTCATGGTAGTTACACTTACTTGGTTATCATAACCAACTTTCACGTACAAGAGGGATTTTCATTAGTTCATATGATTTGGTTTAATGATTTATATTTATTTTATCTTAAAACACTCCATACATGACTATTTAGACATTGACAAGACTTCCACTCTCCTAACTAACTTTCAACATGCTTTGGGTCACTCTAAACTTGATTCAAATATTTGAATTTTCAAATTATTAATTTTGGAGGGAAAACCCCAAACACCTTCAAAACTTGCTCTTAGGAATATTAGGGATTCCAAATGACCTTAAATAAATAAATGGACCTTGAAATATATATTTACACACATTGACATTCAAAATTAACCAACTTTAACCTTTTATTAACAAAACACAATATATGATGTTTCCTAGCTTGATGTTCCTACATCACTTGAGCCTTCTCTTATGTTTTTTATCCCTCTTTTATGAATTTTTGGCCAATGAAAAAGGTATTATATTCAAAATCAAAGATAATTATATATAAATATCCTCACTATGAATTTTACATCTATCACTTACTATTTTGGCACATAATTACATACAATCAATTAATAATACACCTCAATACTCTGTATACTACTCAATTATCACATCTAAACATTACATGCTTGATCAAAGAATGGACTAAGAAAAATTCATTCTAGAATACTATGTAAGTTAATTATTCATGTTACCTAAGAGATAACTACATGTGATTTGAGACCCCTAACATTGGGGTTAATGTAGGTAGTAGCCATGATAATAGGAGTTCTGCTACATAAAGTCTTAATATCCCACAACCCATTTTTTACCCTTTCTTTGCATTTGATCTGGTTGTAATTTCATGTGTGTAGGTACTCATTATAGTTTTGTAATATATTCATCTAAAATATTGACACATGTGAACTCTCAAAAAACATAAAACCACCTACAAGATCCCTAAAACCTCCCATAACTTCACTAAAAAGTCTAGATAGCTCCTCTAAAAGGGACACTAGTTCCATAATTGGACTTTATCACCACATGGTGTTACTATCCACATAAGGGTGCTACTATTCAAGACCAAATTTCATCTGCAGTCATAGAATGGAAGGTGTCTACTTATTTTTCAAGCTTGTTTTAACCTCCTAATTCATAGAAATAACCATTTTATTCTAGTTAAGTGTTCTTTCTCTCTATTATTTCTATTTTGAGAAAGGTTTGTCAAATCAATTATTTATAGTTTTCATTCTAGCTTATCATTATACTCATCTATTTAAAAACATAAAAAAAAAAAACCTATAAGTACTAAAAGGTTAAAACATTTGGTGAACCCAACTTAATTCAAATATTGCTTAAAATCCTAGTTTTGCATAGGGCTTACCTTCTTCCAATTTTTGTGCATTAAATTAGGGTTATAAACTTTTATTTTTTCTTGATTTTTGGCATAACCTAGCTCATTCAAATTCATCTTATATTAGGGTTTAATTAATTTAATGTGATTTATTTTTTTGTAAAACAATCCTCATTCATACCCTAAATCCAAATACTAGGTCCCTATACATCCAATTACTAGAAATTAGAGTTTCACTTATAATCCTAATTTATTCTACACATTTGGTTAAATATCTCTCATAGTTACACATATAATTTTTTTAGATTAAATTCTATCTATTGTGTTTTTTACATTCATTAATTACATTATATTCTTTGGTAATTTTAAAATGTCATCTAAGAAGTCTTCTACCCCTCACCCAATTGATGAATTTTTAAATTTTTCTCATAAATATAATAATGAATGGAATTTTTTTCAAGATTGTATGTTAGAACATGATAATGATTTCATTTATAATGATGATGATGACTATTATTGTAATTATGGATATGACGATTACTATGAGCATGACAATGAAAATGTTGATGAGGATATATTAGATATATCTTCTTCTTTTTCCTCTCCCTCTTCTCTTACACCTCAAAATCAAACTAATAATATAATGCCAGAAGAGCCTCTTGTTGGTAGTGTTTTATTTCAATGTGATCCTATATTATCAACTACTTTCACTACCTCCTTATTCAAATTAAATCAATGTATGTTCAATACATGGAATCCACTTTTTCATGATTCAAGTAAAGTAGACAAGAGCAATGCATCTTCTTTACCATTCTTAGTTAAATTAGAAAAAGCATGTACCAATGATATTACACCTTTTACCAATGCATAAACAAAGGTAGATGAAATTATTTTATCACCTTAATTTACATTATAAGCTCAATACAATGATTATTTGCAACATATTGATAATGAAAGTGTCTCTAACCCTTATCCTACATGTCATAATATACAAAATGAAAACATGATTTCTACTTATTCTACCCTTGACTCCAAGATTGAAAGTAATAATCATTCATGCATTACACACATAGCTAGTGAATAAATGCATTGAATTACACCCACACATAATGACACATTGTATAATAATAAAAAGTTAAAATATTCTCTTCCTCTCTCTCTTAGTGAGCATGTGGATGATATTTCTTCTACTCTTACTTCTACAAGTGAATTAAACTTTGATTTTGAATAACCTTGGGATAATGAAGATTATTGTGAATATGATGAAGAAGACATGGAGTCTACACCTTCTATTTCTCCTTCTACTTCACCTATTTCTCTTGTTTAAATAAATTCTAGGTCACATGTAAGAAAAAACACACACCACTTATTCTTATGTTCATATCTTACATAACTTACATTCACATGATAATCAAGTACCTTATAATTAATTAGCATGTGATAATTCTTTATAAATTAACAAAATAAGAGATATCAATGAATCTCCCTCACCCCACCTTACTATAGTTTAACCTATTTCTCAACCTAACCTAAATGAGGGTGATATCTCATTTCCCTCTAACTAGGTCCCAACTATCACACCTCCAAAGGTTACAGAGAGGAAACCAATTCTCCTTTAAAAATGTTCCCAATGAAGTATACCAATGGATAAAATAAATTATAAAATTTAAGCATTAAATGAACCCCTTGATGATAACAATATACCTTCACAAGAGGTAATCTCATTGATGCATGTTGTGGGTACTTCAGAATAACAAGTACACCATTTCACATTGGAAAGTAAAGCATACCACTATGGGTGGATTCCAATTTGATCCATAATAATCCCATCCTACACAATATTTTCAAATTAAAATTACCATAAAAGTTATAGATACCAGCTTTACCAAAGTTCTATGGACATGGAGATCCATACTTGCATCTCAAAGCTTACAGGAAAGCTATGGTACATGTTATTAGTAGTTTGACTCTTTTACAGTTATTTTCTAGGACTCTAGAGGTTTTTACAATATATTGGTTTCATCATTCACTCCCTAGTGGTTTAGTACACACATATGATGAGTTATAAGAGGTCTTTCTCATGCGTTACATTTAGAATAAGGGACAAGTCACATATGAGAGGTTACCTTCACTACACCAGGGTCAAATAGAAATAACAAATGAATACATTTTAATATTCAAAACATGTATTCATCAATTGATCTACCAGCTAACAAATTTAGATGTATAATACATTTTTTTTAAAAGCCTCATTCTCCCTATTCAAGAGAAATTACTACATGACACATCACAATCATTTAGACATCTATGTTACATAGCTCTAGGAATAGAGAAAAAGTTGGGAATATTTACTACACATTCAAAGGTAGATTTAGATGTAGGTTTCTCAAAGCCATAATCATATAACATGATATAAGAACCTATTCCACTTTTGATTAATAAACTAGTGGAACAAAAACAACCAATAAAGATACTCAATAAGGGCAGAGAACCACTTCATATATCATCTCCTACAATGAGTAGAGCATAAGACACACATAAAGGGGTTATACATTTTTTAGACAAGGATAAGCCTCATGACATCTTAATTACATTATTAGATAAGGAGATGATCACACTTCCTCCTATTAATCATCATCTAGCACACCATTTGTAAAGGGTACAAAATAAGCCATATTATAATTCTCATAAGATAAATGGACATTCAAACAATAATTATTATGCACTCCAAGACCACATTGACCGATATGTCAATTGAGGAATTATAGCATTCACATAGGAGGAACTAAGATCTCAATCTCCATAATATCCTAGATCACACTCCTTTACAATAGAGTTATCCTAAGATGTTCCCTTTAAGGAGCCATTGGTTACTCATCATATGAGTCATGTGGTTTCTAAGACACCTATTTATGAACAATATTATACACCACATATTCAATAGAGATGGAATCCAATTCACAAACATCAAAGCAAAACCTAAATTCACACACCAATCAATATATTTGAAAAAAATCTTAGAGATCAGAGCATGACTTCAATTTGCACACCAATTAAGATATTTGGAAACAACTACAGATATTAAATCACATATTCAATTTGCACACCAATTAAGATATCTAGAAACAACTATAAAGATTAGAGAACAACCTCAATTTACACACAAATTAATATATTTAGAAATCATTACAAAGATCACAATACAGTCTTAGTTCAACCATCGACTAATGTATTTACAAATCAAAATATTTACAATAGATCACAAAAATCAGAACATAGTCCAACAACCACTCAATATATTTTCTAGAGATCATAGAACTTAGAGTGCAGTTCCAACATAGTGGCCAATAAAGCTCTTTGTTATAGAATTTAGACACTTGGGCACTAATAGTGTATCACATGCAATTTTAGTGCCAAATTCCACTTCTACACTAACACAACACGACTAGTATGATTATTGGTTCACCATGCCATCTAGGTTCAGATAGTGCATACTATAGTCACATGATCTACACACAAATATCTTAAGAAACACTTTAAAAACCTATACCAACAAAAGAAATTCCTAGTCCACTAAACATGTATACTTAAGCATTTGTAAATAGATACAAAATTCATTACCATTACTTAGACAAATACCATATAACATTATCAAAATAATTAACCACATGTAAACATGCACAATATAACTAGATCAAAATAACAATATATATAGTGCCCATATAACAACAACCATCCATATATATAACTTAGAACATAGTTTCAATACAAATATAGTACATCACTCAATAATATGAACATATCCACTAGGACCATCCCCCTCACTCTCAGTCTCAAACATATCTATACTAGAATTAGAGGCTCCACTCTCCCTCCATGATTTCAATCGATGATTATGTATACTCTCTCTCATGATACATACCTAGCTCAGCCATACACTCTAAATAATATCATTATATACATATGTAATAATCCACTATCTTGATACTAGCCCCATATAGAGCATTAAGTGTGGGCATGGTCCATCTATGAAACTATGTAATGCCTCATCTCTATCTATAATGACTCATTTATATGGCATATTAACTATCATAACTTGATTGAATAAATGTGAATGAACACCAAGAACATCAGTGGCCCTATCCAATAATTCATCCTCCACAACATCATCAAGAATATGTTGTGTCAATACATAGAGTGTAGATTCAATAGTAGTCTCCTAATACTCAACATCACTTGAACCTATACATACCCACTTAATGCATCAAATTTATAATAAATTAAATGTGTAACTAAATACATAGAATGTAAAAACATAAAATAATAACTTACCATTGATAACCTTAAGGGGATCCACATCTAATACATCCTCTAAAATAATCCCACCTATTAGACATAGAAGTGCCCATCTATGATCTCTCTAGTAGGATATATAGGAATCATTGGCTCTTACATCATCCACATATGGTATGTCAATCATAATATCTTTCTTTATAAATGGAATCAGGGCTAACTCCATAGCTGATGGCCTAAACCTACTACCTAAAATCACTAGAGCCTAAGAACTCCTTAACCACACCATTAACATTAGGGGCACATCTTGAATAACACTCAACTATCATGTCATCCATTCATACTAGAACCTCTCATAGACATTGACCCAATGGTCATGCAACTAACACCTCACTCAAACCTATCTTAGTTGAGCATCGTCCTCAAGTCATCCCTTATATCCCTAGTAGAGCCTCCAAATAATGTCTCCAATTGTCAAACTATCTATCACATGTTGAAACTACATTGTGCTTCTCTTTGGTATGTTTGTCATCCCAGTTCACCTCTCTATAAATGATTTTGGGTGGGCCTGATCATCTCTAAAATGCAACACTAGCTTACTCACTTTTATATGTTGATATACCCAACAATGTAATAGTGTGGAGGATCCAATACCTCTACCACACATTTCCTATGTAAAATAACATAAATATTGGTATAGGTGGGTTAACATAGTGTGCCCCCATGAATATGCATTACCATGTTCCTCTATTACCTATACTATCTAATGCATCTTATAGGAGATCGATACCCACTCTTATTTACAAACACAAATGAATCTAATAAAATAGCTAATAACTTTTACAATTGTGAAATATCAAAAGTGATAATTAGTGACAATAATATATTATTGTGGATCCCTATATGATGAGTCCTTATAGCCATAGAAAAAAATACCTAGCAGCCTATTGTATAGCCTAATCACCTGTATCCTCTTGTAATATAGCTCTCTACCCAAAAATAGGTAATTGTAAGATCCTATACAATCCTCTAGGGGAAAAGTCATCTTCCCTCAAGGTAACCAAAATATGCAAGTATATGTATCCTATCTCTCACATAGTGCATTGACCATATGTTTATCCCATGGCATCAGATCTAGGAATGCCATATAAATCAGACCTTCTCTCTCTATCATAGTCATCTTAGTGTCAGTCAGGGGTAGACCCCATAAGGTCTCCATCATACAACCAGTCCAAAACTCTCTCATATGTGCATCAACCTACAAAGATACAACTGAATCTAGTATGAGTAATGCAAAATATAAATCCAATAGATAACAATGGGCATCAAAAACTAGTTTAAAAAAAAGCATCACAAACTAGGCCTACTAAACACTAGATCTACATACAAGATAATAGTGCAGTATGGTAACACCATATCAAGGACACTCATACCAGGTCCTAGATATTAGCACCAATATCAGGGAAAAAGTGCCATTTTAAAAAAATAGACCCTAAACTATCAGGTTTTTAATAAAAAATAGTAAAAATGCATTAAAAATGACAATAATAAGAAAAGGTATGGGATCCTTACTAGGGTAACCACCTCCCCATCCTAGATAAGTACCTCCACCACCTCACATTAGGTCAAAGTCACTTCTCATCTCCTTAACATATTCTCTAGCTTAGAAAAATAATTAATCTCAACTCAAGTGCTTCAAATGAATTATCAACTAATCACATAACCTATTTAAGTCACATTTATCAAATTCCACCTTATTAAGGTTGACCTTGTGTGCCAATTTCACCAACTAATACCAAATTTTTGTCAACACGATATCTAGGAAAATGTGACTCTAATTTATGAACTATTTCTTGTACATGGGACTTAACCTTAATATGCCTTTATTGGTTAAAACAATATCATAATTACTTTTAACTTTGCAAAATGATAAAAATGATATTTACATAATAAACTCAATATATAAAAAATGTTTATACCATTACCAATTTCAACAATCAAATCTATCACAATAAACAAATGATTTAAATTTAAAACAACATCACAACCAATAATTCACACTAGCACATCTAATCATTACCACTTTTGGTTAGACACCCTCATCTTAGTCTTGTCTCTCTCACTAAAAAGGGGGGTAAATACACACATATTACTTTAGATACATAGATTTAGACACATAGGCCTACGTAGATATATAGTTTGACTCAGATATATAGGTTCACTCAGATACATATATTCAAGTGCATATGATCACATAGATATATAGATTGCTTCAGATAAAGAGATTTAGATGTATAAGTATATGTAGATATACAGATATTCAGATGCAGAAGTTGATATAGAGATACAATTCAACTTAGATATACAGGTTAACTCAAATACATATATTCAGATGCATAGGTTCATAGGTTCACACAGATATATAGTTTGACTTATACATATAGGTTCATTCAAATATAGATATTTAGATGCACAAGTTCACATAGATATACATTTTGACTCAGACATATAGGTTCACTTAGATACAAATATTTAAACACACATGTTTACCTAGATACAACTATTTAGATGGATAAGTATACTTATATATACAAGTTCACACTAATATATAATTTGACACATATATTCATTTTGATTTGGATAGACATATGTTTAGACACACAACTACATTACTCAGATGTTAGGATTGTGGGCATGATGCATAACACACATCCTTGATCTCTATTTTAGATTGCCAGGTTTTACTTAGTATTGTCACCAGGATGTCATTATTGGGTCATAGGTTCATCTATAATTGTTGATCCATAGGTTTCCACCATACCTAATTTACATACCTAGAATTAGCTTATATATTAAAGTAGGGGAAAACAAGACTTATTTCTCCACAGATTCAATTTACATACACATATTTAATTTAGATCTCAGAGTGGAAGAAATCAAGCCTTATTTCTCCATATATTTAGTTTACTACCCAGATTTAGTTTAGATATCAGAGTGGGGGAAAACAAGCCTTATTTATCCACATATTCAATCTACATACTCAGATTAAGTCCATATATTAGGGTAGGGGTAAAACAAATTTTTTATTCCTTGTGATTCAGTTCATCAATCAAATTCAATATAGAGAACATCCACATTATAAAGTTCCTCTTCATATATTTCACTCCATCTCCAATCCACTTCTCTGGCCAAGAAGTGAGCTAGGTCTAGAATACATATGCAAAGGTAAGCACAGGTACACATTTCTCTTTTTCTTTTACTCTAGCACTTTCATATCATTGCATTACTAGAATAAAAGGGGGAAAATTAATACACCCTAATTTATTCAAACAACCACATGTACTATGTCTTTTATTGCTCTTTCACATGAAGGTCTTAGTGATGAATACAATCCTTATTCACATAATCATTTTGGGTTTTTTGATATTTATTATGTCTTTTCTTCCCTATTTATTTCACCCCTAGTGGTCCTTAGTCACATCCTCCTAGTCACAGGGCCCCCTAGCCTATCCTATTTGGTTTTATCTCTATTTTTTAGCCTCAAGACACTAACACCATTTTTAAGACAATAGAACCATGTGGTGATAGTGTCCAATTATGGATCTAATGTCCAATGACCATTTTCTCCCATGTTTGGGTCCTAACCCTATATTGAGCCTTATCTTATATTTTTTATCTCTCTTTTAAAAATTATCAGCCAATGATAAGGTCTTATATTCAAATCAAAGTTCATTCTATATAAAGAGCGTCACAAGTATTTTACATCTAGCACTTGCTATTTTGGCACATAATTACATAAAAGTAACAATAGTAAAAATCAATACTATACACATTACTCAAATATCACATCTAGACATTGCATGCTTGATCAAATAAGGGCCTAAGCACAAGTTATTCTAGCATATCATGCTATTTTATTATGCACATTCCCTAAGGGAGAACTGCATGCAAACTAATACCCCTAACATTGGGGTTAATGTAAGAAAAGAATATGATAATAGGTGTTCTACTCTATGCAATCATAATATAATACAACCCAAATTTTCCCTTTCGTTACATTTTATCTAGGTTTTGTTTCATGTGTAGGTATTCATTAGAGGTTTGGAAGATATTCAGCTAGAATGGTGACATAGGTGAGCTCCTAAAAGACATAAAACCACCTATAGGACCCCTAGAACCTCTTGTAGCTATAGAGAGGATTAAAAATCAAGTTAGTCAAGCATTATTCCATAAACAATGAAACATGCATAAAGAACTAACTAACCAAGCCCAACTATTCCTATGGGAATCAGAAAGGATAACAAGAAACAAATGAAAAAAAGCAACACCATATTACCTTCCCAAATGGATTCACCATACCCATGTGGCTCAAAAACATTTTATTCCTTGATCAAGCATCCTTTTCTTTGTCAACAATGGTGGTGAGATCCTTTAATGCCTCAAGAACACTCCATAAAACCTAGGCTCTTAATTCCAAATCACTAAACTAGCCTATCGATGAAACTTGGAAATAAAATTTATGACCAAATGCAAAGCCTTGTGGAAATAATTTAGCATTATAACTTTTCAAAATCAATATTTTAAAGATATTTGAGCATAATAACCTTGTACCAAAATAGCTTAGAAATGATGTTCATGGCCTCTCTATTTATAGATTTTTAAGATTGGTCAAGATCAACCATGACCATCCATCTCAAGATTGAGATGTGTGGCCATAGATAATCCTAATATTTGGAATTAAATACATAATTTTATTCATCATGATCTTAGAAGAAAGGGTATTGAAGAGGCATGGGAGGCATTAACTAGGCATGGGTGACCCATAGTCTTGATATTTGTGGCATTTATGGCCTAGGGATGTCTTCCCAAGAAATGAGGTCACCTGATGATGTAGTTAATACAAATCAATTTTCAAAAAAAAAATTCAACAACTCTTATGGAAAATCCACTTAATCTCTTGATTTGGATTAATTATCCTTAAACAAGGTTAATCAACATTTATGCAATTATTTGAAAATTGGCCCTCAATTAATCAAAATGGTCAGAAAGTCATATTACTGAGTTGTAATTTGACTCAAGAAAAATTAGAAGGTGATGTTAGATGCATTGGAACCATATTTTCATTTAGGATGTTTCCAACACAAAATAATAAAGGTGCATGGTGTGTACCAATGAATTTAGGAGAAAAGAGTGATCTAGAGCATAAAAGGTGAAATCACCATTTTGACGAAATGAATTGATCAAAGTGAGTTGGTCCATAAATTGCATTACCCCATTTAGGGATACTTTAACCTAAATTGGCACTTGTAAATGACAAGTTTGAACCATTTAGTGTGTTTAATGAATTTTGACGTAAAATGCATATTTGAGTGCAATTCAAGTAAGATTGACAATTTCGACACAAATGGTGTTAGGAATTGGATGTCTATATTTTGCCCTTATTTGATAAGGCATAGCGAGACATTCAGGTGAATAAACATTTTTTCAAAGAAAATATTTGTTAAGAAGAAATTGAAATAGACCCATGATGACCCCTCAAGATGACATACTAGGATGAAAGAGAATAATAGACTCTCAAAAAGAGAGAGAAAGTGAGAGATTAGCCCATGGAATAGGTCACATCCAGATGAGCTAATTTTTGTACACATGATTACCATAAATTATCAAAATATAATTAGAGGTATAATAGGTGCTAGATATGGGGGAATGGGAAAGATACAATCCATCAATGTAAGGGACACACTATAAATGTACCCAATTTGAGAGTACAAGCTGCATGTTTATGACATTGATCAATCCTGAGACAAGTCGCACACTAAAGATTGTCATCATAGGCTTTAATGTGGAGAGCTTAGAATTAGAGGAAAAGAGAGAACATTCTACTTTAGGAAGGGAAGCACCACTATAATGGGGTCTCTAAAGAGAATATAATAATAAGTGCCCCAATAGAGCAGATTTGATGGTGATAAAATAGTTGTGCCTCAATAGGGCAAATCTTGATTATTGATAAAGAGTAAATAATGATTTTGCCCCTATAGAGCTGATTTGATTTGGATGTGGTTCAGATGTTGGGCCCCAACATGGGAAATTGGAAATTGAAAATAGCTCAAGGATATAAATAAAAAGATAGGTTAAAGTGAGGAGGTACAAATGTACATGTGATGGTGTAATGGTTTAGGAAGCCATATAAAACCAAGCATATGAGAAGGCACAAAGTGATGAGAGAGATGAAAATAAGAATGGAGATACTTGAGCTGACCTCAATATAAATTGAGTGTTGCCTACATAGTTTCATGGACTCATGTTCCAACATGAACTTCAGGCCAATGTAGTTCACCCAAGTTTGGAAGAGAATGGAATGAGGAATGATGAAAATGACCAAGAATTGATTAGACTCAAAATTTATGTGAAGAGATGCACATCCAAGCATAGACAAAGAAGCCTAAAATTCATTATACCTAGAATCCTAATTCCATATCATGATCCTAGGTTTTGTAAAGTGTTCTTGAGAATCATTCATCAGAGTTGATGTTGACGTTAAGATGTTGAGACCTGAGAACAAAGTGCTTGCTATAGAAAAAGAAATTAGGCATCATAAGTATGAATAAATTAGAATGACATAAGATTCCAATTGCACTGAGCCAATGCAAATGTGAATATCTATAACTAAGGATGATGGCAAAATAATGACCAAAACCAAAGTTACAATGATTTAAATTTAAACAAAAAACCAAAAGCAAAGAAAAAGATAAACATAAATGAACATAACTTGAAATCAAGATATGATAAATCAAGACTTAAGTAGGAACAAAAATAATTTAAAAAAAAAGGCAATAACATCTTAACGACATGGGACCAAGATGTAAATAATCAAGATCCATGTGGACCATCAAGGCATTCTTGAACACAGAAGAAAAAATCAAAATCAAATAGAAAAAATAAGACACTAACAACAATCAAATAAACAAATTGGTCCAAGAACAACGTAATAACATAGGATCAAGATATAAAAAATCAAGATATATGTGAATCATCAAGATGTTTTGAAACACAAAAGATAAAATCAAAATCAAATAAAAAAACAATCAATGAAACACAAGACCAAGAAATGGAGAGAAGTAATAAAAAGAGAAAAGGAGAAGAAATAAAAGGAGAGGTGCGAAAGCACAATAAAACACCAAGAAAACTCAAATAAACACACAAAAAAAAACCAAGTTAGTGTGGTTTAAATACAAATGTTCATGCATGTGAAATAGAGGTGTTAATTTCCACTACATCATAACAAAGAACAATGACAATCATTCCCTAATTAAAGAGGAACAATGATAGAAGAAATGGGAGAAGAGAAGAGAAGAAAAGGAAGGGGTTGTCTGAGCTAACTCCAAATGTATAAGACAAGTGAACACTACCTACATGGTTCCATGGATGCATGTTCCAACATGAATTTCAAGCCAGATGTAGTTTTCCCAAGAAATGGGATAAAAATAATTATTAGACTAGCATGATTTATAGAAGAAATGGAAGATACGACAAAAAATGAGAATGGTCTAGTCAATAAGAAGCTAATGAGATGAGAAAGAATGATCATGAAAAATGGCAAGTACATGGGATAAGATGAAATTAACTAGTGTTTCTATGCTTGTAAAATGGTAAGAGTGTTTAAACTTAATAGTTGCTTGTAAAATGGCGAGAGCATTCAAACTTAACAGTTGCTCAAAAAATGGTGAGAGTGTGGGATGGTGGAATGAGAATGTATAAATGTATAGAAGCATGAGACAATGTTTTTATTCTATTTTGGATCATGTTATGATGTTTTTAGTATTTTCAAAGTATTTTTAATGTTTTTGGTGTTTTTGGGAGAAAATATGCATAAGGTGGGACCATCTAGTCAATGAAATGTACGTCTTGAGAGTAGAGGTTCCAATAAAATAGCTAATCCAACTGAAACAACCCATGCTCACAAATTGATGAGAGAAAGGTTCTTGATAAAACAAGAAAGAGAAGTAAATACTTGTACTGAGAAGATGTAGTTGTTCACTTGTGTGAAGCTAGACAAGACTATCTTAGCCAAACTGCTTTGTAGAAATGTTGTTGAAGATGTTCATAAGATTCATGAGACATAATCGAGATCATAATTGGTCAAGGGACAAAAAGTGTTTAAGCTTTTAACATGACTTAGACATAACAAATAATATGCTTCTTGAAGAAAGTAATCTATAATGGGATGAAGAATGAGTTCAGAGTGCCAAGGGTTCAAAGCCTTTACTATCAAAAATCATGAAAAGTGAACCAGGGTAGTATAAAATGTGTTCAAAATAAGATAAAAAGGGTGGGATAAAATTATGATAGCACAAGTTGCCCCCAAGTGAGGGGTCTTATAGATAATGGTTCAAATCTACTCATGTGTAGAACCTCTAAAGGTGTATGATGTTCATGGGTTCTAAAAGTTCTTCACCATTAGGTTTACCCAGTCAGTATGCTCCTGATCCATAGTTTGATGTGATAATATATGATCCTAACCAATTAGGCTGAAACTTGCCTTTATTTTTGGGTTCAACATTCATGTTATTTTGGTTATCTTCCAAAAATAAGTCACCAATCTCAAATTATTGAGGGATAATGTGTTTATTATAGCTTATCCATAATCTATTCTAATAGGCTTGCAAGTTTTCGAGGGCAACCAAACGCTTACCATCAAGAAGTTTTAGTTCTTGCAGTTGTAAGGTTCTATAGTATTCATCATCTTCAATATGCTCTAGCGATATTCTTAATGATGGGATCTCAATCTAAACTAAGATGATAGCTTCAGTGCCAAAAATAAGGTAGTACAAAGTAGCTCTAGTTGGGGTGTGATGATTGGTTCTACAAGCCTAGAGGGCAAGAAAAAGTTACAAGTGCCAATTATGGCCAACATTATTGACAATATTTTTAAATATGGATAGAATGGTTTTATTTGATACCTCAGCTTGTCCATTGCCTTGCAAGTTATATGGAGTGGATTTCTTGTACTTTATCTTGAATTTTTCATAAAGAGATTTCACATCTTGATTCACAAAGGATCCACCATTATCAGATTTAATGTAGGCTGGGATGCCATATCGATAGATGATATGGTAATGAATGAATTTGTCTATTTGTTTCTCAGTAACATAAGTGAGAGGAATGGCCTCAATCCACTTGGTAAAGTACTCGATTGTAGTCAAAATGTGTTTATGTCCATCTGAAGATGTTAGGTTAATTTTCCCAATGAGATCGAGACCCCATGTTGAGAATGACAATGGTGTTGTAATCGGCTACAATGGTAAAGAAGGTGCATGTATCAAGTTGCCATGCTACTAATAAAGAACACACTTCTTTACATAATTAAAAGCATCTATCTCTATTTTGGGCCAATAATAGCCTATTCTGAGAAGTTTCTTTGTTAGGACTACACCATTGATATGGGCCTCACACATTCCTTCATGAATCTCTTAAAGTGCCATCTTGGATTCTCCCATAGATAAAAAATGAAAAAGCATTCCATTATAGCCTTTATGATAAAGTGTACTTCCAAGGAGGATATAATGTGTTAAGTGGTGAAGGTATAGTTTCTATTTTGATTGTTGGAAAGGTGGGGAATAGATGGCTATGGAAATAGTTATAAAAATCTTGGTACCATGGTAGCTCAGGTGAGGGATAAGGATCAACAATGGTGCATACCCTCTCTAAATTTGATAGAATATGTGCTGGCTAAAGAAGATTTTCAATCAAGAACCGATACTTTTTAGCACTATCATGTATTTGAATCATGGAACCAATTATTTCCATGGTGTCAATAGATTTGTTGTTGACTCATGAAACTTGCTCAAACTACAAAGATTTAAAATGTGTTTTAAGGTTATCAATAATTTGCTTTTAAGGAAAAATATTATCATCTCTTGTTTGATACTGATCATTTATCTAATTTATGATTAGCTGTGAATCTCCATAGACCTTTACTCTTTGAATATCCCACTGTATGGCAAGATGGAGCCCTGCAACCAATGCCTCATATTCAACCATATTATTTATACACTAAAATTGTATATGGAATACTTTGGGGATCAAATCCCCCTGTGGCATGATAAAAAATATGCTAGCTCTAGACCCTTGAGATGTGAAGGATTCATAAAAATAGAGTGTCCACTATTTAGGTTCTTGTGATGCTTGTTCTATCATCATGATAGAATCATCTGGAAGGTCAAAATTGAGAGGTTAAGTGGTTATAAGAGGAGATTCTACAAGTTGGTCTGTAAGAACTTGTACTTTGATTGCCTTCTAATTTTGGTACTCAATATCAAACTCACTAAGGAGAGTAATCCATTTATCCATACATCCTTGAAGATCTACTTTAGATAAGAGAAACTTGAGAGGATCTACCTTGGTGATAACAATAATTTTTTTATTTAGCATATAATGTCACAATTTTTGAGTGGCAAACACCATAACTAAAAATGCCTTCTCAATAGGCATATAATTATGTTTATAGGATACCAATGTGTGGCTTAAATAATAAACTACATGTTACCTACCATGGTCATCATGCTGAGCCAAAAGTGCCCCCAGTGCATGTTCTATGGCTGATATATAAAGAAGCAGTGTCTTTCCTTGCATCAGAGGTCATAAAACTAGTGGATTGGCCAAGTATGTTTTAATATTTGATAATGCTATCTAAAAATATTCATCCCACTAAAATATTACCCCTTTCTTTAAGAGGTGGGTAAATTGGTGGTATTTATCTACCAATTGAGAAATGAACCTGTGTATGGACTAGATTTTTCCTTGTAGACCTCACAACTATTTAAGATTGTTTGGTGGAGGCATTTCCATAATAGCATTGACCTTTGCAGGGCTGACTTCAATCGCTCATTGTGATATAATGAACCCTATCAATTTTCTTAATGTGACTCTAAAGACACATTTCTTAGGATTCAAGTGGAATTTATATACATGAAGCCTCTCAAATATTCTTCATAGAATGTTAGGGTGTCCAGCTCTAGTTCTTGATTTTGCTAGTATATCATCAACATAGTCCTCAACAATATCATTTATCATATCATGGAAGATGACAGTCATTTCATGTTGATATGTGGCTCTAGCATTCTTCAAACCAAATGACATGAATTGGTAATAGATTGTCCCCCACAGAGTGGTGAACACGGTCTTATGTTGATCTTTAGGGGCTATCTTGATTTGATTGTAACTAGAAAATCCATCCATTAAGGATAACATCTCATACCCAACAGTTCAGTTGACAGTCATGTCGATGTTAGGGAGAGGGAAATCATCTTTGTGGCATGCTTTGTTGATATCATGAAAATTAGCACAAAAATGTATGCTTGGGGTCTTTTTCAAAGTAGTCCAGTGGTTTTATAAAATTGGCTCCTAACAACTTTTCTAACTCAACCTTAACCAAAAGGGTGATGCATCGATGCATCTTTCTCAACTTTTGCTTGACTGGTTTAGCATTAGGGTGAACAACAAGATGATGCATCACCAAATTTGGGTCCAAACCTAGCATTTCAGAGTATGCCCATGAAAACATGTCTATAGAATCCTTTAGAATGGATATAATATGTTCATGTTCTGCTTCAATAAGGAAAGCTCTAAGATAAACAAATTTGGGATTCTCATGGGTTCCCAAATTCACTTTTGTTGTACCCTCTATAAGGAGTCTGGATCCTTCCTCTAGAATTATAAGCAATGTATGGTCATGATAATCTTCTTATACTATATCTTCTTGGTGTTCCTTCCAAAGATTTGGATAATATGAAGAATCAGAATCAACCTTCTTAGGTAAAGGCTAATTAGTAAAAAACTCTAGAAACTCAAGAGTATGATGCTCAAATATTTGATGTTATTATGAAGAGATGCTTGTACTAGCTATGAAACTTAGGCTAGATGGAATTTCTACATTATGAGGGGATGAACAAACTTTCCCACCTAGGAATGCCTGAAATAGGTTTTCACTCAAAAGCTCATCTTTTTCTTTACTTTTTCCCTGATCAACATGTGCCTCAAAGAGGTTTTCACCTAAAGATCTCAATGTTTCTTCTTTATTATGACCAAGAAAGTTTACCTGCTCTCCAAAGTGGGTAGAAGAATTCAATGAAAAATCAAAACCCTGCTTATGGTCACCAATGGGGAATGCATCCCTTAGGCCCATGTATTCTACAATTGATTCTTCATTTTGAAACTCATCGATGCATATGACTAAATTTTGATGATCCTAATCTATGATTTTAGGGTGGCAAAGGCATAGGTTACAGTGAGGTTTTGCTTGAGGATGGGAAGATCTAATGGGTGTTAGGGTCAATATAGCATTTGAATCAAATAAATTTGAGTTAGCAAGTTCATTGAAAAAGTTATAATGGGATGTTGTGTCACTATTAGGAGTCTCATTACTAGTCACTTCAAAATATTCACTATCAATTTTTATGAGGTTAGCCTCTAATGGTTTAAATCTAAGACCATGATTCCAATCAATAAATCCAGTTGACAAGGGTTATAAAATTCCTTGTGCTTGTGGGCCAAGGCCTTTCCCTATATAATCAAGATGATCCATTATCTTGTTAGGGATATGATACTTTGGAGTCTAAAAATAATTCACAAGGCCTTCATAATATAACCAATTTTTCTCAGTAAAATCCTCTTGATCTTTCTTTGGTGCAATTATAGGTACAAAAACCACAAGAGGTTTTGGTTTCTTCTTCTTTGATTGCCAAATCTAATTAGGTCTGTTAGGAGACCAATAAGTTTTAGGCTTACCAAATTTTTCAAGGGATTTTGGTAATTTTTCAATATGGAGGATGTCCTTTAGATGGTACATGGAAATGAATACATCTTTAATAATAACCTTCTTGTCCAGAGCTATGAGAAATGGATCGGTTGAAGTGAAAGCTATATTACTAGGGTCTATATAATTAGATGGAGATGGATGAGAAATAATGGCTTTGTTCTTCTTTGTAATGAATCCTCAACTTGAGAAATAGTTATAATTATGAAACTCTACTTCAAGATGCTTGCAGTACTGGTAGGGCTACTGATAAGTGGGAATAGTAGCCTCAATCCCATCATGGGGAAACTTAAGGCATTGGTGAAGAGTAGATGGAACTACCTGTATTGCATGGATCCAAGGATGACCAAGAAGTATGTTATAAGGAAGCTTAATATCCACAATATGGAATAATGTGTGATGATAAATAGACCCAACCATGACTAACAACCAAATTATGCCGGTTGACTCCCTCTTAGCATTGTCATAAGCCTTGATTGTAATATTTTATGGCTAAATGTCTTTATCCATGTAACCCAATCATCATACCAATTTAAGAGATATGATGTTCAACCCTGAACCTTTATCTATAATAACCCACTTGATCTTGTGATACAAAATGATTATCTCAATGTATAGTGGGTTATTGTGGTTTAGACCAAGGGTGGACATGTCTTTTTGATCAAATGTGATTTGTTGAAATGAAGACAAATGTCTAACTAGGTTCTGGAAATGTTCAAGGTTTATATCATTAGGCACAATAGACTCTTGTAAAAGTTTGTTGAAGATGGTTCTATGGACATCAAATGTCTATAAGAGTTTTAATATGGAAATTTGTGTAGGGGTTTTATCTAATTGATCTGTTAGACTATAAGGCCTTTGAAGTGTGGACTGAACTAGTTTAGTCTTTGTTGGGACAATATTTAGCTTTAGAATCATTGGCACATGTTCTCATTAGGTTTATGGAAATAAGTGGGCAAACAGCCCTGGATGGTAACTCACGAGCATCTAGTTGTAACCTCACAACTTATAGGTGGGAAGGAGTCATTATAATTAGAAGAGCAAGGCAAAGGGCCTTAGATGGTGACTTATGGGTGACTAACTGTATTTCTATAATTTTGGGTCTATGAGGATCCTTTATAATTAGAATAATGGTACTATTGTTTAAGATTAGTAACCCATGAAAATGAAGTAGAAATATGATGATGCAAACTTGACATGGTATTACTAAGGGGAGAGGGTGCTGACCCTATAATGATGGGTCCCATGTTACAAGGAACACATGATTGGCCATATGGTTTTATAGTAATAGTGGAAATTTGGGTTGAAAAAATGCATCCCATAGTGTTATTATAGTCATAGGGTACATTTTTATAAGCCACATTAATAGTGTGGGAATTATGATCTCGATTATTCTCATTATGATTTTGACCTTGTTGTTGGTTATGATTCTACCTCTATCCTTGATTCTGTCCATTTTTATTATTTCTTGGTGGTGGTGGATCATGTCGAGGAAAGGGGTCTTTATAGATCCCAATATCCTAATTTGTGTCTTGATTAGGGGCCAACTTAATTTCTAGCTCACCATTTTCAATAAATTCCTCAATAGTATGTCATAATTGAATGTAATGATATGCACCATGACCAGAAACATGATGAAAGTTACACCATTTGTTCTCTTTGTACCAGTCTAGTTTTAACTAATCTTGAGGAAACGGCCTTGATACTAGCCATATAATTAAATTAGTTGTAATGAGCTTTTGTAACACTATTTTAACCAATTTTCCTAACTTGCTAAAGACTCTAAAATTATTATGAAATTTCCTTCATGGAGGTTGTCTCTGTAAAGTAGGTAGTGTATTTGGGGGAGTTAATTGTACATTTGAAGGAGGCATAGCCTGTACTATCTGTACAAGTCTTTTTTTTGTCACCCCATTTCTAACCATGTTCTTATTTTTTCTAAAGCCCTTAGGCTTATCCTGCATAACTGTTTAAGCTGATGATTTAGACTGATTAGCACTAAGATCCTTCTCAATCTACACTCCTTTGTCAATAATTTCTTCGAATTATTTAGCATAAGATAACTGTATATTATGCATAACTTTAGGATGCAAATTCTATGAAAAGATATTAGCCAAATATTTGTCTGGTAAATTGTGTTGAAAGTGACCTACCAATATTCTCCATCTTTGTACATATGTATCAAAACTTTCATCATCATGATAATTGGCTTTGCATAAGTCAACAATAACTAATTCATATTCTATGTTGTATGATAAATGGTTAACTAACTTTTTTGATAAGTCATTCCAATCCGCAATTGATCCCTTAGGTAGTTTAAGTAGTCAATCAAGAGCTTGTCCTGATAAACTTCATGAAAATAGTCATATTAAGTATTAAATACTATAATAAACCTCTTGACATAATATGGAGAATGCTTGTATGTGTTCACATGAATCTCTTTTTCCTTTATACTTGTCAAACTTAGGTGCCTCAAAATGAGGTGGAAAGGGGTTTTGGAGAATAGATAAGTCAAATGGATATGGGTATATCTCATCAAATTTGTACTTTTTGACTCTATTATTTGTCTCTAATATTTGGATAATTTCCTTCATAAAATTCCATTCTTGCATGTTTGGTGCATTTATGGATTGGATAAGATGCTATTGGGGTGGAATTTCCCATAGTTTTATTATTGTTAGGGTGGAATGTGCCCCTAGTTTTGTTGCTGTTAGGGTGGAATATGCCCCTTGTTTTTTTGCTATTGGGGTGGAATGTGCCCTTGGTTTTGTTGTTTTTGGGGTGGAATGTGCCTCTAGTTTTATTATTATTGGGGTGGAATGTGCCCCTAGTTTTTTTGATGTTGGGGTGGAATATGCCCCTAGTTTTGTTACTATTGGGGTGGAATATGCCCCTAGTTTTGTGTGAATCTATAAGGAGTGTATACCTTTTGATCCATGACTTTGGTTTAATTTTCCCCTTGAGTTGGCAACATAGGTCATTGATTCTTAGATTGGAAAACATTCCCTAAATTTGGTTGTTTCATACTTTGTTGATTTTGGAAATTCCTATACCAATCTTTGGGTTGGTTGAAAAGAACTAGGCAAATTATCTTGAAGAATTTCCTCAATTCAAATTGAATGTTTGGGTTTCTGAGTTTATAAAGTAATAAGAGGTTCTTGATGATTGAATAACATATGTTTCATGTCAAGTGGAACATCTTGTAAGTTCTCTTGTGATTTTAACTATTCATTGAGATTTCCTTGATCCACTATGGTAATGTTCTCATCTAATACTTGTTGTGTACCTTCAACCATATCTCCATGTTCTTTAAAGGAATTATTGTGAATTGAAGTGGCAATTAGGGAGTGTTAAGTCTATGACAAGTTGATCTACATATCATTGACTTATTATCTTGATCTTAGCTAGAAGATCTAGATTTGTGGGTTTTGACTATATTTATATTTCCTTTCCTTTGTTAGAGGAAGAAGGTATGTATATTTGAGAAAAATATTTCTCTTTTCATCATTGTTCTCCTTCTCTAACTAAGGTATGCAATTATTCTGTAATAAAGTTAGAAGGTAGTCTAGCACCCGATTCTATCAATCTAAGATGGGCTTCATCTTGATCTTCTTGGGGTTTCTATCCATTGTAATCATATTTAGATCCTATTTTTATTGGGATATCATCAAAATAATGGGGTTATCTTGACCATCATAAAATTGCTCATCTTCATAACTAAGACCATAAGAGACCCCACTATGAGTGAACCTTTGATTCATGTCTAAAAAGAGTTGCTCTATGTATTGACTAACTTTAGAACAATTTTTGGAAACCAATCAAAGTATGAGTTGGCTCTCTTTTAAATAAATAACCAAGGTACCAATGAGACTATAAGGGAGGGTGGTTTTAAACCATGCACAATTTAGAAGATTTGGTTCACGAGTTTACTCAACCTTTGGTAAAGTTGAAATTATATAGATTAGAAGATAGTAAAGTAACTCAAAGACCCAAGGTGAAAACTAATACCCTAAATCCTAGACCTTTGTGATACACCCACACTATAAAAGCTAGCTTCAATTTTAACAAGTTGACCCTAGAAGTTTAGAGGAAATCTCTTCAGATTATAAAGAAGACAAAATGAACTAACTCAAGATGTAAAAACACACACGAATCACTAAGAATAAAGCTAGGACTAAATAGGCAACAAAACATCACCACATGATTCTAGTAGGATAAAATATGTTCTAGGACCCAAAGCATGAGTGATACACAAGATGACTTGATTCCACAAAGATGATAATGTGATTTTGAGTCTTAATAAATGACCTTTAATCCAAATAGAAAATTGAACCCAAGTTAAAACAAGTGTAGTACACAAATGGCAAACCCACTTTGACACACCAACCCTTAGAACTTAGAAAGACTCAATTTTGAATGTGGATTATAAATGAAGGATTTAATCACATTGGTTAAAATATCTAGACTCAATTGGGCAGCATGACTATGCCAAAGTGGATGACATGACACAAAGCTTTTGATAACAATTTAAATAAGGAAAAGATGAATTTTCCATTTGGATAGTGTTACGCTTCCCTTGTTTAAGAAAATTGAGAACAATGTGTTTTGGTTAAGTTCATTGACTTAATAATCAATTTTAGACACAAATCAAAACCAAGTAAGCTAATGACAAAAAACAAATGTCTTAAGTCTAAACTGACAAGGTATGGCCAAGTGGGGTTTACTAAACTAGCAAGGTTTTGATCATTCTAGAGGAATCAATTACACAATAACTTTCATGTCAAACAATGCAAAAGATAAGCATAAAAATTGGGTGACCCTAACATTGGCTAGTTGTTAAAAGGTCTAGTCATTTTTACAACCACTACATCTTGTTATTCTCTCAGTGTAGTGTGATGTCCAAATGTAGATACGTCTCATGTGCAACTCCAAAGGAGTCAAATGAAGTCAATGCTAGGAGATGAAACCCTAGGTTAAAGCTTCCCTAAAGAAATCATGGGAGGTAATGATGTCCCCCTTGCAAGCCAAATTTTCATGACAATAAACAAAACATAAAATAGAAAGACTTTAGGGTCATTTTAAATATCACCTAAACTTTGGAAAGTTTTTGGGAGTGCTTTAGGTGACATTATTTCTAAGCCTTGGACTAGGCTATTTGCAATAGGAATGGCACTTTTGATTCCAAGGGTTCCCTATAGGGGAGAAATAGAAGAGCATACATGCAACATTCCTCTTTTTTCCAAACAAAACCTAAGTAAATAACTATTACAAACAAGAATTGACAAGTGTATTCAATTTTAAACCCAAAATGAAATATTTAGTGGTGTTCATTGTCACCCTTGGCCTTATTTGTAAACTTTGAAAACCATTCACCAAAAACACCTAAATTCTTTGTTAAACACCCAAAACAATGTTCCTAATTGATTTTTAAGCACGAAAAGGTGATTTAAACATGTTTTGAGAAAATATCCAGCTTGGTCCTATAGTTAAATTATTATCATGTCCTTTAGCTTTGAAGCCATTTTGAGTTTGAAATAATAAAATTTGGAAAAGTAGATCTCAGGTTTGTGTTTTGGAAAAACACAGTGACCAACATTGATTAATACCACTGACATTGGTTACAACTAACCAAGATCTAATTGATGTTAGTTGTACTGACTAATGTTGGTTAAGTTAGTAGTTGATGTTGGTATTTCCTACTGACATTAGTTATTGTGTAAAATTGTGGCAACCAAAAATGACAAATAAAGTTAGAAAATCAATTTGCAAGAGTTTTAAAGGTCTAAATGGATATTTTAGAGTTACAAAGTGATCTTATTTAGGTTTGAGATGCATCTAGTCCCATTAGGTGTGCCAAGATGTAGAGAGGATTACAAATAAATTTAGTCAAGCATTAGTTCATAAACAATGAAACATGCATAAAGAACTAACTAACCAGGCCTAACTATTCCTATGGAAAATACAAAGGATAACAAGAAACAAATGAAAGAAAGCAACACCATATTACCTTCCTAAATGGATTCACCATACCCATGTGGCTCAAAAACATGTTCTCCCTTGATCAAACATCCTTGTCTTTATCAAAAATGGTGGTGATCTCCTCCAATGCCTCAAGAACACTCCATAAAACCTAGGCTCTTGATTCCAAATCACTAAACTAACCTATCAATGAAGCTTGCAAACAAAAGCTATGACCAAATAAAAAGCCTTGTGGAAATACTTTAGCATTATAACGTTGCAATATTTAAGATTTTGAATATATTTGAGCATAATAACCTTACACTAAAATAGCTTAGATGATGTTTATGGCCTCTCTATTTATAGATTTTTGAGATTGGTCAGGATTAACCATGACCGTCCATCTCAAGAGTAAGATGTGTGGCCATGGATAATCCTAATATTTTTAAATCCATAATTATCTTCATCATGACCTTAGAAAAAGGGGCATTGAAGAGGCATGGGAGGCATTAACTAGGCATGGGAGACCCATAATCCTTATATTTGTGGCATTTATGGCCTAGGGATGTCTTCCCAAAAAATTAGGTTACCTATTGATGTAGTTAATAGGAATCAATTTTCAAAAATAAATATTCAACAATTCTCATGGAAAATCCACTTAATCTCTTGATTTGGATTAATTAGCCTTAAACAAGGTTAATCAAAATTTGTGCAATTATTTGAAAATTGGCCCTCAATCAAAATGGTCAGAAAGTCATATTACTGAGTTGTAATTTAACTCAATAAGAATTAGAAGGTGATGTTAGATGCACCAAAACCATATTTCCATTTAGGATGTTTCCAACACAAAATAACAAAGGTATGTGGTGTTTATCAAAAAAAATAGGAGAAAAGAGTGATCTAGAGCATAAAGGCAAAATCGTCATTTTGACTCGAAATGAATTGATCAGAGTTAGCTGGCCTATAAATTACATTACCCCATTTAGGGACACTTTGACCTAAATTGACACTTGTAAATGAAAAATTTAAATCATTTAGCAGGTTTTATGGATTTTGACCTAAAATGTGCATTTGAGTGCAATTCAAGTAAGATTGATAATTTCAACACAAATGGTGTTAGGAATTAGATGTCTACATTAGCTTCCCTAAAAATTCTAGATAGTTCTTCCAAGAGAGAAACTAACATCATAATTGGACATTAATGACACATGGTGCTACTATCCATATAAGGTGCTACTGTTCAAGATGATATTTTAGCTACAGTCATAGAATGAAAGGTGTTTGCATGTTTCTCTAGCCTGTTTCAACCTCCTTGATCTATAAAAATACCCATTTTATTCTAGATAAGTCCTCTTTCTCTCTATTATTTCTATTTAGGGAAAAGTTTGTCAAATTAGTTATTTTTTATTCTCATTCCAGCTTATTGTTACACTCATCCCTTTAACAATAAAATATTTACACCATATAAGTCCTAAAAGGTTAAAACATAATCAATGTTGGGTAAATTTTTAGATTGGAGGATATAAATACAAGGTACTATGTGATATAATACCAATGGATGTGTGCCATGTGCTTTGAATGATACCTTGGCAGTAAGATATGAAATCCATTCATATTGGAGAAAGAAATACCTATACATTTGAAAAAAAAGGGACATAATCATACACTTATACCACTAATAGAAGAGTATGCAACAAAAAAGTAAAGATTCAAGGTGATGATTATAGGTGATAAAGAGTTCCTACATGAGGATAAGAAGGATGATGTAAGTAGTATGTCATTTGATTAGTAAAAATTAGTTGTTATAGCTCATCAAGAACCTGATTTATCTTCAAAAACCTAGATTTTACTAGATGAACATATGGATGAGTTGTTTATTAGACTATCTAATTATTTTTCTTTAATAAAAATCATGGGATATCTAAAAAAGTTCATTGAAAAGGTAATTTTGTTGAAGGAGATTACCATGGAAGGCAATAATAGTAACAAAGTACCAAGTAAACAATTGGTGGATGAAAAAGAGGAAGTTGTCAGGAAGGACAACCATGAAAATTTTAGAGTGGGAAGAAAACAATGAGAAAATAGGACTTGAAGAACAACCCATAAAAGGAAGTACCTTCATCAAAGAACCAATGAACATGTAAGAAGAAAATAAAATAGTGATCCCATTACAAGTCAATATACATGAGGGAAAAACAATCCTCATAATTGATGAAAGAGGATTTTAATTCCCAATGAATAAGGTGATTCTTTGATATTTGTACATGAATGACAAAACAAGATAAAAGGGAGATAAGAATGAAAAACATAGAAATAAGTATAACACACAACATTGTAGTATTCTGATCAGCTCAAACATAAGAGAGACATTAGAAAAAGGAGAGAGGGAGATTTGATTTGGTAATATTTTGAAAAAAACAAGTTGTAGTGTCTAAAATTCAATTCTCAAATCTCAAACCTTCACATCAATGTACCAAAGAGCAATCAATTGATTGTAAACTTGAGGATAAAGCAACCTGACATTAGTTAAACAAGTCTTGGGATCTAAGAGGGTATACATAAATAAGTTTGAGTCAAAAATAAAGAAGTATTGTTGAATAAAAGGAGAATATATAAAGGAAATGTCTACAATATGATATCCATAATGATTCATGAGCAGGATCTCATGAAATCTTTCAAGGCTAGTATTTTGATGTAGGGGCATCACCTAGTAGGAACTAATTAGATAAAATTTGGTTTTTTCTTATATTATTTTGAGTCTTTAGATGCCTTAGTAGACATAAAGGTCAATATGGAGTCATTTTTAGGTATTAAGTTTGCGTAAAATTTAAATTTGAGTTCTTTTGGGACTTTCCTGCCAAAATTACTATATGCAATGAGAAATACAATAGATCTATAAATCAATCCTAGCTCAAAGAATATAAATCCTACTTACACTTTCGATTGTGGATATATTATATATTCGAGGTCATGACCAAGATGGATCTGATAGACCTAACCAAGGGATATCTTACCATAATTAAATCACTGGCAAGGGTTCCAAAGCCTCTAAGCAAGAAAAACTATGTAATAACCTTAACTAGGTCCTATGCTTTCATATTAACTAAACTAATAAAAAAGTAAAGTCTAATCTAGTCCTCACCAAATCTTGTGGCTCAGAATAGGGTTAGTAACCATAAAAGTAAACATGCATGAGAGAATTCTAATTAAGCTATGTATAGGTAAAATCTTAATGCATGGAGAGAGAAATATATTCAAAAGACATTACTTATGTTACTTTTATCTACTAAAAGAGAGGAGAAAAATTAGAGATACTTTGAAGATGAACCCATTAAGAATTAATCTCTCCCTTAGACAAAGGTGTTTTTCAAAAGGTTGTTGTGGCTTTTAAGGATCACTAAAAAAGGCTGAAGCATCTAAGAATTTTCCACAAGATAAGACTCTTCTCCAAGTAGAAACCCTAAGTTAAAACTCCTCAAGTAGAATGGTGGAAGAATAAATTATAAAGAAGTTAAAATGAATAATTAACTCTTGTTATCTCTCTAAGAATGGTGAAATGGATGTGTTTATATAGTTATATCTAACCCTAGTCCTTTATAAAAGTTTAGGTCGACAAGGTCAACCCCATCAACCTTGTATCGTTATTGACAAAAATAAATTAGGTCTCAGTATAGGTCAGTTAGGGGTTGACCTAAACCATAAATAAGTTTTATCAATTAGAGTACAAGGTTGATGGGGCTGACAGTGTAATGTAAATCATCAAAAATGGTTTAGGCTAAAGAAGGGCTAATGAAGGCAAAAAATGACTAGAAGAAGGTGAAAAAGAGGAGGCCAAGCTTAGAGGAATGTTTTTAGGAGATGGTTGGATTGATAAAAAGTGGTAGTAAGGGACACCAATCTTGTAAAGCACTAATGGTATACCCACCCCTTTCTTGGTGCACCCCTTAAGGTGTGCACTCAAATAGATTGAGACTCAATGAATTCTTGCAAGATAGAAAGCATCAGTAATTGATAAAGTTTAAATGTGTATACATATGACCCATTCAAAGATCATCACATGTCACTTAGGTGCAACAAGGGATGGTGCTTTAATAAAGAAAATAACAACACATAATGTTGAAGCTAAAAAAAATTATTATTTCAAATAAAAATAACTAAAATTTAAATGACTAAAAGGGAAATAACCAAAAAAATAAAAGTCATGTATGCATACCTTGACTTACCTTTATCATTGGATGGTTATTATTGTATTTACAGTTTTTATCATTGAGGGCATAGAGACTACTTTTGACAAATCCAAGGATACACAACTAAAGATAAAAAACAAACAAATGTAGGAAATCCAATAGAACTAATGCTATGTGGATGAGACATACTTGGATATTTGGCAAGCTAAGGTGATAAGTGTTATGTTAGAATAAATGATAAAGTAAAAATTTAGAGTAAATTAGGTAACTAAAAATCCAAGGCTACTAAATACCGAAAAACTAAATCAAGTAAACCTTAATTAAGAAAGGCAAACTCACCAAGTTAAACCAAAGATCATGTCAAAAATTTTAATCGAACATCAATGTGAAAGCAATAATAATCCTTACTTAATAAAAGATGGGAAATCAAAATGGTAAAACTACATTGATGAGTGAGTATAAACAATCTTTAATCATCAATGGAAAAAGTGCATAAAAAGAAAAACAACATTGGTGAGTGAGAAGTAACAAACCAAATTCACTCAACAATAAAAAAAATACATGAAATTAGAAATAGACTTAGGTGTCTACAAAAAAGAGATAGTAAAACAATAACAAATGGTAAAAGAAATAAAATCAATGATAGGATGTAGAGCCATGTTATAAATAAAATAATCCATAGTCACTCAAACATATTCTTTGGTTCTAAAGATAAATAGAATTGAAACAAAGTAGTGCAGCATGTTTTTAAGATGTGAAGAAGAAGGAATATAAAACAAGGGAAAATAGATTTAGAATCACACTTGTCTATCAAAGGAGAAAATGAAATGGGTGGAGGGGATAATGAAGGAAAAATCAAGATAGAGGAACTCTTTATTGAAGTCAAGACACTCAAATTAGGTTTGTAAAAACAAGATGACTTTAAACTTTAATAATAACTCTAAATAGCTTGTCTTAGCCACACTAATCTTAGGTCAAAAAATAAAGTATGTAGATCATCCCATGAAGACTATATGCATGAAAATTAAAAATAGACCTACCTTTTCATAATGTGTTTCCCATTCCATAGGACCCCTTATAGAGTCACCAATCTAATGTGAAGATTGGGTACTTATGTGAGAAAGTAGATAGCACCATAGAATTTGTTTAATTATCCTATTCCAATCTATTGGTCTACTATACCCCAATAGACCTTAGCTCTATCATGAGGTGAATTATGGAGTTTAAGCTTCAATTGGAGATAGGATATGTGTTTTTAATCATGAGTTTTTGTGTGATGTTGACTTTTGAAACTTTGTATGTTGCCTTTTGTATATCATTACCTCTTGTCTCAAATGATTTGGATTTTAACTTTCTTGATGGATTTTTCTATTCCTTCTCCATATGGATTCAAAAGACCAAACATGGATGCTAAATATGAATTTCATTTGAATAATTGGGACTTGGTTACGAAGAGAGAGAAAATAGAGAGCATGGTGTCTAAGAGTCTCATTAATGCAGGTGAAATAAAAGTGTTATCTTGACTTTGACCTTAATTTATCCAATGTGGAGTGAAAGGAAAGGAAATCAAGAGGAATGAAATGTGAAATAATTTGAGTTAATTCAAATTGAAAAAAATGTGACAAAGGGTGTGTTATGCCTATTTTTCATAGCCCCTCATTTTTTCTAAAATGAATAATTTTTTTGTCATAGAGATGACCCAATCATGAAATTTAAAACTATGTTAGAGACCCAGTCAATTATTAGTATATTTGGATGCATATTTTAAATTATGAATTGATAATCAATTAATGTTTATATATTAAGTGGTTTCAAAAATCATAGTGGATAAATGAATAAAAGGTGCATATATATTTATCATTGTAAATGTTTGTGATTAGTTATCTTGCTTTTTAGTTCATGATTAGATTATAATGCAACATTGTAGTTTGAAATAGGGATATTTTTTATGGTTGAAATCACTATATGATTATGGAAATGATTTAGATATACATTGATTTTCATTGAGCATGATATGAATTTTAGATTAGTTTTCATTTGACGATGTGAACATTTTGTGGTAATTAATTTGATATCTTCAGTGGTAATGTGAAACTTGGTTTGAAACAAATAAGAGATAACCCTATCAAATTTTTATTGAATTGTGATTTTATAGATGGATCAATTGAAGATGTTTCAATTTGAGGAAGTAATGTTTGATTATGGTTTATCAAATCAAATATCTCATTTGATCTATCATGAATCTCATTTGAAAATTCAAACTATGAACTTAATATGGATAAATATATTTCATATAATGTTCAGTTGAATATATGGTTAATAAATCTAAAGTATTGACATGAGTAAGTCACTTTCATACTAGGATAAATAATTTCTTAAGTTATATAAGAGATATAAACATTCTAATATTATCTTAAGATTATCAAATATAATAAGAATCCTAACCTAGGAATATTTATCCTAAGGTCTTGAAATAATATTAATGATAACTATCGGGCCATGGTGTTTTTGAATGTTTTTACCTAAGTCTATATCTTGATGGAATACATTTCAAAGGATAAGGTGATGATTTTCAAAGGTAACATGTATGATTTTGTTTCAAGTCATAAATTTGCTTGACATGAGATGTTTACTTGATGAGTTGGCATTCAAGTCATCAGTCTATTCGATAAACCATTGAGACACATTGAGCTATCAAAAGAATTTAATGTAAAGAATGATATTAATGCTTCAAGATCATGTTAGAGATATTGGTAGTTCATTAATTCAATGTAGGAAGTACATGCCTTGAAGAGTGGAGTTTGGTAAGATTTTTAGTAGAAGAATTAGTGATTACTAATTTTGATTATTTTGGTAATCTAACTAGTAGAGTTGTTAAGTTCATCCTTGATTTGGGTGAGCCAATGAGAATTGGACACATGATCAAGGTAGTTATGATCAGGGTTGGAAATTAAAAATATAATTCCTTTCATTATTTTAGTTAATCCATAAAGCTTGTTTGCAGAAAAGAAACCTTGTCAATTTGATTTTTTGAAATTGCAGATGGGATTTTTGATGGGAAACTTATAAAAAACATATCCAGGTATGTTATGAATGAGTTTGAGAAGTATTCATGGTGATTTAGAGTATATTTATATTGCATGAAAAATAAATCAATTCTCAGTGTCATGAAAGAGATGAACTCTTATCTGCATGGATAAATTTCATTGATAGGTTTGTACATGCATGTTTTGAAAGTTGAATAAACTCATAGTCAGTGATTGAATATATCTTTCCTTTGCATAATAAATGGATTTATTCTATGGTATATTCTTGATAGAAGATGAGAATGGAATATATTGGTTGTTAGTCTATTTTAGGCATGGATTTCTTGAATACTTAGAAACTTTTCCTTTTTCAAACATGTAAAATGGTCTAGTTTTTATGAGAAATATATGTATTACATCAATCTTTCGAAAATACTCTAATTTTAGAGGCTTAGTTGAAGATTTGAGTAGTGAAGTTTTATGTGGTTTTCTATAAAATGAAACTCTATTTGTTTGTTTTATGAATATTCAAAAAACTTGAGTAGGTTGTTGGTTTATCCTGAAGACATGTTAAAAGGGGTGTTGAGTTCAAGCACGTAGACATATTTTTAGTTATAGCTTTATCAGTTTCATGTATTATGTTTTTTTTAAGAAAGTTTTTACATAAATATTAGATGAATACAATATACTTTGTCAAGATAATGGAGATTATTGCGTATATCTCAGTTTTTTATTTTTAATGACTTTTTGTTATCAACTACAATGATATTTCAGTCTTTCAAAAACCAAGGTCTGTATATGATGGAGTTTTATAAATTTGAACTATTGGTGAATCCAATAAATTTTCAAAATATTTATGGGTTTGAAAATATGTTGTGTGGCCTTAAAGATTCATATTTACAGTTCTCTGTAAGAGCAAACTCTACTTGATTGTTTAATTTAAAAAAGTTTTGAGTGGTCATTGGTTTGATGAATAAAGTTATAAGGGATATTATGTTCAAAATGGCAATGTGTTTCTTAGTCGTAGCTTTTTACAATTTTTTTTATTCATGGGTTTCCATGTAAAAGTGAATTGTATTCATATATTTGAAATTCTGAATGATTTTAGGGTCAGCCATGATATGAATAAGTTATGATTAAAAGTAGTTTTGAACATATAAATGCAACTATATATTAAAACTATTTTTTTCAAATTTTGAATATTTACTTGGAAACACAAATCTATCTTAAAGAATAATGGGTTAAATTATAAAAGTAATGAAAGTATTTCTATTTTCGCACTTCAGTCTTGGAGTTATGGGGTTTGTTTTGAAGATAAATGTTGAAATAATAGTAATTTAAAAGACTAAGATGGGTGTTTGGATAAATTATTTTTGTGGAAAGAGATTAGGGTTTCATTTTGAAGTTTGGACAGTATATTGTTATATTTCAAAAATTCATAAGTTGGTTTCTAGTTTGAAATATGACATTTGGAAAAGATGATGGCCTCTGAGAGATACTTTTCATGAATAAATTTGTGAAATACAGTTTCAATTCTAGATTGACTCAGTTGGTCGTTTAGATAGTTTGATATGGTGAAGATTGAAACTTCATTAAGATATATCAGAATATTTTGAAATAAATTTATGATAATATAATTTTATGTTTAAGTTTCAGATAGTTTTCAAAGAAGTATTCTGATGAAATCAAATAAATATTATAGTAACGATCAGATGTAGTAGAGATAGTTTAGTTTATTGACTATACAAAGATTGTTTTAAAGATTAAGTTTGGTTTTATTTTTGAGTATATATATATATATATATGTTGATTTTTAGATTATGTTTAAGATGTCTGGAAGGGATCAGCCTGGGTCGAGTAGAAGTAATGATAATTAAGATTGGGGTCAAAACTCAAATAATGTAAATCAAGAAAACCCAAATATAAATATTCTAAGGAGTGTTTTTTGAGCTAGGAGATTTGGCCCTAGATTTCATAGAAATGCCAAGATGTCCATCCATTTTGATGCAATAGATATTGAGTTTTGGAATGTCTTAAACAATATGCCTTTCAATCTAGCAAATAATAGGGGAAATAAGGTATTTCATGGACGTAGGTTTGGTGCTAAGAGTCCTTATCATAGTAGTTCCTCTCACCATTTATAAAGCAATCTGAATCATTTACCAATATATTCATCTAATCCTAAAAGAATTTAACTTGTTATTGAGCCACACCATGCTAATTAAGCCACTTAGTTTGATGTTAAAGTTGTCCATGCTAAGAATTATGTTAACCTTTCCTTACCTTCAGTTTATAATGAACCTTCATCTTCTCAAATGGAACCTATTGTAGGATGTAAGAAGTTAAGTTTGGATAAGCCCATTTTAGATTGCAAAAAACATACACTTGAGATCTATCCTACTACTTCAGATAAAAGATCAAAGAGCTAAAATGATATAGACACTCTTGTTGAGGTCAGAGTGCTCAAATATATTAAGTTGGAGATTGATGATCCCTCAATTGATTTAGGCACAAATACAATTCATCTTCTAGCTATTAATATGAAGTACAATGAATGTATCAACAAGCAGGGGAAGTCTGTAATTGAAGTGCTTTTAGATTTGGATGATTATTCGATGTTCAAAGGATAAAACTTTATTTTTAGTTAAAATTTAGTTGGCAAAACTCTATACTTTTAGACTTGATATTTTAACTTTTAGTTTTCATATTTTGATGATATTTTTAGAAAGTATATATATATATATATATATATATATATATATATATATATATATATATATATATAATTTTTGGAAATATGCATTATGGCTTATATAAATATAAATTTCATAAAATTTGATTTATCTATTTTATATTGATATATGTATTTTATTTTATTATTAATTGGTAGGGGTCCCCACCTGTTAGATAGTACCCGATCTATATTCAAAACTTGATCCATTAAGACTTTTTAAGTCTTAATTAAACATAACCTTGACTAATGACTATTTATAATTAATTGACGTTAAAGTTAATTAATTAGCTTAAACTAATAACTAAGGTTAGCTATAACTTATTTTTCAACTAATTTTGAAGTATAAACAAAGATCAAGGAATTATTTGAAAAGGAAGAACAACACATGTATTAAAGACTTATACATTTGTGAAGTCAATCATTCATCTCTTTATTTTTTATGCATCTTCTTTGAGATAGCATGACTTTTGCAGATATACCCAATGCTACTTTCTCTAATGGTTGAGTAATTGCTTAAGCAACATTGGTATATCCAATTTTTATATCATCATTTATAATATATTATTTAAAGTTTGTCAAGTTTATATCTTTTGATGATATATATTGCAGTCCTATATGTAGAATTCAAGTATTTAACCCAAATAAAGATGAAAACTTTACTATTTATGATATTTTATTGATCTATTTTGATTGTAAATTTGTCTCTCAAGTATTTGTAAAGAAAGATGTTGATTTCTCAAATAAAATCTATTTTTTTGCTAAGATGACTCTCTCTTTTTAAGACTCACAAAGTTTATTGTGCTTTATATTGAGTTTAAGTTTAATATTGTTTATTTCATTTTAGATTAATCTTTAATTGATCTATTCTATTTTATGTTTCTTAGTTTAATATCTTTTATCTTTTAGTTTACTCTTCATTTCTGTTATGTTATTTCTTAGATAGATCTTTTTGTTTACTTTCTTTAGGATAATTTATTTTCTTTTTGTTCAGTTCCTTATTACAATTTAGATATAGTTTCAAGTTTATTTGTTAGACTTTATTACATTTGTAGATTTAGTTTTAATTTAGATTAGCTATTAGATTTTTTTATATTTCATATTAATAGTTTGTTAGTTCTATTTTAGATTTAGGTAGATCTAGTTTAGTTTAGATTGTCTATTAGACTTATCGATTTATTCTTAGATTATTTAGTTCTTAGGTTGTTGGACCTTTTAGTTTTAGATTGTTTAGTTTTCTTTGTTTAGTTATTTTCCTATTTAATATTATTCATATTTTAGACTTAATTATTTTGGGCTTTGTATCTTTTTCTTAACAGATTTGTTTTCTTTTTTGCTTTATCTTTGTTTTTTTCATTAGATTGATGGTTATTATTTGTTGTGTCTCTTTGTGTTAATTTATAATTGAATAATAATTTGATTGAAGATATATTCATCTTGATTTATCTCAAATTAGTCATATTTTATATTTTTTATTTATTATCTTAAAGTTACTTGGAAGATATTACAACATAAATGAGATATTACTTGAAATATATTATTTCACTGAGTCAAATTTCTTTCTTTCAAGAGATTGTCTAATTCATAGGCCTTCCTTGTTGGATAAGATAGATTACATATTCATATCTAAAATGATTCATTATTTGATTAAGAGGATTTCTAAAATTTTAATAGAATATGTTATGTTGATAGCTTATTCATGATTTCTTAGAACATTAAAAAACCCCTCACATCTTTAGGATTATAATTGAACCTTTAGAACCTTACTATTAGACTGGTACGATTCCAACTTAACCTTTGTGATAGATAAAAGAGTTTAATAGCTAATGGTACAATTTTCACCATCAACAAATTTGGTGACTCCATTGGGGATTTATTCAGAAATCTGATTTGTTTTAAGTTGTGTTTTGATTCTTGCTCAGGGTACTTGGAGGACAACAACCTCTTATTATCCAATTATAGATCAGGTTAATGTTTCTTTCAATCTAACACATTATTCATGGTATAATCATCCTCAAAATTTTAAATAGATTATTCAAATCATAAACTAAGAAGAAGAAATAGTAGAATTTAAGATAGATTGGTATTCAAATATTATTCATGAGACTCAAAAATATATTTTTAATACAATTAAAAGAATTTGAAAAGATAGAGCTAGAGTTTTAACTGCTAATCTTAGGTCTAGGACTCATTTTATTTTTTATTCTTTTCCATTTGATGATTTTATTTTACCTTCTAAACTTGTTATAAATTTGTAATTAAATCAAGATAATCAAGTTTAAGATAATCAATTTGTTCAGGTAAAAATTATTGAAACTTCTAATGGGAGATCAAGCAGAAGTAGAAGAGAGGAAGAAGAAGTTGAAGTAAACTAATAGATAGCTACAACTCCATGTATTTATGCAAATTTAATAAATATTAGAAACCATCCTAGTAAATTACCCTCCTTAAAAGGATCAAATATACCAAAGTTTTTTAATGCTACTGAAGAATCTTAGGAAGATCATTTAGAAGCATTTAAATTAATTTGTGTTACTCTTGAAATAACAAATGAAAAGATTTGCCTATGAGTTTTTGATCAAACACTTGAAGGAAAAGCTACCAAACATTTATTAGTTTGTTTGTCAAAGTTATCAACACTTAGAAAGACATTGAAGATTGGCTAGAATTGTCTTTTGAGAAAGCTAAAGAAGATTTTGGCCTAGTTAATGATCTTGTGAATTTTTATTTTGATCTAAGAGAGACCATTTATCATTTTATCACTAGATTCACAAAGCTGTGTCAAAAGATTCCACCTGACCTTAGACCTTCCAAAAAATTATCTAGACTTTATTTTTATAGTACTTTACCTTTGAAGTATAAATGGCATTAATAGATAGAGATATTATAAAATATGATGAAACTATAAATTTCTACATTGAATATGAAAATAAACTTAAATGCATTGGGTTTAAGAAGAAATATTTTGTAGGTCTAAATTTAGATAATTCAAAAAATTTAAAAGCCATCCCAAGTCTAGGAAATGAGATGGTCATTGTTAAAAAAATAGCTTAATAATAAACCTTCTTCATCAAATAAAAATAATAATGAAAATAAAAATTTAAAAATTTCTTATTAATATAATGTATGTGAGTTAGATCATGATATAGATTCATGTGTTGTTCATAAGTTCAAGAAGTTTCTTCAAGGGAAAGGTATTATATTTAAATATCTAGCAGATAACATAAATGTTCTTGATGACCCATCAAAAAATGAAAATGCTTATATTGTGAATACTAGAGATAAAAATTATAGTTCTTCTCAAATTAATAAAATAACAAACAATAATTCTTCTTATAATGATAAAGGAAAAATAGTTTAGAATAATACAAGTATTTTAACTGATAATGTTGATCAAAATATTCCTTTGTCAACTGGTCATAATCATAGTCAATATCAACATCATAAACCTAAATTTTTTAGAGAAAATGATGTAAAAACTTATAATATAATTAATGATTTATCAATAATTAAGGCTAGATTCTTATTACTTCAGGTAGATAGCCTTCTAAGATAGCTTAAAAAAATTAATAAAGTTGTTAAGAATCTTAAAACTTATGTAGGCTCACAAGAAAAAGGTAGTATTGAACAATCAACTTTTTGTGCTCAAAATTATGATCCTCTTACAGATTATATACCTACTTTTTATGTTATAGTTAAAATTGTTAATAAGGTAATTCATAATTATATCTTAGACACAAGTGCTTTGAAAAATATAATGCCTAAATTCATTGTAGGTTAATTAGGCATATCTTATGAAACTGACAATATGAAATTGATTTTGATTTTAGATAAATTAAAAGTTATGGTAAGTTTTGTGAAATAGTCATTAAAATTTTTCAAAATGAAAGAATCAAATGTATGACTAATGTCCAAATTTTAGATATTCTTAGTATATATGCTATGTTGCTAAGAAGAGATTGGTCAAAAGTAACTAGTGCTTTTTTTTGGGAAAAATATTACATGGGTTCTTATTAATAATGAAATTACTTTCATAAAAAGAGAAGATTGGTCTAGTTCACCTATTGAGTCATCTACTTCTACTATTTCTTATGTTGAGATTAGAATTGAAACTTATGAATTGCTGATTTTAGATGAACCAAAAATTTAACATGAGAAATTATTTGAAAATAATATTCTATGGTCACTTTATTTTGATGGAACTTATTCTTAACAAGGTAATGATGCTAGAATTTGTCTAATTTCTCCTATTGGTAAAATTTTCCATTATGTTTATAAATTATTATTCAAAAATATTAATAATTCTACAGAATTTGAAACTTTATGTTTAAGATTAGAAAAGGTCATAAAACTTAATATCAAGCATTTAGAAGTCTTTAAAGATTTTGAATTGGTAGTTAAATAATTTTTTCAAATTTATAAAACTAATCAAACTCATCTACATTGTTATACGCAAAAGGTTTGGTCATTATTTGAACATTTTGAGGCCTTCAATATCACTCATATTCTTGAAAAAATTAATATTAGAGATGATAAGCTTGTTTTTTTTACATCTAACCCAACTTTAAGTGAAAGTGAACCTACTACAAACTTTACTTATGCTAAAATTTTTCATCATAAAATTCCTGACTTGAATGATAGTTGACCCATTTTTAGTTATGAAGAACTCATAGATTATTTCATTAAGGGTAATTATTTTGACCATGAATATTATATACTAAATTGTGAAGATTATTTACAATTAAATACTAATAAATTATCTACTAGTTTGGTAAGTTTAGAATCTATGTTTGCGCTTAATGATCATCCCAATATTTATAGAATGAAAGAACCTTTTAATAGAATCATAGACAAGATTATTCCTATAAATTTAGGTACTAAAGAGGATCTAAAATATGTTTATTTAGAAATGCAGGTTACTTCAAGTGAGAAGGTTAAATTCATTAAGTTATTTAAAGAATTCATTGATGTTTTTGCCTAGACATATAAAGATCTTAAAGATTATGATGCTAATATTATTAAACATGACACACCTATAAAACCTAGTATCAAATTTGTAAGGTATAAAATATGAAAAATTAGCCCTTTGTTAGAAGACACTACTAATAAAAAGTTAGATAAAATGGTTGATGTTGGTGTCATTTTCTCTATAACATATTCTGAATGAGTGGCTAATTTAGTACCAGTTAGAAATAAAAATGGTGACATTAAATTATGTGTTGATTTTAGAGATTTAAATAAAGATAACATTAAAGATAATTTTCATCAATCAAGTATAGACTAGATTTTACAAGTTACATGATAAAAAATGATGTCATTATTAGATTGAATTTCTGGTTATAATCAAATTTTTATGAATCTTGAAGATGGACACAAAACTACTTTTACTACTCATAGAGGAACTTTTGCTTATAATAGAATGCCTTTTAGATTAATAAATATAAGAGATACGTTTCAAATAACTATGCATGTCACTTTTGATGACTTGAATAGCATTGTTATTCAAGTTTATTTAGATGATCTCATTGTTCATTCTAAAAAAAGAAAGAAGCATTTAGATCATCTTCATGAAGTTTTCATATGATATAAAAATATGATATTTATTTGAATCCAAAGAAATCAATTTTTGGTGTTACCAAAAGTAAGTTATTAGGATATATTATTTTAAAAGATGACATTTCTATAGATCTTGAATGTATTAAAGTTATTAAAGAATTGCTTCCTTTCAAAGATCAATCTAGCTTAAGGTCCTTTTTTAAAATAAACTTTGTTAAAAAAATGATATTAGATTTTGCTGATAAGTCTAATCCTTTGCAATTATTGCTTAAGAAAGATAAAATTTACACTTGAGATGAATGTGTTGATTTAGCTTTTAATAATGTAAAAAATGTCATCACAACTTCTCCATTAGTTGCTAAACTTGATTTAAAGAAAGCATTCACTCTTTATGTTAATTCTACATAAAAAACCATTAGAGTTGTAATCACTCAAGAATTTGAAAATAATGAAGAAAAACTAACTGGTTACATGAGTCAAGTTTTAAAAGATGCAGAAAATAGATACCCTCTTAGTGAAAAAAATATTTTCTTATTAGTTTCCTCTTTGATTAAATTTCATTATTTGTTGATAGAAAACAAAGTTTTTATGCAATCTAATGTACATATTTTGTCTTATATTTTGAAACAACCAACCATTCAAGAAAGGCTTGCTAAGTGGATTTTGTGTATTCAAGAGTTTGATATTCAATTTAAAATTTCTAAAATGATTAAAGGTAATGAATTAGAAAAATATTTAGCTAGAAATGCTCCTTCAGATATTAATGTTTCAGTTTTCTTGGTTGATGACAATTTAAATGCAAAGCCTCATTTAAAGACTATGAAGATTGTTGATTTAAAAAAAAAAAATTAAGTTTGGTCTTGAGATGAATGAATGGGATTGTTTGTTGGTTGAAGATGATTGGTACCATGACTTAGTCTATTATTTTCAAAATCAAGCCTGTCCTAATAATTTTGATGTTCCTTGTGATTAAAAGCTTTAAATTTTAGTTTGTTAGAATTTTTTTTGTTTTATCAAAATAAAGATGGAGTTTTATTGAGATGTCTTACACATGATCAAACACAAAAAAATTATTAGAGGTTATCATGAAGAAAATTGTGGTAGATATTATGCTACAAAAACTACTACTTATAAGATATTAAGAGCATGATATTATTGGTCTACTCTATTTCAAGATGCTTATATGTTAGTTCATTCTTGTATGCCATGTCAATTATTTGTTGGTAAAGATAAATTATATGCAATAATTTTAAACCTTGTTTTTACTGAAAAACCTTTGATAAAATGGGGCATTGACTTTATTTCATATATACACCCACCTTCATCTACTGGTCATAGGTATATTTTAACCACAAATTATTTTACTAAGTGGACTGAGACCAAAGTACTTAAGAGTTTGTAACAAGTGAAGTAATCTTATTTTTAGAAAATCAATTTTTTTTAGAATTGGAGGTCTTTACGAAATCATTTCTGGTAATGGACCTCAGTTTGTTTCAAATGAATTTCTAAAATTTTTGAAAAAATATTCTATTATATCTAGTCATTCATTCAAATATCACCCTTAAGGTAATGGTCAAGCTGAGTCAACGAATAAAACTCTAATTACAGTCATGAAGAAATTAGTGTGTGATAATAAAAAGAATTAGCATCTTAAATTTTTTCAAGTTTTATGTGTTGATAGGACTATCGTTAAGGTAGCAACTAGTTACTCACCTTCCATGTTGGCGTATAGATTTGATGCCACCTTACCAATAGAACTTCAAATTTATTTAGCTAGAAATACTTTATAATATGTTGTTAAAGATACTAATTTTATTGAATAAAGATTATATGATTTATTAACTCTTGATGAATCTAAAGCAACAACATTGTAAAAATTAGAAAAAGCTAATTATTTTTTTATAAAAATTTGATAAAAAAGTTTTTAAAAATAAGTTTAAAGTTGGAGATTTAGTTTTGTATTGGGATAAAACACATAAAAATTTTAGTAAACATCACAAATTTGATTTATTATGGCTTGGCCCTTATAGAATTGTTGGTGTACTTGAAAACAATGCTTTTCATTTAGAATATCTTGAAGGAAATTGGTTGCATTATTCAGTTAACAACCATCATTTGAAATTATTTCATGATTAGTTACCTTCAATTTTTTATTTTTTATTTTTATTTCTATTTTTTTATAAATTTGTGCTTCTTTTGTTTGCTATTTTTGTTTACTATTTATGTTTGGTTTGTTGTTTATCTTACTATACTTTACTTTTGAAAGAATCAATGAGGGTTACAAATGGAGAAGTTTTGCATTATGAAGGAAGAATGAGAGGATGTTTCACATCTGATGTAAGTATCAATTATTTTTAGATATTACTCTTCATAAATTCAGTTTCTTTATAGATGAAAATATATGCTGAGTTGTATCTAGTTGTTCAGGTATTACTTAATTTTAATATTTTTTAATTAATGCATTTATATTAGATTATACATCTAACTTAAACTTTCTTGCTATATCATTTCCTTTCTTCGTGCTATGCTAGCTGAATAAATTATCCCTTATATAAATTCATTATTAAAAAGGTTAACACCTAACTATTTGAGAATCGATTTGCCTGAATCGTAATCCTAAGATTACATTTTTTAATAATAGGTAATTGTTTACTACTCAATTTCATTACACAAAATTGACTAGCAAGGTCACTAGTGTTATGCCTATTTTTCACATCCCCTCATTTTTTCTAAAACTAATATTTTTTCTACCATAGAGATGACCCAGTCATGAAATTTAAAACTGTGTCGGGGACTTAGTCAATTAGTATTATATTTGGATGCATATTTTCAATTATGAATTGATGATGATTGATTGATGAATTAATATTTATATCTTGAGTGGTTTTGAAAAGCATAGTGGATAAATGAATAAAATGTGCATATATTTATCATTATAAATGTTTGTGATTAGTTATCTTGCTTTTCAATTCATGATTAGATTATAACGCAATATTTTAGTCTGAAATAGAGATATTTTTGATGGTTGAAATCACTATATGATTATGGTGATGATTCATATATACATTGATTTTCATTGAACATGACATGATTTTAGATCAGTTTTCATTTGACAATGTGAACATTTTATGGTAATTAATTTGATATCTTTAGTGGTAATTTAAAACTTGGTTTGAAACAGATAAGAGATAACCTTGTTAATTTATTTTTGAATTGTGATTTTATAGATGGATCAGTCATAGTTGTTTCAGTTTTAAGAAGTAATATATGATTATGGTTTATCAAATAAAATATCTCATTTGATCTATCATGAATCTCATTTTAAAATTCAAACTATGAACTCGATGTGGATAAATATATTTCATATAATGTTAAGTTGAATATATGGCTAATAAATCTAAAGTGTTGACATGAGTAAGTCACTTTCATACTAGGATAAATCACTTCTTAGGTTATTAAAGAGATATAAAGGTTCTAAGCTTGTTCTAAGATTATCAAATATAATAAGAATCTTAACCTAAGAATATTTATCCTAAGGTATTAAAATAGTATTAAGAATAACTATCAGGCCATGGTGTTTTTGAATTTTTTTACCTAAGTCTATATCTTGATGGTTTACATTTCAAAGGATATACGATGATGATTGTAAAAGGTAATATGTATGATTTTGTTTCAAGTCATGAATTTTCTTGACATAGGATGTTTACTTGATGAGTTGGCATTCAAGTCATCATTTTATTCGATAAACCATCAAGGCACATTAAGCTGGAAAAATAATTTAATGTAAAGCATGATCCTGATGCTTCAATATCAAGTTAGAGATATTAAAAGTTCATAAATTCAATGCAAGAAGTACATGCCTTGAAGAATAGAGTTTGGTAAGAGTTTTAGTATAAGAATTAGTGGTTGTTAAGTTTGATTATTTTACTAACTTAGTGGAATTGCTAAGTTCATCCTCGATTTGGGCAAGCCAATGAGAATTGGACACATAAATAAGGTAGTTAAGATCAGGGTTGGCAATTACAAATAGCTTTCCTTTTGTTATTTTGGTCATTCCATGAAGCTTGTTTGTAGAAAGGAAACTCTATCAATTTGATTTTTCAAAATTACAGATGAGATTTTGGATGAGAAACTTATAGAAAACACATCCAAGTATGTTATGAATGAGTTTGAGCAGTATTCATGGGGATTTAGAGCAGATTTAAAGTTGCATAAAAAATAAATCAATTCTCATTTGCATGAAAGAGATGAAATCTGGTCTGCATGGATAAATTTTGTTGATAGGTCTGTACATGTGTGTTTTAAAAGGTGAATAAACTCATAGTCAGTTATTGAATATATCATTCCTTTGCATAAAAAATGGATTTATTCTATGATATTTCTTGACAAAAGATTAGAATGGAATATGTTGGTTGTTAGTCTGCTTCAGGCATGGTTTTCTTGAATACTTAGAAACTTTTCCTTTTTCAAACATGTAAAATGGTCTATTTTTGTGAAAAAAATAGATGTATTACATTGATGTTTTGAACATATTTTAGTTTTATAGTCTTGGTTGAAGATTTGAGTAGCGAAGTTTCATTGGGTTTTCTATAAAATGAAACTCTATTTATTTTTTCTTTGAATATTTGAAAATTTTGAGTAGGTTATTGGTTTATCCCAAAGACGTGTTAAAAGGGGTGTTGGGTTCAAGCATGCAAACCTATTTTTAGTTATATCTTTCTCAATTTTATGTATTTATGTTTTTTTAACAATTTTTTTATAGAGATATTAGATGAATACAATATACTTTGTCAAGATAATGGAGATTTTTGTGTACATCTCAATTTTTTATTTCAGTGACTTTTTGTTATCAACTGTAATGATCTTTTAATCTTTTTGAAACCATGGTTTTTACATGATGGGGTTTTATAAATTTGAACTATTGATGAATCTAATAAATTTTCAAAATATTTATGGGTTCAATAAGATTTTGTGTGGCCTTAAAGATTCATATTTACAGTTTTATATAAGAGCAAACTCTACTTGATTATTTGATTTGGGAAAGTTTTGAGAGGTCATTGGTCTGATGAATAAAGTGATAAGGGAGATTATATTCAAAATGGCAATGTGTTTCTCATTCGTAACCTTTTACAATTTGTTTTATTCATGGGTTTCAACGTAAAAGTAAATTCTATTCATATATTTGAAATTTTGAATGATTTTAGGGTTGACCATGATATGAATAAGTTATGATTAAAAGTCGTTTTAAACATATAAATGAAACTATATATTGAAAATATTTTTTTAAAATTTTGAATATTTACTTGGAAAGGCAAATCTATTTAAAAGAACAATGGGATGAATTCTAAAAGTAATGAAGGTATTTCTAGTTTTGCACCTCACTCTTAAAGTTCTAAGGTTTTTTTTGAGGATAAATGTTGAAATAATAGTAATTTGAAAGACTAAGATGGGTGTTTGGATAGAATATTTTTGTGGAAAGAGATTAGGGTTTCATTTTGAAGTTTTGACAATATATTTTTATATTTCAAAAATTCATAAGTTGGTTTATAGTTTGAAATATGACATGTGAAAAAGATGATGGTTTTTGAGAGATACTTTTAATGAATAAATTTTTAAAATACGACTTCAATTCTAGATTGACTCAGTTGGTTTTTTAGATAGTTTGATATGGTGAAGATTGAAACTTTGTTAAGATATATCAGAATATTTTGAAATAAAATTATGACAATATAATTTTTTTAAAGTTTTAAATAGTTTTCAAAGAAATATTCTAATGAAATCAAATAAATATTACAGTGATGATCAGATGTAGTAGAGATAGTTCAATTTGTTGACTGTACAAAGATGGTTTTAAAGATTAAGTTTGGTTTTATTTTTGATTATGTACATGTTGATTTTTAGATTGTGTTTAAGATGTCTGGATGGGATCAAATCAGGTCAAGTAGAAGTAATGATAATCAAGGCTACAATCAAAACCCAGATAATAACCCAAATAGAAATATCCTAAGGGGTGGTTTCAAAGCTAGGATATTTGGCCCTATATTTCATTGAGATGTTAGGATTTCCATCTATTTTAATGTAGTAGATCTTAAGTTTTGGAATGTCTTAAATAATCTGCCTTTCAATCCAACCAATAATAAGGGAAATAGGGGAATTTATGGATGTATATTTGGTGGTAGGACTCCTTATAAAAGTAGTTCCTCTTACCATTTGTAAATTAATTTACATCATTTGCCAATTAGGTCATCCAATCTTGAAATAATTTAGCCTGTTATTGAGCCACACCGTACCAATCAAGCCACTTGGTTTGATGTTGAAGTTGTCCATGCTAAGAATTATGTTAACATTGTCTTGGTTTCAGTTTCTAATGAGCCTTCATCTTCTCAAAGGGAACCTATTATAGGATGCAAGAATTTAAGTTTGGAGGAGCCCATTTCAGCTTGTAGAAAAGGTACACTTGATATCCATCCTACTACTTTAGATAAAAGATTAGACAACCAAAATGGTACAGATACTCCTATTTAGGTTAGAGTGCTCAAATGGATTAAGCTAGAGATGATGATCCCTCAATTTATTTAGATGCAAATATAATTCATCTTCCATCTATGGAGATAGAGTACAATGAATATATCAATGAGTAGGGGAGGTCTTTAATTGAAGTGCTTTTAGATTCGGATGATTACAAGTTATCCAAGAGATAAAACTTTATTTTTAGTTGAATTTTAATTGGAAGATTCTATACTTTAAGACCTGATATTTTAACTTTTAGTTTTGATATTTTGATGATATTTTGGAAATTATAAAAAAACTTTAATTTTGTGTGAAAATTAAAGTTTTTTTATAATTTCCAAAATATCATCAAAATATCAAAACTAAAAGTTAAAATATCAGGTCTTAAAGTATAGAATCTTCCAACTATATATGTTTAAGTTAATTTTTGAAAATATGCATTATGGTTGACATTATAAGAATTTCATAAATTTTGATTTATCTATTCTATATTGATATATTTATTTTATTTTATTATTAATTGATAGGATTGTGTGTGTGTGTGTGTGTATAAGTTAATTTTTAGATATATTCATTATGGTTGATATAAATAGGAATTTCATAAACTTTGATTTATCTATTTTATTTTGATATATTTATTCTATTTTATTATTAATTGATAAGGGTCTCCACCTATTAGATAGTGCCTAGTCTATATTCAAAACTTGATTCATTAAGACTTTAAAGTCAATTAGTTAGATTAAACTAATAACTAAGGTTAGTTATAACTTATTTTTCAACTAAGTTTGAAACATAAAAGGAGATAAAGGATTCATTTAAAAAGGAGGTAAAATGTAGGTATTGAAGACTTATACATTTGTGAATTCAATCATTCATCTATTTATTTTCTATGTAACTTCTCTAAGATAGCATGATTTTTGTAGGTAGACCCAAGGGTAATTTCTTTGATGGTTAAGTAATTGCTTAGGCAACACAAGTATATCCATTTTTTATGTCATCATTTATAACATATTATCTTAAGTTTGTCAAGTCTAATATTTTTTGATGATTTCTATTACAGTTCTATGTGTATAATCCAAGTATTCAACCCAAATAATGATGAAAACTTCACTATTTACGACATTTCATTGATCTATTTTGATTGTAAATTTGTCTCTTAAGTATTTGTAAAGAAAGATGTTGGTTTCTCAAATAAAATATATCTTTTATACTAAGACAACTCTCTCTTTTGAGAATTGCAAAGTTTATTGTACTTTATATTGACTTTAACTTTAATATAGTTTATTTCATTTTAGATTAATCTTTAATTAATCTATTCTCTTTCTATTTTTTAGTTTAATATCTTTTATCTTTTAGTTTAATCTTCATTTTTGTTATGTTATTTCTTAGATAGATCTTTTTGTTTACTTTCTTTAGGATACACACACACACACACACACACACACACACACACACACACACACACACACACACACACACACACACACACACACACACACAACAAATAAACTTGGAACTATATCTAAATTGTAATAAGGAACTGAACACACACACACACACACACACACACACACACACACACACACACACATGTTCAGTTCCTTATTACAATTTAGATATAGTTTCAAGTTTATTTGTTAGATTTTATTAAATTTGTAGATTTAGTTTTAGTTTAGATTAGTTATTAGATTTGTTTAGATTTCATATTAATAGTTTGTAATTTCTATTTTAGATATAGGTAGATTTAGTTTAGTTTAGATTGCTTATTAGACTTATCGATTTGTTCTTAGATTCTTTAGTTCTTAGGTTGTTAGACTTTTTAGTTTTAGATTGTTTAATTTGCTTAGTCTTTAGTTCTTTTTGTATTTAATATTCTTAATATTTTAGACTTAATTATTTTGTGCTCTATATCTTTTTCTTAACTTAGTTGTTTTCTTTTTGCTTTACCTTTGTTCCTTTAATTAGATTTGATTTGATTGAAGATACATTCATCTCAATTTATCTCATATCGGTCTTATTTTATAGTTTTGATTTAGTATATTGAAGTTACTTGAAACATATTACAGTAGAAACAAGATATTACTTGAAATATATTATTTTACTGATTCAAATTTCTTTCCTTGAAAAGATTATCTAATTCATAGTCCTTCTCTATCAGATAGGATAGATTACAGATTCATATCTAAACTAATTTATTATTTGATTAAGAGGATTATAAAATTTTAATGGAATATGTTATGTTTGATAGCTTATTCATGCTTTCTTAGAATATTTAAAAAACCCTTCACATCTTTAGGATCATAATTGAACCTTTAGAACCCTACTATCAGACTGGTATGATTCCAACTTGACCTTTATGATAGGCAAAAAGGTTGGTTAGTTGATGATATAATTTTCATTGTCAATAGGGTAAAAAAAGGATATAATGATAGTAGAGTGTGATTACTTATCATAAGAGTGAGAGAAGTGTAGAAAAATATGCTAACATAAGTTGATGTGCAAATTTAATCTACAAAAGAATTAAAAGATAAAGTTGAGAAAAAGGATCTTAAATTTGTAACCATTGTAAATATTCTAGAAAAATAATATTGATTAGAAAGATGGTGATTTTATGAGGAAGGCCAGGTCTTATCCATGGTCTTACACTACAATTCATAAAATAAAGACCCACGAGGATAAACAAATAATGTATAAATTAAATGAAAAATAAGATATTTTTGAGGAAGGCTAGGTCATATACATGGTATTACACTTCAATTCACAAAAGATAAACCCATGAGGGTGACAAAAAGTATAGGAAGTAAGAAAGCAAAGAGGACAAAAGGAAGTCATGAGGAAGTCTATGTTTTATCCTTAGTTTTACAATGTAATTCATGATAAAATAGGAAACCAAAGGACCAAAAGGAAGGACTAAGGTTTGTAGAAAGAGGAACTATTGTAGAGGGTGAGTCCCATGTAAGTATCCTATAAAACATGTTAGTAGGATAGCATATAAAAAATATGATAAGAGGGAAAAATTCTATGCTAATGTCTATATCAAATATGATCATGTGAGAAATAAGCCTGTGTGTCTTGGAAGGTTTCTTGAATTTGAAATAGTTTGGTATCATGTAATGTCGAATAAGAGTGGGCATCATAAAATGACCTAATGGGTAATTAGATGTAGGGATGGACATCACAAGATGCCCCAAAGGCTAAAGTAACATATGGGTGGGCATCATAAGATGCCCCAAAGGCTGAAGTAACATGTGGGTCAGCATCGAAAGATGCCCCAAAGGATAAATTAATATGTGTATGGGCATCATAAGATGCCCTAAAGGGTGAAAAGAGGAAGAAAATATAAAAATAAAAGAGCACACCATATAGTGTCTAAATGGATTAAGGTGGTCCAAGAAGATCTTTATAGGGGATTTCATCATAGTTTATGAAAGATAGAATTTAGGAAAGAAGAAAGAGAATTAGGGATAAAGTTATCTAGATAGAGAACTAAGCTAGCTAAATAGAAGAATAGGGTCGACTAAAAAGGTCTGCTAATAGGTACAAATTTGATTGGTTCGATATAATAATATTGAAACATAGGTTGAGTAGAGTACAAAGTCATATAGGTTAACTGTGTAATGTTGAATAGAGAGCATGATAAAAAGATAATAAATACAATCATCCAAATCAATTGTGTACTGTAAGCAGGAAGGTAAAACACAATCTATGAGATAATATATCAATTAATATGACAACATTATAAAATAGGGGAGAATTTTTTTGTAATATAATGAAATCAATAATGAAAGAAAACACACAAATAATTGGATCAATGTGATTGATCCAATTAGGGCACACAACATAAAACCTTACACCAACATTGGTTAATGCAATGGTTTGCAATACAATAAGAAATGATCATAGAGCAAGCAATCAACTAAAAAGTAAATGCTAACTAAGTGTTCATATTAAATTTTATTAGATTATTAAAAAGTTTTTGATTTAAATGTGATAAGAGAGTTGGCTAAAATAGGGAACTACAAAGGTAATCTATGGATGATTTTAGGATGTTTGGGATTGAAGGGATCTATTTTAGCAATTGTATTGGCTTGGTATTGAGGCCTACCCCCTCACTTCATAATCCTAAAGTGATAAGGGTGTAGGGTGTTTTGTCAAAATATACCATTGACCACGTATTTATACTTGGCTAGAAAACCAAGTCAATTTCCCCCTTGGTAATAAAATCTAAGTAGGTAGGCCTTGGAAAGACAAGTATTTAAATGTGTTTTGAATGTTATATGATTTTTAGTGTGTGAAAAAGAGTAAAATAGTTTAACTAAAATGTTAATTTGAAAAACTATCTATTTAGACTATGTGAGTTAATCTAAGTGTGCAAACAACTACAAAAAAAATGTGAATTAATTACTAGTAATAATTGTTAATTCCTTGATTGAGAATAGTACAGAGTTAGTTTAGGTGACATTGTATGCAAATAATATAAAATAGAGTTGACAGTGTCATTGATGCTCTATAGAAGTAGGGTCTTTAAGAATAGAGTTGAATAGGTCAACTATATATCTCAAATATAAGACAAACTATAAAACTAAGTTGACCAGGTCAACCTAGTTAGCTTTAGGGTTATAGTTTAAAAGTTGGGAAATAGAACTATGGGAAATATTGAAATGATAGAGATAAGAAAAAATGGAAACTTGATGGGATGAAAGATGATTACTATAGAAAATTTTATGCTAAAATGCCTTAGTTTTTGCTTTTAAATTTTAAAAATTAGGTTGACTAGTTTGATCAAGTTATATAAAAACCTGTATGTTGAAGAAGAATAAGGAACAGGGTCAACCTGTTTGACAGTGTTTGTTGACTTGTATGTTGGAAGAAAGAATTAATATACAAATTTGACCTGTTTCATAGTGTATGATAATCTAGAACTTAATAAGAGTACTATGTCAACCTATTCGATCCAGTAACCTATAGTTTATGAAGACCTACACAAATAAAAGATAGTCATTTTGAAGAGATTATGTGTTAAACCTATGCCTATAAAGTTAGGATTATACTAATTAGTTCAATACAATATTTTAAATATGGAAAAATATGATAAACTGATATTGTGAAAGAAAACCTACAAATGTTAGATTCATGTCAGATTCACCAGAATGTATGCAATAGGAAATGCAATAAATCTATAAATTAATCCTAGTTGAGAGAAAATAAACTTACTTACAGTTATGACTATGGATACATTATATATTAAATTTCATTACCAAGATGGATCTAATATAACTATCCAAGGGATATCTTACCATAATGAAATCACTAAGGAGGGTTCCAAAGCCTCTAGTCAAGTAAAACTATGCAATAACCCTAACTAGGTCTTAAGTTTTCATATTCACTAAACTAATAACAATTAAAGTCTAATATAGTGTTCACCAAAGCTTGTGTCACAAAATGGGTTTATTAAACATAAAATTAAACATGCATGAGAGAATTATAATTAAGCTATGTATAGGTAAAACCCTAACGTATGTAGAGATAAATATATTTAAAAGCCATTACTGATGATACTTCTATCTACTAAAAGAGAGGAGCAAAGTTAGAGATACTTAATTTGAAGATGAACCTATCAAGACTCAATATCTCTCTTGGCCAAAGGTTATTCACAAGAGTTTTTTGTGATTTATAAGGATCACTAATAAAGGCCAAAGCATCCAAGACTTTTCCATAAGACAATGCTCTTCTCCAAGTAGAAACCCTAAGCTAAGACTCCTCAAGTAGAATGGCAAAAGAGAAGATTATAAAAAAGTGCAAATGAATAATTAACTCTTGTTATCTCTCTAAGAATGAAAAAATGGATGTGTTTATATAGGTAGATCTAACCCTAGTCATTTCTAAAAATTTAGGCCAATAAGGTTGACCCAATCGGCCTTGTATCATTATTGAAAAAAAATTAAGTCTCAGTCTAGGTCAGTCAGGGGCCGACCTAGACCCTAAATAAGTTTTATAAATTAGATTAAAATGTTGATGGAGAAAATAATACAACTTAAACCATCAAAAAGAGTTTAGGCTAGGGAAGGGATAATGAATGTGAAAAATGACTAGATGAGGGTGAAAAAAAGGAGGCCAAGCTTAGAGGAATATTTTTAGGATATGGTTGGATTGATAACAAGTGGTAGTAACTGACAACAATCCTAAAAATCACCAATGGTCTACTCACCCCTTTCTCATTTCACCCCTTAAGACATTTACTTCGAGAGATTGAGACTCAATGGGTTTCTGCAACATAGAAAATATCATTAATTAATAAAGTTTGAAAATATTATGTGTATACTAATAACAATTCGACAAATTTAATTTCTTTCATGGTTTTTGGGGTCCTAGTCATGTTCTTGTGTGATTATAATGTTTGAATTTGGTTTTTTAGATGTTAGGATGTTATTTAATTTATTTCCACCTTTTTGGTTATGTTTTACATGTTCTAATCTTACATAACACCTAAGAAGGCTAATCTCCAAAAATTGACACACGTTAAAATCCTTCAAGAATCAGTTAGAGACTTATCAAGAGTTAAAAAAGGGGAAATAGGCTTGATCAGAGTCATATTATGCATGAATAGAGGCATAAAACATTAATGGAGAGAAAAAAGGTCAAGAATGGAGAAGAACCCAGTTTTGCATTATAATTTTGTATATGACTATGAATGTGTAAGGACACTAAAGAATCCAAGTATGTTTTAAGGAGAATGATTTTGAATTTCTATATTTATATGTTATGTGATCAATCTTATATGTTTTTCCTTTTCTTATAATGAGTTCTTCTTTTTAATTCCACAGTTTAAAGTCACCATACACAAATCTCATAATCCCTATTTTAACATAGTCCATAGATAAGAGAACAAAGGTGCCTTGGGAACTTAATTAAGATGTTTTTCATAGTGGGAAGGTTTTATATCATTTTCACATGGTGAAAGTGACATTTTATATGCTCATAACATAAATAGTGAGTAAGTTTTAATTTAAATATTCAAACAAGTGCACATAGTCCTAAAAGAATACAAAAAAATTGTTAATCTTTATCTTAGATTTTTTTTAGTGTTAAAGGAATAATGACCTTTTAAAATTTGAATCAATATAATACATACCATATCCAAAAATTATAAGTGTTTTAAACCAAATAAAACCCAAAATAACTCATTTTGTCTCTTCTTGGGATCTCACAACCCTATGTTAACCTATACTAGGGTTTTTAGTTTCAAAATCATCTATTTGACATTTCCACCCTTAAAAATTCCCCAAAATTTGTAATATAAGGCATATTTATGTGTTATCTAATAATTTTAAGGTTTTACAACCATACCATACCGTACAGTATGAGATTTAAGACTGTGTCAGTGAGGAGACCTAATTATGCCTAAGTACTGAAAAGACTAGTGAAGTTAGTAAGATTTTATTTAGAATTAAAACTTGAAACTTATAATGAAGTTGTAAGAGGATAATGGGTGTCTAAAAATGGTCTTTGTTTGTCTAGATAATTTATATATTCTCTAAACCTATAATCTTTATCTTTGAGAATGGGCTACTAGGGAATAGTGTTAAAGAAGAAACTTGCAATTTGATTTAGCTAACTCTCTACCTATACATAATTTATGATCTCCTATAAATCATGCATCAAAATTTCAAAAAAAAAAAGGGTACTCACTTGGACCATTCTCTTCTAATTTTTCCTTATCTAAGTCATCTTTAGAATCATATAGTATGTCAAGCATGAAAAATACCACAACATATGAGATATAATTTTTGTTTGAAAAATTTATGGTTGGGGCCAAATTTTTCATAACAATTATATAATAATCCTTTCATTCAACAATTGTCCATATCCTCATGCATCAGGTACTTGATTTTAGGTGTTTGAGTGCCTTGAAATGGTTGAGCATTTATTATTTTTTGTGGTTTATAGGGATGTGTTGTGTTGCATGATTATCCTTAACTAGTTTAGGTAAACCAAATACTTCCATCAAAGTATAAGTTTTGAATATATTGACCTCTATAAAAATGTTGTCTTCAATCAACTAATGAAACATTAAAAAAAAAATTAAGGCCCTTTGTTTGATTGGATAAGTAATAAAAATGGTTCTTGTAATCACAAACTGAGTGAGTTTTCTATAATTTAGTTACTTATATAGTGAATTCCTCATATTCACTAGCACCAAATTGAGTCAATAGGTTTTTACCAAACCCATCCCATGTGAGAGTTACTTGTGTATTTTCTAACCATTAATAGCATTGAATAACTTCATGTTCTAAGTTGAATGAATCTAACTATTTTTTTTATCTATGGGAGTTTGATGAAGATAAAAATATTTATCTACCTTGCACTATTAATAGGTAGGTTCATATCTGATGAATTTTAGAAAGTTTAGTCATGGTGTATAGTGATGGAACCCAAAATGTGATGGGTTATTATGAGAATGTTTCCCACAACTATAATTGTTTACACTATTTTGGCTTTTGGTATTATTATTTTCATTTATTCTAGTAATTATGCTATCAAAATAATCAATGATATCTAACACATATATTTGAGACTATTGTTTGAATATAGTCGACTATGATGTCTACATAGTCTTGATATTCTCATCAAACTTCTCTGAGGAAAGATCCTAAAAGCATCAAACCAATATTATATCCACTTTCATTTTTTTGGTTTAGATGGAATTATACCAAAATGATCATAATGAAGATAAAATTAGTTTGGGATAGCAAGTGAAAAAAATATAGCCCTTTTTTTAGTCTTTTATTGACTAGTTATTACTTTATGTCCATATAATTATTCTATTATAGTTTAGCTCTTATATATTCTATAGTTACTATGTTTTTGTGGGATGATAGGCTATTCTTACCCTTTCCTACCTAATATTTTTACTATGTTTCTCTAAAAATCAACTTCAAAATTGTGATTCTAATAATATTGGGTGTATCACAGGTAAGGTTACTACAGAGTGTGTCTAGTTCATGAGCTCACAAATATAGTGATCTTATTCATAAATAGTTATAGCCAAATATTTTAGATCTATAAATACAAAGATTGAACCATCCCATATCTTAATATCTCATCTCCAAGGCACCATATGAGTAATTTCCTTGGGGTAATTGCTTACCAGTGTATTTCATATTATAAATAACAAAAGACTTCCTATGGGGAAAAAAAACATATCACTTCCTATATACCAAAATGTATGTGGAAGATATATATCTGTGTGTGTGTGTGTGTGTGTGTGTGTGTGTGTGTGTGTGTGTGTGTGTGTGTGTGTGTGTGTGTGTGTGTGTGTGTGTGTGTGTGTGTGTGTGTGTGTGTGTGTGTGTGTGTGTGTGTGTGTGTGTGTGTATGTGTGTGTGTGTGTGTATATATATATATACATACATATATATATATGTGTGTGTGTGTATATGTATATATATATATATACATGTATATATACATACATATATATATATATATATATATATATATATATATATATACATACATACATATATATATATATATATGTGTGTGTGTGTGTGTGTATATATATATATATGTATGTATGTATGTATGTATGTATATATATATGTATGTATATATATATATATATATATATATATATATATATATATATATATATATATATATGTATGTATGTATGTATGTATGTATGTATGTATGTATGTATGTATGTATGTATATATGTATGTATGTATATATATATATATATATATATATATATATATATATATATATATATATATATATATATATATATATATACAATGTTTTTTTAGGCCTATATATTAGGGGTAAACCTTTTTTTTTTTTTTTTTTACTACCCACTTTAAAACATTTTTTTAATCGCTAAAAGAGGGTTGAGGGGTCCCCACCCCTTTCATTCATAAAATGGAAAAATTGTAAATAAAAATTTGTACAACACCCATAAGGATTTTGAGTAGCCAAAAAGAAGAAGAAAGAGGAATAATCCCTAATAACGGAATACATAAATAGAAGAGAAATTTGGATTAAACATGTCTTCAAAAGCCATAAAATGCTACCACATGTGGCCTCAAATCAACTCCTAGATATCATCCTAAAAGCATTAAAAACAAAGAAAAGTTCCTTCGTTCCATTGAAATCTAAAAGCAATTATTTACCACATTATAGGAATTGATTGTAAAAATTCCATAGTTGTAGAATATTTAGAAGGATATCAACCTAAAAAATTAAAAAAATATATGTGGCTATAAAATACCCTTGGTAGATAAGATCAATATAGGACTCCTGAGTGTCTAAATATAGTACTGAGGATATTTTACAATGCCAAAGAATAGAACCTTATATAATAAAATATAATGTTTTTTACAAGAAAGGTTTATAAAAAATTAATGGAAAAGGTAATTCCCATCAGAATTATGAGAATATCATCCAAGGAAACTAATGCAGGGGCATTTTGAAATGCTCAAAGTGGTCTAGAATGAGTCTTAGGAGTCTTGTTTGTGTGTGTAAATTTGAATTTGTGTCCATTAGAGGTTTTCCCACCAAAAAGGAATTTCAAATTTGCATAATGTTTTCATGGCTCTAAGTGAGTATTGAAGATGTGTAATTGATAAATAAATTTGTAACAAACCTTTCATGGTCTCATAAAGGTCCTAGTTTAGTTTTTAATGTCTTATGTCATGTTTTAAAGTGTAAGGTGGCAATCTTGGTTCACTATCTTACATGGTTTTTAGAGTGTTGATCAATTTATTGATTAAATAAATAGTTATTTTGTTATGTTTTAAGAGTTTATTTTGAATAGATAGTTGGGGTGACTCAAGGTAGGAACATAAGAAAAAAATAGGGTAGACATGATTGTCATGGGAAGAAGGTCTACCAAAACATATGCATGATTGTGTAAGTCATTTGGGCATTGAACTAAAGCTTCAAGTAAATATAAAAATGATGGAATTGTTGTTTCCAATTGATGCTTGATAATATTTTCATGATGAGATGTTACTCTCAAAAAAAGAGTATTTGTTTAGGAATTTTCTTACCCTGCATGTTTGGATATTCTATGTTTATGAACTGTGAGTAGACATAATATATTACAAAATAATTAAAGAGTAAATAATTAAGAATATTGTTGGATTAATTCCCTAAAGTTTTTTTTAAGTCACCTCTATGTTGAGTTAATTTCTTTGTGTGCAAACTGAATAGAGAAACCCTATAGCCTACATGGAAGGAATAATTTGAATTCTATGTTTCTGAGTAAGGAAAAGTTACAAGTTTAATATAATGCATTGGTTTAAGAATGCTTGAGAGAACCCTATGTTTTGATAAATATGGTTGAAGTTGAATGCATGCATATACTTGATGAGATACAAGAAAATAGACCTTGAGTTTCATTATTCAGACCAATATTATGGGTGTTGTTTCTTTTAGTATACAGGCTGTGAAATGTTGTTGAAGGACATAAAGATTTAAAGACAAGTATTGTCATAAGCATCATGAAGTATATTGACCATGTTTTGATTTTCTAAGGTTCCAAATCTTAATGAACTTTTGATAAGTCGTTTTAGTCATATAAAATGTGAAATTTGGTTACTTTAGTATGGCTAATGACACCTAATCCATAGGTTCTCCTCCTCGCTTGCATAACCCTTATATGATTTTCTTTCACTAATTCCTATTCATCCACAGCCTTCCAAACTTAACCCATATAGACCCAAGAAACTCTTTCAAGCCCAGATCCATCCCCCTAGGTCTCATTCCCTATGGATAATAGCACCTAACTTGGATAGGAGCACTAAAACCTAGGGTGTCTTATTTTTGGTGCTATTATCCAAGTGAAAATTTGGTTCAAATGGTCATATTTTCCTAAATCCTTATCTTAATTCATGTCAGCTTAATGCAAATTTATTTAACCCATGATCATTAGGTTCCCTATAAATGGACATTCAAAGTCTATTTAGAAGGTTTGGCACTCATTTAAAAGAGAGAAGCAAGAATAAAAGTAAGTACACTCAAGCACTTTCCCTATTATTTGTATACACCCTTCCAATATTTTTCCAAGTTTATTCAAACCAATCCCTAGCCATCTAAAGTATACCTAGTTTTTCATATAATTGAATTTTCATACACAATTGCACAAAGCACTGTAATGGGAAAACTACATTATCTTGATCCCTCCTCAGAGTATTGGTATGTAGGCATTGTGCCCACACATGGGGTGTGAAGTGCACCTAGTGTATCCTTTACACACTAACCCCTTCTCTCTCTTTCCCAAGTTGCCATTCAAGTTCAAGCGCAAAGAGATCCTAGGTCTTAAAAGACTAAAATAGATGCACAACAAGATTTGTAGACTTTTGGTCTTCAATATTTCACTGATAAGGTAACACTGACCTATCAATCAGATTCCCAAAAAATCAAATCACTTAGACAATAGTGTCATAAAAAGACTATAATGTTAAACAAGAGGGTGTCCCACTTTTAGTGCTCCTATCCAATCAAAAAATGAAGTTCAAGAATATTTTTTTGACACTGTCCTAATCTTGTACCTAAATTCTTAGACCCTATCTTAGATCAGACAGCTCATAATAGGCTAAGTCATATTTTCTCTTATTTATTACTACTTTTAGAAAAGGAAAAAATACAATCTATATACATAAATTAGTGGTTTAATTATTGCACATTATTTACTAATTTAATTTACTCTAGACCTATTTATTAGTTAGGAATAAAACTCCATTATTTTGAAAAATAATAAAACATTTAGTGAACCTAACTTTGAATTTTGCAAAAAAAACCCTAGAAACCCTAGGGTAAATTATTTCTAATTTTTTCCCATAATTTCTTGATTTTTTATATATTTAAAAATAAAAAATCTATAAATTAATTTCAAAATTATCATATATTATATAAAAACCCTAGTTTTTACATACTAGGTCCTTTTAGCATACAAAAGCATTCCAAACACTAGGAAAAATTTATTGCTAATTTTAAAAATATTTTTTGATTTTTAATAAATTTTTAAAGAAAAATTATTCAAATTTTCTATAAATTCATATCAAAATTTTAAAATTATCATGCTAATTTTTAAAATTCATTCAATAATCCCTAGTTGCATTAACTATCTCCCAGTTATTTTGTAGTAATGTTGCAATAATTTTTTGAATTTTTAATTGCATATCAAACTCAGGTAATCAATTTTAAATTCAAAAATTCATAATATTTTTGCACAAATATTTTTGAAATATCCCTAGTTGCATGTACTAGCTCCTAGTTTGCTTCTTACGGTATCACCTTACATGTTTGGGAGCTCCATATCCTTTTTGCACAAATTTCAATTAGCTATTTTTAGGAATTTGTGTTTCTTATATTCAATACTTTCCTTTTCTATCACATTTCCTACTAAAAATTATCGTAAAACATTCAAACACATTATAATTTTTTTTTCTTACTTTCACAATGGCCCAATATACTAGTTTTGATGAAACTAATAAAAGAGAACTTCAAGAACTCTTAACAAAACATCCATATATGCAAGATGACATGCTTATAATTCTATAAGAGGAACAACAAAAAGTGAAAAGTGGTCAATCTTGTCAAACCATAGAGCAACCAATTGAAAATGACATTATGGGGGCAACTATGTATCAACAACTCCCTATAATAGCCTAACTTGCATCTATGCCACTAGTTATAGCTAGTACATCCCTCTCTCCTAAAGAGATATCCATTGTGCAAGAGATAAGATTTCTTCAATCCAAGGTGTTACATATTAAGCAAGGTACCACTATACCTATGTAGGCATTAGATTCTTTCACTTTACTACATACACCATTGGCATGTCACATTGCTTCTACACTCGTGTCACAAGGTTTTGTTCAACCCAAGCTTACTCTTTATGATGGCAATGGTGATCTAGAGATACACTTGAGAGTTTTTCATGTAGCATGGTTGGACTATGTACCCAATGACTATCTACTTACCAAACTATTTCCATGGAGCGTAAAGGATTATGCTTTACATTAGTTCTATAGTCTACTAAATTAGTCGATTCATGCATTCAATCCTTTGTTGACATGTTATTAGCACACTTTAGCATTAACATTGGTGATAAGGTTTTATATGCTCATATTTCTCAACAAAAACAAAGACCAAATGGGCATCTCATGAACTATGTTCTTTGGTATAAGACCATCTTGACTAAGATGACTAGTCCTATGGTAGATTAAGAGTTACATGACCTCTTTAAATAGAGTCTTCTACTAGCACTTCATGAATAAATTATGTTCAAGTGATTCTCTTCTTTCACTGAATTGTGTCATACACTAAAGGAAAGAGAAGTGAAACTCATTTCAATGGGAAAACTCAAGTATAAAAGAATTCTAGACACAACTAATAAGAGTAACATCAAAGTCCCATACAAGGTCAAGTTCAATGATACAAAAAGGTAGAATCAACCTATAGTAAATGTAACTTTAGATCCTCCTCAACATATAGTTTATTCAACACCCCTTCGATGTACTTTCTCACATCTTCTAGTTCCTCCAGCCAAGGTTTTACAATAACTTTTGGATTGTAATATCATATCTCTCCCTTTTATTTGAGAAGTTGATCAAACCAAACCTCTTCCCAAGGGATATGATCAGTAGGCATTTTGAGATTACCATAGGGCACTAGGACACACTATAAATAGATGCATCAATTTGAAACATAATATACATGACTTGATAGATGATAACCTACTTGATCTTGGCACTTCAGTTAAGCCTCCACAGGTAAAAATAACATAGGACAAAGCTTTAAAAATCTTATCAAACCCATTTACACAACATTAAAAATATGATATAGGGGACACATCATAGATTCACCATCCAAATCCACCACTAATTACATACCAAGCACCTTTAATTGAGTCACATCCTTTAAGTGGTATGATGAGTGTGTATGAATCCAACATTCCAACTCCACCCTCGATATCCTTCTCAGTTTAAGAGATTGTGGAGGATAATTTAGATTATAATGTACTCTTTATCAGATCACATATTCATAATCATCCCATTCACAATGTTCTCATTGATAACGGTTCCAGTGTCAACATGTTCACCATTACATTATTATAACATTTGGGCTATTCAAAGCAGGATATCACCCTGATAGATATATTTATCAACAAATTTAGTGGGAACATATAGAGTTCATTGGGTGAGATTTTACTTCCTTTAAAACTAGTCCAACACATGTGACCACACATTTCACCATAGTTCCTAGTGCAAGTTTTTTTGATATGTTACTTGGTCACCCATGGATTCAGAAAATTTGAGTAATACCATCTACAGTTCATAGATGCATGAAATTCATTCAAGCTAATTAGGTATTATAGTTGGTGGAGTTCCATATGAATTACCACTACCCACTTTAGAGACATTTAATTACCACTACCTAGTTTAAAAGTGAGGAAGATAGATTGTAAGAACTGGCTGGAGCATAAGTACAAGTTGATGAATGTGAATTTGATAAGGTTAGTGCTAGTTGGATTTGTTTTTTCTTTCCCTTAGAAAGTTTGTATGAGTTTGGAGGAAGACAATAGATGAAAAATATAGCAATAGGACCAGTCAATAGAATAGATCTTAAGAAGCATTGTTGGAATTGGAGGAAAAGGAAGAAACAACAATTAGATCATTTCAAGTTAGTAATTCAATTCTTTAATCTTAGTCATGCATATGGGTGCAGGTATGTCAATAATTTTCAATATTTTAGATGAATTAAGAAATTTTAAGATAATAAGGGAAGTGGATATAACAAGTTCAAGTTGGTAAAATTAGTTACCTCAAATCAATTTAGTTAAGATAGAATGCATCTTAGACAAGAAAGAGGATAAAAAGACTTGGAACCAGTAGCGTATCAAGTGTGAGAAAACACAACTCAATAAAGACACTAAAAATAATATGGATAAGGATATCAAATACATAAGGATAATCTATAAATATTTGTGGATAGCATCTTTGAGTATTTTTTTCTTTTCCCCTAAGGAGTATGATATAGGGGCATTAATCATGAAAGTAACATGATTACAAGTTTTTATTTAGTTCAAGTGAATACAGAGTAATTAAATTTTTTAGGATGTGTTACTAGTGTTATGAGTCTAAACATGCACCTTGGAATACTTTCAAAGTGCTTAGGAGTGCCTAATAAGGTTAGAGATTCAAATTGGAATTTTCTCACCAATTTGAACAATTTGAATTTTTGAATATCTTGGCATAGAATGGTAGTTATAATAGGTGGTCTAAAAAATACCAAGGTGTCAAATGAATAATAAATTTTAATGAGTACACCTTAGGTTTATATACATGGTCTTAAGTCACACTTGTACAAAATCATCCACCTTAATGTTTGTGTCAGGGGCAAACATTCTTACATGTGATTGCTAGGTCGTAGTTAGGGTAGTTAAGGTATATATAAGCATGTAGTTTTAGTTTTGGATTAAGTTTTGATATTGTATTCAAATTATGAAGGGATCAAGACCCAAGAGAATAATAATTGATATCATCAAGTTTTGATAAATTTGAGTGTAACCCTATTTCCTGTGTATTCACAATGAATAATGATAGTATAGTGATTGCTCAAAGAAATAAGATTAAATGTGATATATTTATGATGATTGTTTTAGTTTTATTAAGTTATTTCCATTTTTTTGAGTGTGTTTTTGATAAATATTTTATCAAATTACATGTGATTTGGTTTAGAGTACAACACAATTCTGTAGGAGTGTGCATGTATAGGCAGAGAGTCCTCAAAGTGTCACAAAAGAGGATAATAGAGCTTTGATTATCACTATTTATTGATTAAAAGAGGTGAAATGAAAATTTAAATATATTTATTAACCCTATGTGGATCTTGAAACCCCAATTTGAAAACAAAGTTCCTAAAGAAAGCACTAGTAAGCCCTGCATCTTGTAACTATGTGTGTGTAGGTAGTCAAGTCATAGAATATTGTAAGTAAGTAGGAATAAAAGTTTTATTAAATATAAATAAAGGGTATTTTTATGGGTTATATAATTTTCCAATCTTTATAGAGTCTATAAATTTATTTTGAAAACCTACAATCCTTTTGAGAGCACTTATAGACTTTATAGAAAGTGATTGTGCACTCTATGTATTCAAATAATGTTGTGAAAAGTGGAATGGAGGATTCTTGGTGAAGAAAAAAACCTTGGAATATATGAATTAATTTTTGAAAAATAACTAGGAAAATTAACAAACCCTTGAATCAAATTCCAATGCAAAAAACTCTTAATTTAGTGCTTTCAAGTTCAAATAGAGACTACAAACCCTAAACTAGGGTTTTGGAGAGAAAATGAGTGTAGAAAACATTTACACTAGTGAAATTGCCCCAAAATTTATGATATTATAGGTTTATAATCACGTGAATATATTATATAGGTTTTGTACTGAGTCCATATGTGTACGTACACTAGAAGAGGACTATGTGAGGATTTGTGCATAATAGACCTAGTTAGGCCTACCAGTGGCCTAGAAAGGGATAATAAAGGGGTTTAAAAGAAGAGTTTGGAATTTAAAATTCATAGAGACAATAATATTGATATAGAGTACCAAAATCAAGTGTTATTTTTCCCTTATCCTCTTGTACTTGTTTGTACATGTAGAATTAGCCTAAAAAGGGTTACCAAAGTTAATAGTGTAAAGGGAGAAAGATACAAAGGATAAGAAACAAGTGAATAATGGTGTTGCCAAGGTCAAGAGAGGTCTCAGGGTATCATAAATATCATAATAAGGATAACAATATCCATAATATAGATAAATCATTTATGAACCCTTGAAGGACCATATGAACCTTGGTTTAGTAAATGAACATTAATCCAAAAGGAGTTGGTGAGAAGTTGATCATCCTCTACATCATAATTCCCATATATTTATATTTTAAGGAAATAAAATCATTATATATATTTTGTAATATATTATTTTATCTCAAGGAAGTTACCCCCTTGAAGAGGCTCATGATATCTAACTATAAGAAAGTTTTTTAATTATTTTTGAATTCATTGATAAATCTAGTCTATTTTTGCATAGTTATATTTTGTTTCATTTATTTATACAATAATATTCATAAAAATTGGTCTCAAATATATTTATAGGGCTATTTCCTATAGCAACTATGGTAGTTTAATGTTTTTTATGACTACCCACTATATGCTCTCACCTCACCGAATCAGGATCTTGGTGATTACAAAGTGGTAAAAGTAGTGGTGGCACTAATAGTTTTCCCCCAAATCTACCCATTATTTTTCCTTTTAATATTTTTTTTCCTTTCAAGTTAGAAACCTTGTTTTGATAGTTTTAAAAAACACAGAAATTTGTTGTTACTAGTTAATCCAACTCATTGTTATCTATAAAGTGAAGGGTGTATTGACACTTAAAAATGTAGAGGTTAACTAATCAACTCTTTCACATCTCATGAAGGTTAAATTAGAATCATAACTTAATTATAAGGAGCGTAAGGAATATATAACTAGTTTTAATGTGAATAAGGTGTTTTAATATCAAGCATGCAAGAAACTCAACAAATTATAAGAAAATGAATCAAATAATTATAGTTTTTTAAAATCAACAAAGAGTAAATTTATATTGGACATACAACTTATTAAAATCCAAATACACACTCAAATATTCTTTTGCAATATATTTCAACTAGGTTTTCAAATCTTGACTCACAATTAAAGCATTTCATTCTTCATATTTATATATTGTTATTGACTCAATGATAAAGTGAAACCTATTTCAAAGTAACATCTTGAAGAGTCAAATTGGAGTAATATTAAAGAGATGATCTCAAATAATTCCTCAAGCACATATAATTTTTCACCTTCTTATTAGTTTGCAACATAAGATCATTTTAAATGCTTACTATGAATTAGATGAACATCTTATAAAAGTAATGAACACCTAAAGGTTAACAAAAGAATTTAAATGAAAGACATAAGTAAAACGGATAGAAAATAAATACCAACAAGATAACTCCAATAAAATAATACCACCAAAGGACAACAACTTGAAAAAGATACTAAAAATACAAACCTAAATTAATGATCAATATTAATTTATAGGTTTAAAATGATTACATAAAGTAAATATTTGGAATATAGGTATAAAATACAAGTAATACAAGAATATATATATATATAATTTTTTTATTGAAACCACATAATTTGAACAAAAACTATAGGAAAAAATATTGACTTGAACAAGACTAAAAAGTTGGATATAACTTTTAAAGAATGAAAGTATGCCATGCAATTCCAACACAAAGTGTTCATCAATATATGATAAGTAAAACACTATCCCTAAACATGTAACTATAAATATCATGCAACAACTAGGTGGTTAATATCAAAACATCAATTAGCCAATGAATAATAAACTTGGATATACCTCAGTACTTTGAGCATTTCTACTCATCCGAAAAATAAAATTCCATTCGATCTTCTTGTAACCAATCCAACTCGTAAATATTCTCATGGAAATTAATCAAATGAAAGGAAGATATAGAATATATAAAACTAAAAATCTCTCTAATACTTGTAGGTGACCTCCCATTTTTAATGAGACATCCATGTCTTTTAAAAAGTCCTCCACTCAGTTATAAATGAAACATAGATTAAAGGTTGTCTAACTTAAAGTTAATTAAATTAAATGAATTTAAGGGACTTATAGGAAATAAATGATCATTTGTTTAACCATTTAGACAATAATTTCAAGACTTAGGTAATAAATTTAAAAAAAAAAAAACCAAATACGCTTGTTTGATAAAAATATGTGGGATTGGGGGCCTATTCTAAACCAAAGTTGACCAAGATTATTAAATGTAACAAAAAATACAATCCAAATAACCTTCTTAAACAAACACTCAAATTATTCCAAAATAATATGTACTAATTATGATTAAATATTAATCTTGTGTGTTACAAAGTAACTCAAAAAATTAGGAAAAATCATCAATCTGAAGAAGAAAAGCATCCAAAATGGGATAAATTTCAAAAATTTAACTCTACCTAACAACCACATTACAACTTCCATTGTTGAATCTGATAGGAGAATAAAATAAGTAAAGTTTGTGATATTAACTTATACCAAATAAATATCAAACTTTTCCAATCAATAACCTCTATGAAAAAAAAATACCCCTGAATTTGAAGGATAACATATATACCATTTGTAATTTACCTTCATTCCTTTACTCATTTTTGTCTACAAACTAAAATCTTCATATCTAGAAACAAGATTCAAACAACAAACATAATGTTATGACAATTCATTCATAAATGGTTATGATAAGGAGCTGAAAATTTTCTGCTTGATATTTTAATAAAATATGTATAGGTTATGCAAGATTTATCCACTTTATTAATGGCATCCACAATAAGTTTAAACAAACAACTAAACAATAAGGAGTCTATCTACAAATGATCATAAAGAAAATGCATCATAAAGGTATTTTTATTCTTTTAGAGGCCACTCGGGAGGAAAAAATGTATAGGATAAAATTTCATTTAAATAATTGTGTTAGAGATTTGTTATGTTGTTTAAACATAGAATAAAACATTACCTACAATCCATTTCTTTATTTTTGACATTTTTTAGAATTATGAGAAAATTGATAACTTGCCATTATGTAATTAATATAATATGAGAAAAAAATTAATATTACCATGCACAACACTACCCCATATTTTGAACCAGTCTTTGAAATGAATTTAAAACACATTTCATATGAAAACCTCCATAGATGGTAAAAACAAAAAAGTCACTCCCAGGCCACAAAATACCAGAGAACACTTAGGTATTATACACCATCCTTTGTATAAGGTATGATAGTTGGGAGTGAAAAACTTGGATAGTGAATAAAAGGATGTATATATAGAAAGTTATGGGTAAATTGCACATGCTTAGTATGCAATGATGAGTTTATTTATAGAAATTATCAAACAAGCATTTTAGAATTATGATAATTTTTTGAAGAACTTGAAGCTATGAATTCATTTCTCTTAATATTTATTTTATTGTACATGAGATCATATTCAAGAGAAGCATCTATCATGTTTACCTAATACACAACTAATATAAGGTAAATTTTGAGTGTGAATTGAGCACTTGATAGTCATGTTTTATTGATACCAAAATGTTAAGGCTCTACCTTCTTGGATGACTATGCCAAATAGCTAAGAAAAAATAGAAAAAATATGTTAACTTCTTTGACAAGTTTTGGGCATCTTGAGAAACTCACTCATAAATGCAAAGTTTCTATTAGTTTTCAAATGGGCATAGTAATACTATATATATAACATTTTTCAAAATAAAATTGACCCTTCTCATTATGGAAAACATGGCATGTATTGATTTGGATGTTCAAGAACCGAATCTTTAAACTAACATGACCATGCTTGAAACTAGAGATAACTTGTATTATTATAATCCACATGTAGCTTATAATTACCATCATGCATATATATTTTCCATGTGTCACATTGAGCTATAGTTTTATAACCTTAGGATACATTTTTAATTATAACCATGATTTCTAGTATACTCACTACCTTCTTGGTTTTTAAATCCTTCACTCTTGATTTCCATTTTAACTACCAATGCCTTCTCACAAAGATCACTTACCCTATTAAACTTAGTGACCTTGTCAAAAAATCTACTTTGTTGTTGGCTATATTCCATGTCCAACTTTGTGGACTCATATATCTCCATACTCATTATTCTCAAGACAAATTGTCTTCACTTCCTTCTTATGGGATTTGATCAAATTAAAACTCTCAATAGCTTTACCAAGGTATTTTTTTGTTGTCATAAACATCACTCTTTGTTCTATTCTATCTACATCACCTTTCAAAGGTAAAAGGATATGTGTTATCCCCTCTTACTCTATAGTGTAAGTATTTTCTTGACCATCATGAACAACCTTTCTATCAAATTTCCATGGCCTCCCTAGAAATAAATGGTAAATGTCTATAGGTATTGAATCACATAAAACTCTATCCTTATATTTGCCTATATGAAATTCAACCCAAATTTGTTCACTTACCATGATTTGATGTCCTTCTGGAACCCATGTTACCTTATAAGGATGTGGATGTGGAATTCTCTTCAATCCTAGATTTTGTACCATCTCTAAAGACACTATATTATTGGTACTTCCTCCATTAATCACCACATTTCAGCATTTTCCTTTTGTTTTTCATCACTCCTAAACAAACTTCTTCTCTAAACTAGTTCTTATACTTGTCCTTTCTGCTACAACAATAACCTTTTCATGAGTAAAGATTCTTGTCTATATTTCCTCCTGTATTAATTTTGTCCTCTTGAATTATATTGATCATCCCTATCAATATATGATGGAAATTCCATTTCCCTATGTCCTTTATTTTAATACCAACACTATCCTTGAAACGCTGGTCTTTGTCTATTTCTTATGAAACTATCATTAGTTCTTATCAAATGTAAATGGGCTTGCTTCATATGCATGGAATTGTGGCCTCATGACTTATTAAACTTCTACTACATGATCTTATGGACTTATGGCCTCTTAAACATCTTCTCCATGCTCTCTTCCATTTAACCTTGGCTACAAAGGTTCTAATTGGCATTGTTATCCTCCATTTCCTTCCATATTTTCTATCTCTAAATTTTGTACCCTTTCTTTAAGAGCATTCTCAATAAATTCCATTCTCACAATCAAAGGTGTAATAAATTATGTCATCTAACCCATAAAATGCTCCACCATGCTATTTTAATCTGTGTTGCCTCTATCTACCCTTTGTTCCATGTCTCTTTGTTCTTGGTTTACTATATTATAGTTGAGTTCTAAACACATGTTATCCAATCTATCTTTTCCTTGTAAACTTATATCTATTTTTCACCAATTACAAGTCACACACCACCAAGAACAAACTTAATCTGATACCAAAATGATGTAGAGGATGTTCAACTTCTCACCAACTCCTTCTAAGTCAATGTTCATTTATTAGACCAAGGTTTATATGGTCCTTCTAGGGTTTATAAATGATTTATCTATATTATGGATATAGTTATCCTTCTTATGATCCTTAGGGTCCCTTGAGACCTATCTTGACCTTAGAAGTAGCCTTATTCACTTGTTTCTTATCCTTTATATATTTCTCCCTTTATACTGTGAACTCTAATCACATTTTTTTAGGCTAATTCTACATGTACAAATGAGTACAGAAGGGAAAGGGAAACATAACACTTTATTTTTTTACCCTCCATAGAGATTATTATCTCTAAATTTTTTTGAGTCCAAACTCTTCTTTTAAACCCCTTTACTATCCCTTTCTAGACCACTATTAGGCCTAATTAGGTCTCTTATGCATAAATCCTCACACAATCCTCTTCTAGCATATGTACACATATAGACTCAGTCCAAAACATCCATAATTTATTCACGTGTTTTTAAACCTATCATATCATAAATTTTTGGGATATTTCACTAGTGGAAATTTTTTCTACACTCTTTTTCCTTCTAAAACCCTAGTTTAGGGTTTACAGTCTCTGTTTGAACCTAAGAGCACCAAATTAAGAGTTTTGTGCATTAGAATTTTATTCCAAGGTCTCTGAAGTTTCCTCAAGCTTTGTGCTAACTTATTTCATCTATTCTAAGGTTTTTTATTGACCAAGACTCCTCTATTCCACCTTTTACAACATTCTTTGCATACATAGAGTGCACATTTAGCTCCTATAAATTCTATAAGTGCTCTTAAAATGACTGTAGGTTTTAAAAAGGAATTTCCAAACTCTATCAAGATTGTAAAATAATATAACCCCTAAAAATACCCTTTATTTATCTTTAAGAATAAATTTGATGCCTACTTGCTTATAATATTCTATGACTTGACTGTCTGCACAACATAGTTACAAGATGCAGGGCCTACTAGTACTTTATTTAGGAACTTTGTTCTCAAATTGGGGTTTAAATGTCCACATAAGGTTAATAAAGATACTTAACTATTCCATTCACCTCTTACAATCAATAAACACTAATGATCAAACCTCTGTTATCCTCTTTTGTGATACTTTGAGGACTCTCTACCTGCACATGTACACTCCTATAGAATTGTGTTGTACTCTAAACCAAAACACATGAAATTTTATAAAATAATTATCACAAACACACTCCAAAACATGGAAAGAACTTACTAACATGAAAACAAGCATAAAAAATACATCACAATGAATCTTATTTCTTTAAGCAATCACCATATAATTATTCTTCATTGTGAATACACATGAAATATGGTTGTATTCAAACTTATCAAAATTTGAGGATCTCCATTCTTATTCTATTGTGTCTTGAGCCATTCCTCATTTGAATACAATATCAAAAATTAATCCAAAACCAAAACTACATGATTTATATCTGCCTTAACTACCCTAACTACCTCCTAGCAATCACTTGTAAGAATATTTTCCCTTGACATAAACATCAAGGTGGATGCTTCCATACAAGTGTGACTTGAGACCATGAATATAAACCTAAGGTATCCTCATTAACATTTATTATTCATTTGACACATTGTTAGCTTTTAGACCACTTCCTACAACTACCATTCTATGATAAGATATTCAAAAATTTAAATTATTCAAATTGGTGGGAAAATTCCAATTTAAATCTCTAACATTCTTAGGCAGGCTTATGCACTTGGAAAGCATTCCAAGGTGCATTTTTAGACTAAATGACACTACTACCACATCCTAAAAAATTAATTAACCCCTTATTCACTTGAACTAAACAAAAACTTCCACTCGTGTTACTTCCATGAGTGATGCCCATGCATCAATTTACAGCCCTAACCTTAATATCCTTGGAACACTTAACCTAATACTCAAGGTTTAAGGTCAACCTTACATAGTCACCTATGTAAATTACTTACTATTGTTTTTACTCAAGGGTCAAGCTTAATCAAAATGGGTGCTCAAGCTAAATAAATAAATAAGACTATTAAAATGAAAATAATCATAATATATGGTTAGGACATTGGGGTATAGCATTGTAATATATTTATATTCTACAAAAACTAACATCATCACTTGTAGATTATAGTTATAGTCTCATAATCCAAAGATTTTACCTGTTGAACAAATTAGAGTCAAATTTGGGACCCCTATAAGTAAAAAAATTAATGTTTAGGTGTTTTAGGGGTCTAATATATATGTATTAAGGTGTATTATAGGTTATTTAGTGTGATTTCATGTTATATTATCCTTGGTCATTAGTCATTTTAGTCCTTATATCATTTTGAGTCATTTAGGGATCATAAATGAGCATTAAATGAGTTTTATAGCCTCATTGGGAAATGTGAAGGTGTAAAATGGGTGATGTCAAATTTCATGTGTCTGATTATGCCTTAATCAACTATTCAAAACATAAAGTGATAGGTTTTTCAAAAGAAAGATAAGTTTTCTTGGGAAAAGAAAAGAGTTTGGCACTTGTATGGCCCATGAGGAAATGAGACACATGGGATATTTAAATTTAATGTCTCTCTATATTTTTAAATCTCAATTTCATTCTTGAAGTACTCTGGAAGTGTCAAAATTGAGCTAAAACCATTCTACTCCTTCTTCACCCTTTTAGACACACAGAACTAGTCAATATGTTTATGCTTGGTATGGAAAGCTAGATAAATTCCAAGTAAAACAAATTTTGGAGGTGAAATTAAACTTATATATATTAATTTATAGAAAAATATTTATAATAATGGTGTCATGTTCTTTATGAACCATCCTCATGAAGTTGACTATGTTTTTCTACTTGTTAATCTATGCACCCTATAAGTTTGCTCTTGTTTGGATGATTTTGTACAATGTAGTGGTTATAAATGATTTTTAATCCATTATCTCATGTTATCTATGATTTTTTTCATATTTTTAAAATATTTGATATCTCAAATAACTTAGTTTGCAAGTAGTGAAGGAGTGGAGTTGCAATCATTTTTTCTAATTACTAGAGTTTTCTTCTATTTTATGGTTCCAAAATGAAGTGAAGTGATGTATTATTTCTCATATATGTATTTTATTTATCTTAAATTCCAAATCAAACTTCATGAACCACTTTAAGAGACAAGAGAGTAATGCAAGTTAGCAAATGACCACCTACAGTAGTTGTACAGCTTGCCACTTCTTAGGGGAACATGAAATGTGTGTTTAAGAATTATATGATTTTTGGATGGTATTAAAATTATTTATCATCATTTTAAAAAATTTTTGGAGGTTTAGGCAATTAGATACACTAAAGTGGACTTAGAGCAAGCTTATAGCACTTTGGGACAATTTCCCAAAACTATCAAAATAGACGTATAGGCCCATTTTTGAGGTCCCTCATATAAAGTTGCATTAGTTTCTAGAACCTTAAGATACATTAATTTTTAATATCCTACATATATGTTTTTATTTTAAAAATAAGAGAGGTTTTTGAGTTAGAGATATTGGTTTACAAGAGGTCCCAAGTTGCCTTCTAAACATTGAAATCACTCAGTGTTGTCTACAACCATTTGAGATAAGTTGGTGTCCCAAATCAATGCAATGATTTTTAGTGAATAATAGTAGAGTGGGATATTATAATTGAATTAATATACACATAATTTTCATGGAAAACATCAAGTAGATACATGTAATATGGTTTTCATTCACCAAGAAGTGACAGTACATACACTATCATTAAATGGCTATCTACATTCATTTGAAAGTCTTGTTAATGGTAGAAGAAATAATAGGTATAAGTTTCACCTTGTAATTTTTTTTAAAAAATATATATATACATCCTTATCTCTAATCCTCATAGATATTCACGGATCTCTTGAGATGCTTTAATCATAAGGCTCATAATAGATGAAACTTTGCATAGTTTTAGGTTATAAGAAGTACATGGAACCGTCAAAGGAAGATGGGAAGATTTATTGATAATTTTGATTGATTTGATCATAATAATAATATTAAAGTTATTTTAGGAACTTAAAAACACCAATATTGTCTCAAATAAGATAAATTAACTATCTTCAGTCCGTACACAGGCCTGGGTAAGCACTTATAGCCAACATAGGGTTCAAGTTTGAGAAGTTGTTCCTTTCTTGCATATATGAGTGTTATAGTATGTTGATGGTTTTAAAAATGATTTAAATATTTAAAAAAGGTTTAAATTATCTTAATAAATAAATACAATTATATTTCAATCTCATGTACACCTACAATATGCACCTATAACCAATTATAGATGACTGTAAATAGACAAAAAATTGAGACAAGGTATTTAGGTGATGGTTTAGGCTAGGTAGGGTGAATAAATGGGAATAAACAAGTAGAAAATGACCCTAAAGTAATATAAGGATATATTTATACACTTTATCTAAGTTTCATGCACTAATTATAGGCATAAACACCTACAAACCATTCACCTACGACAAGGGTCAAACTCCTATGTAGTCTTGTGAGTTCAAGTGTATGGAAGGACATGAGAGTTTGGAAGGATAAATGAGGATTGGGATACCTTAGTTATGGTAATTATGTAATTTTTATACCCTAATGATATGGAAATAATCAGATAAAATGTTCTTATGATGCATCACATAATACATATTGAGAACCCTGCACACAGTCTACACCTTAAGCAGTCAACTCAAGGGTATGACTTAAAGAGTTCAACATGGGCCAGAAAGAATGGTAATCATTTAATAAATGTAAATTTATCCTCTGTGATACATAAATATCATGTAAATATGGAATAAGGATCCCCATTCAAACATACATAGTCTACATGAAAAACCTTGTACAAACTACCTTTTCTACAAGTCTGTTTAGGTTTTTAGGGAGGTTGGAAGGTCTAATGACCTGATAAAAGGATAATTTTTTGTGTATAGGGTCTCTATGACTTTTTAAATCCCATTTAACCTTTATATTATTTGGTTAAATATGGGAATCACCCTTGGTTTTATCTTAGATAGAGGGTACTTCCCTTTATGAGTAAACTAGATGTTTTAGGGAATGGACATAAAAGGACTCTTTAGGATATGTTTTAACCTTTAAAGGAGGTGTATTAATTTATATATAATTTATAAAAACATCAGATACCAAGCTAAAAAATGTGAAACCCAACATAATGTTCTAAAACACTAAGGTTACAGTTATGTTTATTAGGCATGGTTAGGCCTAGAAGCCAAATGGAGGGTCATATTCATTTATAACATTGGTAGAGATTTACAATATATTTAAGAATGTTTTATTGTAATTTTTGATGTGATAAATCTCATGGTATTCATGTAAATCACAAATAGTCCATTTTTTAGCTTAAAACCAACTTAATTATGTAGGAAATGAGAAAACAAGCTCGATAGGCTAGTTTTGAATGCTCAAATCTCCTCTAAACCTTTGCATGGAAATCTAATACATGTGGATATGTTATATATGGTCCTAAAAAGCCATTTTGTATAATTTTATTTAATTTTGTACATGATATCTCTATGAACAATGGCTAAAGGTAAAAACTGCTAAAAACCCTTGTTAAACCCTTGGAAGGACCCAATTGAGAAAACAAGGCTAGAGATGCATCCAAATGGACCACAATGATAAGGAAAGTGGTTGGAGTTTGTAAAGGGATATTTATTTTTTCCCCCCATCAAATTTTTTTTTGAACTATATATATGAACAAGGTACAAAATGGGTTCTTTTGACTATTTTGTACATTATACAGGGTCTAAGAGGTTCCAAAAGATGAAACCAACTTCAGGATAAATTTTAGGACTTAATAAAACTCCCTATGTCAATTTCATGCCTTGGAAAACTCATAAGTTTGTTTAACATCTACTTCATCTTAGCTAATCAAAACTGGCATAGTGAGCATGATGGTGAGAAGTGTGAAAAGTTCAATTGGATGGATTTTCAAGGTGTGTCTGAGCATTATAAGGCCATGAAGAGTATTAAAAAGTGTCATCCACTCCCTATCATGGATTTTCATGGAAAAATAAATCCAATTTTTATGCCAAGTGTAAGAGGTGTGGGAAAGAGGAGTTTTTTTATTATAGATGGTGATGTCTCACTTCTAGATGATTTCAAATGACTGGGACTATAACTAATGCATGGAGAGGAATGTTTGAAAGACTTCACTCTAATTCTAATCATCAGACCTATCCCTAGTTAGTTTTGGGACATTCAAATAGGTGTGTATGTTTAAGGTAGTTTTTTGAGCCAATACAAGGAGTTTCATGCCACTTTTCATGAGTTTCATGCCTTGTATAGACACTTATACTTCCTGAACTTGCATAGTTTGTTTCATATATTATTTTCATGCATATGTAACTCTTTTTATTAGCTTTAAAAGTGTTATTATGACCTTTTGAATTATTTATTTTCCTCTTTCTCTCAAGTTCTATAAGAACTAGCCATTTTGGCCTTTGTAAACTATGTTCCACTGAGTATGGTGAAGCCCTACTCATTTTAATATCATTTGATAATAAGATTATTGATTTTTACCTCTTCCATGACTATTCATAGTGTGTCTACTTGAATGATGGATCTTGATTAGTGAAGACTATGACTTCCTTATCATGTTGTTTCATTCTCTCACCTATTTGTAGCTTCTTCTTATAGGTCATGTGAAGTGTTCTAGGAAGTGTCAAGGTTAAGTGAGTTAGCCTATTCACTAGTTCCATTAAAGGCCTCTTGTATATCCCTCCTATCATAAATAGTCATATATAACCTCATAATGAAACATTGATGTTAGAGGATTCAAATTGTAAAAGTGTATGTTTTATACAAGTGATACATCAAGGGATTTAGCCCTATCTAGAGATTCACCTCACTCTTAGGCTCACCCATAATCTAGAGGTGTTTCAATTGTGCCACTTGGATGAGGAGAGATGAGACATCTCCTCAAAGGGTGAAAATCTAAGTGAAACAATTTTTGGCACATCAAGCAGGACTCTTAATCTAAGAAGTTAAAATATTTTTGGCATTGTCTTTCAATACATCGACCTTTGGAGGTATCTGTCTAAGCATCAATGGTGACTTTAAAGTTATATCAATTGGTAAAGCAACCCAAGTATTCCTTTTGAATATTATTGATAACCATTCCTTATGTTCTTTCTTCCTAATGAATTTTCATGGCTGACCTTGGAGTTGAGTACTATTTTACACAAGTTGGTGAGACATTTCAATCTTATGGCATTCCCTATCAACATTTGTGTGAATATTACCATCCTTGACATGATCCCTATCAACTCCAATAGGAATCTTATTAACCTTGTTATGAGTTGTATCAACCCTATAACCATCCTTCTCAATATCTTACTCCTAATTAACCTAGTCACTTCTCAATTCAATCCATTTCCACTTTCAAGCAAAATCTCTTGGGCTATGAGAAGTACATGATAGATATTGACACATAAGGGGACATGGTCTAGAGATTAATATCTATTTGATTTATAGGTGAAAGATACATTAGAGCTGGTCAAGAGAGAGTGGGCACCTATTGAGAGAGCCAATTGGTAAAGGTTCATAAGTAAGATGCTATATGTGAGTGGCCTAGTTTCATCCTTAAAAGATAAGCTAAAAATTCATGAGAATCAACCTCACTAAACCTATCAACTTTCATATCCACTTCCCCAAGATTTCTATCATTCCTACTTGACCCCTACTCATGAGCCCAATAAAGCTTATGAAAGCCATCTTTTTCCCAATCAACTAGAAGAGAGAGTTGAAAATATAAGCCCTATTTTTGAAGCAAACCTTGATAGGTATATTGAGTTAGCCAATAAGTAGATACAATAGTCTATGTCATTAGCAAAGGAAGTGGAATTAAATCCCTCATTGTCCTCTCCCATTACATCCTCACCTCAAGAAGAGACATATAGACATGATATTCCAAGTTGGAGACAAGGTGAAGAACTCAAGCTTAAGGAGATTCCAATTTTATCGAACACTTCATCCACTCCTCAAATTGCATCACCACTTCAAGAAGAGACTCCTAATCATAACATCATAAAATGGAATAAGGTAGTGGAATCATGGGGAAGAAAGAGGATAAAATCCATGATAAGTAGTGTGAAGTTGAGAAAGATCTTGATCCTATGCAATTCCCTCCCACCCTTCCTTAAGAGACCTCTTATGTTCCATTACAGACCTCTCATACTGTTTATCAAAATTAAGAGAGACTTTTATAAGACAACCTAGCCAAGTATATTGAAGATTTAGAGTTGAGAATGAAATTGTTGAGTCAAGTGTGATGGAAGGTTTAGACCCAAAAGAAGATACTATGCCTAAACATACCCAATATAACCTCCCTCAAGAGAGTGCTCAAGTTGGATCAGATTTCATTGAAGTGATATCAAGTGGATGGAAGATAACAAAGCTATTTTATCCCAAGGTCTACCTACCCTTCCTCAAGAACTCCCAAAATAATCCCCTACAATACATTCTCAATCTGATTTTGAGTCCTAAGTTCTACCTACACCAACTAGTTCATCTTGTCCTCACCCCATCACCCTTTACCTTGATGGACCTATGGTATGGAAACCTAAAGAGGAGCATTTGGTTGAGGAGAATCTAGAACTCTTGCTTGAATAAAATGCAACTCCTTGGCAGCCTAATTGGGATAAATCACATGATTTCAAGATGCATAGTCTTGGCATCACCAAGAAGGAGAAGGAGATGGAAGATCTTGCAGCCCTTGAGAACCAAAATCAGATTATGATAGTTTAAGTACAACTTCAGAACCCTCAAGATGTCCTAAGCGCTGAAGAAGAGGTGATTCCTTATGTTGAGTCTTCTTATTTATTTGATGATGAAGAATGTCTTCCTTGTGTCAGAGAATAAATATTGGATGAAGTCATTTTGGATTCTAAAGAAGAGGATGAAGGAACTTCTCTTATTGTTCCCCTTTATGATGCTAATCAAAGAGAAGATGAGGACTTGTGGCAACAATTTGAAAACATTTGCAATAATGAGTTTCAAACTCTTAAGGGGTCTAAAACTTCATTAGAGATGATTACAAGTGATGGTAAGCAAGATGAAATTTTTTTAAATGTCATATAAGATCCAAATCAAAGTTCACCTCAGCCTTTAGAGGTCAAAATAGGCTTCCATTGGTCTCAATCTTCCAAGGAACAACAAACCACTCCTCTTGAAATCATGCCTACAAAGAAGATGTAATTTGATCATGAGATGAAGAGTGGGAAGCAATATGAGGTATGTGTATAAGACCTTGAGGCATAATTTTACATTAGAGACCTATTTAAATATGGTCTACTTGAAAGCATAACAAGTGAAGTGCCAAGAAATAGTTTTGATCCATCAAGTTTCCAATCCAAAGAGAAACATGCTTGGTACTATCATTCATCTCATGAAGAAGGAGATGTAAGGAACTTTATTTTTGATCTTGGAAAAGGAGGTATGCTTAATTTTTAGTTGTGCATAATAGTTTATTTTTTTGATTTTTCCTAACTTCTTTAAGCACATGTGTGTGTCTTGTTAGTGTGTTTACTTTGATTGTGTGTGTCTTTTGTTTTTTGTGGTTAAGGCAGTTAAGTGGTCTTGTCTTGATCAAATCTTGTGGTCAATTTTCAAAGTCCTCTTATGTGTTTTAGACTTTAGATGACTCCCTCAGCCTAATGGACTGATAAGGCTATTGGTCTAGTTAGCATAGTAGGCATGTTACCCTTATGAGTCACTAATTTGTTGACCAAATTTGACCCTATAGGTCAAATTAGGACCCCAATAGATAAAAAAATTATTTTTAGGTGTTTTATAGGTCTAATATTTATGTCTTAAGTTGTATTATAGGTCATTTAGTGTGATTTCATGTTATATTAGCCTTGGTCATTAGTCATTTTAGTCCTTATATCATTTTGAGTCATTTAAGGGTTATAAATGAGCATTAAATGAGTTGTATGACCTCCTTGGGAAGTGTGAAGGTGTAAAATAGATTATGTAATGTGACATGTGTCCTATTATGACTTAATAAACTATTCATAATTGAAATTGATAGGTTCTTTAGAGGAAAGAGTAATTTTCTTGGGAAAAGAGAAGAGTTTAGCACTTATATAGCCCATGAGGAAAGGAGACACACTAAATAAGGCCATGTAATGTATATAAAACTTATTAAATATAAATTACATGCTTGAAGTACTCTACAAGTGTCAAAATTGAGATAAAACCATTCTACTCGTTCACCCTTCTAGACACATAGAACCAGTCAGTATGTTTATGCTTGGTACGAACAATTGGAGAGATTTTAGATCAAACACCTTTATGAGGTGAAATTAAAATAATATATATTAATTTAAATAAAAATATTTAAAATAATTTTGGCATGTGCTTTATGAACAATCCTCATGAAGTCGACTATGTTTTTTTTGCTTGCTAACATGTGCACCCTATAGGTTTTGCTTGATAATATTGGTTCCATATTATGTTTAATCCCTTATATCATGTTATAAATGATTTTTTTCACATTTGGAAAGGATTTTATAGCTCAAACAACTCATTTTTCAAGGAGTGAAAGAGTGGAGTTGTAATCATTTTTTCCAATTATTGGAGTTTTCTGATGTGTTATAGTTCCAAATGAAGTGAAGTGATGTATTATTGCTCATATATGTATTTTATTAATCTTAAATTCCAAATCAAACTTCAATAACTACTTCAAGGTATAAGAGAGTAATGCAAGTTAGAAAATGACCACCTATAGCAATTATATGGCCTGACACTTCTTGGAAGAACATGAAATGTGTGTTTGAGATTTATTTGATATTTGGAGGGTTTCAACATGATTTTTAATCATTTTGAAAAAATTTTAAGAAGTTTTAGGAAATTAGATACACTAAAGTGGACTTGGAGCAAGCTTATATCACTTTGGGATAATTTCCAAAACTATCAATATAGAGGTCTAGGATCTTTTTTGAGGTCCCTAATATAGATTTTCATTGGTTTATAGTACCTATAAATACATTATTTTTAAAGATCCTACATAGTTATTTTTATTTTCAAAATAATAGAGGTTTTTTATTTGGAGAGTTTGGTTTTCAAGAGGTCTTAAGTTACCTTCTAAACATTGAAATCACTCAATGTTGTCTACAACCATGTGAGCTAAGTTGATCTCCCAAATCAATGCAATGAGTTTAAATGCATACTAGTAGAGTGGGATAGTCTAATTGAATTAATAGACATATAATTTCCATGGAAAACATCAAGGAGTTACATGAAGGATGGTTTGCATTCACCAAGGAAGTGACAGTCCATACATTATTATTAAATAGTTATCTATAATCTTTTAAAAGTCTTGTTAATGGTAGAAGACATAAAAGGTATAAGTTTCACCTTGTAAATTATATTTTTTTTGAAAAATATAAATCCTTATCTCTAGGCCTCATATCTATTCATGGATCTAGTGAGATGCTTCAAGCATAAGGCTCATAATAGATGAAAGCTTTGTATAGTTATAGGTTATAATAAGTACATGGAATAGTCAAAGGAATATGGGAAGCTTTGTTGATAATTTTGATTGATTTGACAATAATAAGACTATTAAAGTTATTTTATGAAATTAAAAATACCAATATGGTCTAAAACAAGAGCAAATAACTATCTTTAGTCCATACACAGGCCTAGGCAAGTAACTACAGCCAACATAGGGTTCAAGTTTCAAAAGTTGTTCCTTTCTTTCATGTATGAGTGTTTCATGTATGAGTGTTAGGGTATGTTTATGGTTTTAAAAATTATTGGAAGATTTATAAAATGTTTCAATTATCTTAAGAAACAAACATGATGATCTTTCAATCTCATATACACTTACAGTATGCACCTATAACCAACTGTAGATGATAGTAAATAGATAGGAAACTAAGATAAGGTATCTAGGTGATGGTTTAGGATAGGAAAGGTGAAAAAATAGGTATAAAAAATTACCATAAATGAATCTAAGTATATATTTAGACACTTTATCTAATTTTCATGCACTAATTATAGGCATAAACACCTACAAACCATTCACCTACAACAAGGGTCAAACTCCTACATAGTCTTGTGACTTCAAGTGTATGGAAGGGTACATGAGAGGTTGGGGGATAAATTAGGACTAGGATACATTAAATATGGTGCTTATTTCCTTTTTATACCCTCATGATATGGAAACAATCATATAAAATGTTCTTATGATGCATCACATAGTACATATTGAGAATCATGCACACAGTGTACACCTTAAGCAGTCAAATCAAGGGTATGACTTGAAGAGTTTAACATGGGTCAAAAATCATGTTAATAATTTTATAAATGTAAATTTATTCTCCATGATACACCAATAACATGGAAATAGGGAAGGAGCCCTAGTCAAGCATATAAAGCCTACATGAAAAACCCTGCATAATCTACCTTTTCTACAAGTTTGTTTAGGGTTTTGGAGAGGTTGGAAGTTATAATGACATGATAAAAAGCTAATTTTTTATTTATAGGGTATATATTAATTGTTTAATCCCATAAAACCTTCATATTTTTTGAGTAAATAGGGGAATTACCCTCTATTTTATGTCAAACAGAGGGTACTTCCCTTTATGTGCAAACAAGCAGTTTTAGGGAATGGATATAAAATGAATATTAAATAGATATTTTAACATTTAATGGAGGTTTATGAATTTATATATCATATATACCAACATGATAAACCAATAAATAAAGGGTGAAACTCAATATGATGGTCTAAAACACCAAGGTTGCAGTTAGGCCTATTAGGCATGGTTAGGCCTAGAAGATAAATGGAGGGTCATATTCATTTCCAATTGAGAAAGAGATTTCCAATAAATTGAAGAAATCTTTAGGGTAATTTTGTATTTTATAAATCTCTTGGTATTCATATAAATCACAAATAGTCCATTTTTTAGCTCAAAACCAACTTAATCATGTAGGAAATGAGAAAACAAGCTCGATAGGCTAGTTTTGAATACTCATATCTCCTCTAAGATTTACATGGAAATCCAAGAAATTTGGAGATGTTAAATAGGGTCATAAAAAAAAATTGTGGCATTGTATTGAAGGTTGGATGTGATATCTCTATGAATAATGGTTAAAGGTCAAAACTACTCAAAACCCTTGCTAAACCCTTGGAAGGATCTGATTGAGAAAACAAGGATACAAATGCATCCAAATGGACTAGAATGATAATAAAAATGGTTGGATGTTGTATACAGATATTAAGGGTTCCCCCCATCAAATTTTTTACTAACCTATCTATATGGATAGGGTACAAAATGGATTCTTTTGACTATTTTGTATATTGTGCAGGTTCTAGGAGGTTCCAAGAGAAGAAAACAACTTTATGAGAAATATTATGACTTAATATAACTCTCCATGTCCATTTAATGCATTGTAAAAACTCTTAAGTTTGTTTATCAGCTATTTCATCTCATCCAATCAAAACTAGCATAGTGATAATGATGGTGAGAAGTGTGAAAAATTTAAGTGGATGGATTGTTAAGGTGTGCATGAGCATTAGAAGTCCATAGAGAGTATTAAAAAGATTCATCCACTCCATCCCATGTATTTTCATGGGAAACTAAATCTAATTTTGACTTCAAGTGTAATAGGTATGGGAAAGAGGAGTTTTTTAAGTGTAGATAGTGATGGCTCTTTTACAAATGTTTCCAGATGACCAAGACTAAAACCAATGCATGAAGAGGAATGTCTAACATCCTTCCCTCTCATTATAATCATCAGACATATACATAGTCAATTTTGTGATGTTCAAATAGGTGTGGATGATGAAGGCAATTTTTTAAGCCAACACAAGGAGTTTCATGCCACTTTTCATGAGTTTCATGCCTTATATAGACACTTGTACTTCTTGAACTTACATGGTTCATTTTAAATCTTCTTCTCATTCATATGTAACTCATTTTATTATCTTGAAAAGTGTCCTTATGATCTTTGGAGTTCTTTCTTCTCCTCTCTCTCTTAAGTTATATAAGAACTAGCCATTTTGGCCTTTGTAAACTATGCTTTGCCTGAGTATGGTGAAGCCATGATAATTTGCATACCATTTGATTAATAAGATTACTGATTTCTACCTCTTTCATGATTATTCATAGTGTGTCTATGTGAATGATGGAGCTTGCTTAGTGAAGACTATGGATTCCTTGTCATGTTGTCTCATTCTCTCACCTATTTGTAACTTATTCTTGTAGGTCATGTGAAGTGTTCTAGGAAGTGCCAAGGTTAAGTGAGTTATCCTATTCACTAGTGTCATTAAAGGCTTATTTTCTATCCCTCCTAGTGTAAACATTCATCCATAACCTCATAATGAAACATTGATGTGAGAGGATTCAAATTTGAAAAGTGTATGTTTGGTTAGCGTTAGTGTAGTGATTTTTTCCATTGGGTTTTGATTATATGGCCTTATGGACATTATATGTTAATTAAGCTTCCTTATATTAGTTATAAAAGGGTCACATATGATAATTATATTTTAATGTCATTATCTAATTAGGAAAATTAGAGGATTCCTCATGTTACCCTAATTTTCTCTATATGTACCCCACTTTTCCTTTTTGGAAGGTAAGATAGGTTAGTGTGATTATATGCAAACAACCATATGTTACAATATTATCATGTGAAAAAAAGCTTCTTCCTTTACAATTTATCTATGATTTCATTTATTTATATATATATTTTCTCAATCTTATGTGTCAGGATCCAAGATCATGACCAATTGGACATGATATCAGAGCCATTTTTACTAGTATTACAGAAATGTTTGTGGTGAAATCTTGCTACATTCATTATTTCAGTAAAAGAAGAGTTCGATGAGATTCCTTAGAGAATTCATATAAAGCTTTCTACTAGAGTTTTTTATCTCAAAACCAACTGCACCATTAGTTTTAGAATGTGCCAAAACCTTAGGATTGATTGTAAACTTGACCTAGTTGTAGAATAGTAAAAATTCCCTCTTTTTTTGGCATCCAAAGGCCCCATTTTTCATTTTTAGCAAAAATATATACTACTTGTCTTGCTATGCAAAAATGCCTTTTGGGTTTTCTTCCTTGCGATGACATCTTAAATGAGTCTCTTTTAGATTTTTCATAGCTAAAGTATTTTGGACATTTTTTACTTGCCTCAATTTGCATGCCATCAAACCTCTGTGCTACTTGGATATGTAGGAGGTCATTACTTTGGCTCAACATTTGATCAAATTCAAGTTGCATGCTTTAGAGAGTTTACTAACCAGTCCAAACTTTCAAATGGATATTATTTAACTAATAGACCAACTCAAACTTCTAATGGTGAGTAACTTCACTTTTTTAAAGTTAAGTTATTTGATAAGTCCAATTACTTGCCTACAGACCAAATTAGGGTTTAGAAGTTGTTTTACTTACAATCTGAGAAGTTAAGTAATCAAGGTCCAAAAAATAAGATTACTTACCCATAGACCAACTCAGGTTTGAGGAAGTACTTTACTTGGGTTTGTGAAAAGCAATTGCTTATCAAGTAAAGCAATCCAAGAACCCTGAATTACTCTTCGTAGACCAGTTCAGGTTTCTAGAACAACTCTACTTAGGTTCTCAAAGGCTGACTACTTCTCAAGTAAAGCAGTTCAATAAACTTGAATTACTCTTTGTAGACCAATCTAGGGTTCTAAAACAACACTACTTATGTTCTCGATGGTTGATTACTTCTCAAGTAAAGTAGTCTATAAAACCTAGATTACATTGGGAAGACCAAATCCAATTTTTGAAGGGTCATTAGTTTAAATTAAAATTACTTATCAAGTAAATTAGTTCAAGAAACATGAATTAATCTTCATGGACTAACTCATATTTTTGGAGGGTCTTTATTGCTCAAGTTTACGGAGTAACATTACTTGAGTTTTTTTCCATTTTTATAAAATCCATTTTCTTCATGGTGTAATAACTTAAAACTCACTTCAAAGTTTTTGTACCTTTCTTTTTGGATGCATTATTAGTTGTGCCCAACATCCCTCTCATACTCTCTCACACTAATTAATCATAGATGTATTCTCGATGATGCTTGATGTCTAATATTGAGTGAGTGTTGAATTGTAACTTAAGGGGGGTGTTATTGATAGTTCAAGGGGATACTTGTACTATGTACAATCTATTCTTTGATTTCATTTTAATTCTATAAATTTTCTCAATATAATCTACACTAATGGATCTAAACATTGAACCACTCTGACAATTTAACTATCTTGAACGGAAGTCTAAAATGTAGCTCACCTTGAGAGGTAAATGACTCTATCAGATCACTATAAGTGAGGAAATTGAGCCATATAAAAATGCAAAAAAGGTTAAGTGGTACAATAGATGTGATGTGGCCTATGGGTTCTTATGCTTTTCAATGTCTCCTAACCTCCTATTTCATGTTAAATCTATATAAACTCTCAATTGAGTATGAATCATTTTAGACAAGCTTTTTGGAGTGCAGGACATCATGAGGGGTCATGAGCTAGAGAATGAGATCATTATATTAAGCCCAAGTGATTATGACACCTTATAAGACTTTTCTACAAATTTTAAATCACTAATACTATATTTTAAACAATGTGGAATTGAGAAAATAGATGACCAGTTGATTCTATCCATGCTTACAAAATTGGGTCACGACTGTTCAGTTTTCATCTCTAAATTTTATGCTACCCAATGTGCACTTAGATCCACTTAGAAAATGCAATCATTTGATGAGTGTTTTTTTGATATGACTCAAGAGGAAGATAATTTGGTTCAAATGGGTGTACTGAAGTCTTCAAAAACACGTGCTTTAATTGTCAATCAAGACAAGCAGAAGCCTTTTAGTAGTGGCAAATAGGAGAAAAAATAGTCTAAACTAGATCATGAGCATAATAAAAATTATAAATCAGATGCCAAGTATAAGGCATCATAAAATTAGTCCTCCTCAAGTGGGAAATCTAAGAATGAGAAACTTAAATGCAACTTTTGTAAGAAACTTGGGCATGATGAATCTTAGTGCATGAAAAAGAAGATTGACACCTTGACTAAGATGCTTGAAAAGAATAACATCAGTGTTCCTGAGACTTCAACTTAAAACATGTTTGCATAAGATTTTTCAAAGTTTAAAGATAGTAAAAAGGGTAAAAATAAGGGTAAGGCACTTTTTATAGTAGCTTCTTGGCCTTTGACTTGGATTATTGACTCAAGTGCTTCATATCACATGGCCTCCTTAGAGGATGTATTTTTAAAAATAGAGCCATGTTCTATGCCTTCAATTCTCATGAGTGATGACACTTTGGTAAAATTTAGTGGTAAATGATCTATTAAATTAAGTGATGGGACCTTTAATGATGTTTTGTGTGTTCCTTCTCTATTAACCAATCTTTTGTTGATGTACCAAATCACTCACATAGGTGCAAGGAAATGAGTTGAGTTCACACCTGATTTAGTGGTTATCAAGGATCTACATAGTGACACCATAATGTCTTATGGGAAGGCCAATCATCAATATAGGATTTATACCTTCTCACAATTTTCCTCAAATCAACCCTCAGCTGCACTGCTTACTCATGTAGATGGACTGAGAAAACTATGGCATGATTGGTTTGGCCATTTAAACTACCATTAGCTAGAGAAACTCCATCATCAATACATGGTTTTAGGGTTTCCTAAAGTCAAATTATTAGATGGCCTATGTAATGGATGCATTCTTAGCAAGCATATATAAGATAAATATGATAAGGGCAAAGTTAGGAGAGCCAAACAAAAGATGGAAATTGTCCATAATGACATAGCAAGTCCATTTCTAATACCTTCATTCAACAGGAATAGATACATGCTTACATTCATCAATGACTTTTTGAAGTACACCTATGTGTTTTTTCTCAAAAATAAGTCTAAGGTCTTTGATTACTTTAAAGATTTCAAGGCACTTGTAAAGAAGTAGTCAGAGTATTCCATCAAAATCTTAAGGACTGATAATGGTGAGGAGTATGTCAATAATATGTTTGAGAAATTTTTCACGTCAGAGGAGATTCAAATGCAACACACAATTCCATACATTCTTTAGTAGAATGGTGTGGCCAAGTGTAAAAATTATACCTTAAAGGAAATGGCCAACTACATGCTTCAATCAAAGTCTCTTGATCCTTAATTTTGGGTTAAAGCAATCAACTATGTGTGTTATATTTAGAATCATGTTCCACATAAAGACTTGAAATGAATCACTCCTTTTGAAGCTTGGGATAGTCATAAGCCCATAGTGGATCACTTTCAAGTGTTTAGGTCACTAACAATGGCTAGTATTCCCAAGAAGAAATGTAAGGTAATGGACCCTCAGAGTCAATCTTATATCTTTATAAGGGTATGTATAGGGTACTAAGGGGTACATGCTTTTCCATCCTAAAACTCATGAGTTATTCATTGAAAGGAGCATCAAGTTTAGTGAGGACCCAATTGAACTCACTACTGGCACTCTAAACTCTTCAAAAGTCTCACTAGACATTGATTCTACCTCAGAGAGTGACTTGGATCCACCTCAAAATCCTCTTGATGATCAAGATGATTCTTCTTATTCTTCAATTTCAAGTGATGAGAGTATTGATGAGGATTCTCCTCCATCTCACACTCACACTTCAAATGATGATGACTCACCTCTTGATTCTCCAATATCATACAATTTTGGTCCCACTTGGGCTAGAAAAACACTTCAAAGTGTTAGGAAATGGGTTAAAAATCCATCTAATATAATGTGGACACATTTATAGTTTTATAAGACTTTGCATGCCTACTTGGCCATTATCTCAGATACATAAACCTTTTATGAGGCATCTAGCATTCCAAAATGGGATTCCACTATGCAGGATGAGTATAGTTCCCTAATCAAGAACAAAGCATGGGACTTGGTCCCTCTTCCTAAAGGAAGAAAATTGGTCTATTGTAAATGGGTTTATCAGACTAAGTATAATTAAGATGGGTCTATTTATAAGTACAAATCTTATTTGGTTACAAAAGAGTTTTTTTAGGTGCCTGGCATAGACAACACTGAGACATTTGCTCCTGTAGCTAAAAGGATGTCTATCAGACTCACTCTAGCCATTACAACTATACATCAATGGGATGTTCACCAAATGGACATCAAGAGTTATTTTTTACATGGTGACCTCAAAGAAGAGATTTACATGAAGCAACCATAAGGCTTTGTGAAAGATTCCTCCTTGGTCTATAAACCCAATAAATCTATCTATGAACTCAAATAGGCCTCTCAGGTATGGTATGCCAAGATGGAATCCTTTCTCATCATAGTTGGGTTCACCAGATGCCACTCAGATCTGAATGTCTACATCTTATACTAGGATGATTATTTGTTGATCCTAGTTCTCTATGTGGGTGACTTGTTGATTATAAGGAGCTCATGATCATCTATCTCAATAGTGAAATTTACACTTTCAAATAGATTTTCAATGATAGACATGGGATTGTTGCATTAATTTCTCAAGATTGAAATCATTTAGTCATACTCTAAGATAACTTTATCACAATCTAAGTATTCTCTTGATTTGATTGTGAGGTTTAACATGGCAAATTGTAAGCCCAATCCTACTCCCTTCTTGTCTGATGTGAAGCTTGAGGCTGATTTTACTACACCATTGGTTGATACAACTCCATATCTGTAACTTGTGGTAGTATTATCTATTTCACACACACTAGACCTGAAATATCCTATGCATTTGGCATGGTCTCCCAGTTTATGTAGTAACCACATGAATTACATTGGAAATTAGCTAAGTAGATTATGTACTGCATTCAAGGTTTGTACAATTATGGGATATACTATGGAGCAAGAATAGAGATTGATTTGATTAGATACATAGATTTAGATTAGGCTAGAGATATTTAGAGTCAAAATTAAACTTTAGGTTATAATTTCTCACTTGGTTTGGGTCCAATAAGTTGGTTAAACAAGAATCAACATGCAATTTTTTTATCATCTATAGAGGTAGAATACAGATGGGATGTCAATGCCACCACTGAGGCAATCTAGATTTAAAGGATTCTCCCTAAGTGTGGTATCCATTTTTATAAGCTAACAATTAGCTACTATGACAACCAAAGTACTATCCAAATTTTTAGGAATCTAGTTCTCCATCAAAAGACCAAGCACATATAGATTCACATGCACTTCATCAGGGAGCTTATCAATGAGTAAGTCATTGATCTTTAGTAATGTCCAACATTAGAGTAGATTATAGATATTATAACTAAGCCCTTCATAGAGAGTAAATTTATTCATCTATGAGCTCTCATTGGGGTTAGGTTTTCTCCACCTTCTTCTTCCTCCTAAGATATGGATGCAGACTCACCTAGTTAGGCATGCGATGAGATGTATCATGTTTTATTCATGGTTATTATTTTTGGCATGTATGTTGATAACATGCTAAATTTTAATGAGCACATTATTCATTATATAGATTTAGACATGTGGTAGAAAATGGTTGGTTTCTTTATTATTCATGGATGTTATGGTGTTATTATGCTTATGATGGTTATGATTATGGTTATGCATTTGTTTGTGACATAGATTGATATGATGTGATGATTATGGTTGTTATTCTGCTTAGGGTAAAGCACATGAAACAAGTTAATTAACAACACTAGATGCAAGAACAAAGGATATAATCAAGAGATAAAGATCTTTAATGAAAATATCAACTAGTTACGAGAGGATAAGAAGAGGGCATGATGCTTCTTCTTTGATAAGGACTAAAACAAAAACAAAAGTTGGATTGGCTTAAGGAACATAAGTCTTTCAAATTCTTTGCATTAGCATTTGTTGGTTAAAAAGGTGTGTTGATCACATAATGTTAATTGAGCTCAAAATCCCTTAATTATAGGGTATAAATGGGATATAGATGAAAATGGAACCTTATAAGACTAGCATACCTCTTCTATAGGTTTTTGAAGACTAGCATAAATAAGTCTATGTCATGAAAAGTGTAGACTAATTGATGTGGAAAAGTCTAATCATGAGAGTTGATTGAGGATTTAAATATTAGTTTGATCATGAGAGCCGGTTATGGCTTTCAAAATTATTATGTTTGTGTTATTGCTTGATAATGGGTCTTTTTCTTGCTTGAGTGTTGGGGAAGCTGATCGATATGTGAAGCTTCCAAGAAATTACTTGTTCTGATAAATGCTTTACTCATCCATCCTTTGAGGGAGTGGTATAAGTTTGTATTCTTTTTTTAATGTTCTTGATAGATGTCCTTTAAGGGAGAAATCCACCTTATTTTGAGCAATTTCAAATATATTTTTAATAGTTGTCCTTGAAGGGAGTAATCTATGAATGCTTAAGAATGACCCATGATTGTTATTTGTTTGAATTTACTCTTTTCTTGTTTGATTTTGCTTGACATAGACATGCTTATATAGGCTTAGACATTCACATTTATGAAGGAAAAACCAAAATCACAAGAAGGTTGATTAGGTGTAAAGAGGTTTAGGTGACAATGATCATGGGGATCCATCCTTGTGAAAAGGGGTGGAAAGTACCATGAGAATCATGCCATGGGTAGAGCCATGGTACCCATTGTTTAAGATTAGGCTATGACTGTGATAGATAATCACATGATTTAGTTTTAATCATTTACCCCTAAAATAGGGAGATGAATGTGGTTGAAAGTAAGGGATGAGCTTAATTTAAAACAAAAGGTAAACTTGATCCTTATTAAAAAAAGAATGGACATAGATGTAAAGCATTGAGGGGCTCAAGTTTTGGGTTGCCTTAAAGAGAGGACAATTGGTAAGTTCTTGATCCATACTTATGGGTTATGATATAAGGTCCAAGCTAATTGAAATCAAACTTAGCTCGCTTGTTTTTCTCTATATTAGTGACATGTTGATTTTCCTTTAGGATGAGGTCTCTGATGTTAAATTCTTACACTCTAAGGTTTTTTTTTATAGGCACGTTTAATGTGATCTTTATAGAAATGAAGATGGATAAGGGTAGCTAAATGATGCTCATCAAATAGCTCAAGTTGGGTTAAATGGTGCTAATGATAATCATCCTAAATAATTATATCTTATAAATATATGTGAAGAGAAAGAATTTGGACCTCAAAAGGCAAGATGATTTGTACTCCAAACACAAGAGAGAATGGTGTAGCACCCATAGGGGTTCAAATGCTAGTGTGATGTGCCCATAAAGTGAAGGGGATGTGTAAATGCCAATCCTGACTAGATGCATTGATCATTTTAGTGAGCATATTATTAAGAGTTTTGTTAGAGGCTTTAACTTGCCCATTCACTTGAGGGAGATAAGGCAAGGAGAAACTTAACTTAATCTTGAATGCATCAAAAATACCTTGGACTTTCTTTTTTTTAAAATATTTTCCATTGTCAGTGATAATTTTGTGAGGAACACCAAAATGATAGATGATGTGATGGTTGATAAAGTCGATAATATTTTCTACTTTGGTTGAGACTAGAACAATAGCATCTACCCATTTGGTAAAATATTCAATCACAATGATGATAGCATGGTGTCACTATGAAGAATGGGGGTTAATCTCACCAATAATTTCTAGATCCCATTGTGATAAGGGCCAAAAATTAGTAGAGCTATGAAGACTATGGCTAGGTGCATGATGTAGATTGGAATGTTATTGACACTTAACACACTTCTTCACATAGTCATAACAATATTGGTTAAGGGTAGGTCAGTAATAGCCAAGGCTAAGGATGCATTTAGCTATGGCGAGGATAATAAAATTTCCCCTATAGATACCATCATGTGTTTCCTTGATATCATAAGAGGCTTTGTGACTATGTAGGTAACAGAAGAAGAGGCCATCAAAGCTGTAGTTGTAAATAATTGCCCCTATAATGGTATAATGTGAGGTTCTACGGATAAACACTCTTTGATCATTATTAGAAAGCCTAGAAGGAATGATGGCAAGGTTGAGATAGTTGAAGGTATGTTAATACCAAAGGCCAATTTAGGTTTCTTCCACATTGAAAATGGTGAGAAAAATTAGTTTGACATAGGAAGGTTGGGTGAGTCTATGGATAATGATAGATATCCTAGAGTCAGAGGGTGCAGATGGGATATGAGAGGTAAGAGAAGCCATGGTATTAGTAAACTTATTAGTAGATCATGGGTTTGATTGGATGTGATAGTGTTCAAATGATGCTATGAGTTCATAAACTATTTATTTATACTATTTTAAAACATCATTCTTACATTGGTAAGAGCCATTTATTTGATTGGACATAAGTTGAAAGTCACCAAAAATATTGATTGTTTTGACTCCTAGGGCTAACACAGTTTGAAGGACTATGACTAGAGCTTTGTACTCAACCATATTATCAGTACATTTAAAATCAAGATTGAAGTACAAAGGAAGACATTCACCATCAAAGGGATTAAGGATGATACCATCTCCCCTACCATGTTGACATTTTGATCCATCAAAGAACATGGTGACTTGATAGGTGAAGTCTACTTAAGAGAGGGTCATGATGGACTCGTTGGGGAACTCAAGAGTAAGAGGTTTTTTGTTGCTAATAGTGATTTAACCAATTAGTCGATAATGACTTGCCTTTTAATTGAATTTTTTTGAAAGAACTCAAGGTCAAACTCTACTAAAATCATGAGCCACTTGGCCATACATTGGTTTTGGTATAGCTTGGAGTGCATATACTTGAATGGGTTGGTATTGGTTATGACATAGTTTTTATGGTTAAGAAGGTAGTGGCAAAGTTTTGTGGCCATAAAGACTAAGGATAAGTAGAGTTTCTCAATGTGGGTATACTAAGTCTCATAATTTACAAGTGTGCAGCTAATATAGTATATATCTTACTCTCTACGTTGTTCATCCTAATGAGCAAACATTGACCCTAGGGAGTGGTCAGTGGTAGAGATATAAAGGTAGAAAGGTTAGTCATCCTTTGGAGGGGTGAGGATAGGTGGAGACAAAAAGTACTTTTTTAGTGAATCAAATGCCTTTTGATAGTCACTATTCCACTTCAAAGATGCATCCTTCTTCAGAAGTTGGCGGAAGGGTTGGCATGAGTATAAAATTTAGGAGATAAAATGATGGATGGATTGGAGTTTCCTCTGCAAACTATGGAGTTGCTTGAGGTTGATTTGAGGAAGCATGTCAAGGATTGATTTGATTTTGGTAAGATTAACTTCTATTCCCTGAAGGGAGATAATAAACCAAGAAGCTTTCTTGATAAGACCTTAGAAATGTACTTTTTGGGGTTAAGGCAGATGTGGTAATGGATGAGGTGCTCAAAGATAATCTTGAGAACAACTAGATGATCATTATGATATTTGGATTTCCTAAGAAGGTCATCTGCATAGTCCTCTATGATCTTGTGGATAAGGCCATGGAAGATGTAAGTGATGGCACATTGGTAGGTTGCACTAATGTTATTTAGTCCAAAAGGTATAACTCTATAAAATAAGGTCCCCCTGGGGTGGTAAAGGTGGTCTTATGCTAATTTTTGGGGGAAATTAGGATCTGATTGTAACCCAAGAATCTATCCATGAGAGATAACATCTCATGGTTGGTTATAAGATCAACTAGTTGGTTGATAATTGGTAGAGGGAAGTCATCTTTGGGGCAAGAAAGGTTGAGGTCACAATATTCCACATAAATGTGTAGTCCCCTTATGGCTTTGGTGATAGGTACATTATTCAATACCCACTAAGGATAGTCAATGTGTTGAATGAAATTGATAGATAAGAGATGTTGAAGCTCTTCTTTGACAAGAAGGGCTATGCAAGGGTGTATACACCAAAGTTTCTACTTGATAGGCTTGGTATCATGGGTGGTGACTATGTTATAGGTGGAATAATGAGGTCAATTCTAGGCATATTGATATAATATAAATTAAATGTTATGTTATAGTCTTGGAGGAAGGAGGGGAAGTCCCAAAGTTCCTCAGTATTTAGCGATTGTCAATTTTAGCAATGCAAGGGTTGTCCAAAGTGCCCAAGTTGATATCCATGATGGATTCATTCAACATGGTCAAAGTCTTAGGAGGAAGGTATTTATGGATGGAATAATTTAGGACACCAAGGTAGGTGAGAATTCAATCATCATCCTAGCACTGAACAATGTTAATGGTAGGAGAGTCATCTCCTATCATCTTAGGATGGGTTAAAGGGATGGTTACAATTGCCCCCTCCTTTTGATAAGTTATGAGTTCAAGGTTGATCATGTTGACTAAAAATAAAAGTTAGGTGGGATGATATCATCATATTCATATGCAAGTGGAGGGGAGGTTGGTGAGGAAGGGGTGTCTTCCTCAATAATGGTGGTGGTAGGTGGTTTGGTTTGCTTCTTGGTGGGTATACTGAAACTGAGGCCATGTTTCTCATGAAGATTTCTGGTTTCAATGAAAATCAACTCATGTGGGTCATTTTCATATCATACAAGACCAAATTCTTTCCAAGCACACCTATGAAGGTATGTCTTGTCAAAGCTTATTTTGTCTAGATAGGAGAAGACAAAGGTGAATGGTCAAGGTAAAGAGGAGGCAGTAGAAGTGTTAAGTGGTTTGTCAAGTCCCTCATAGATGAATTGGGTTTGATAGTGCAAAGGTCCAAATGGAATAATGGATTCGATATTGGGGTCATAACCGGGTTAGTGGTCAAGTTTCCTATACTCTTGGGGAGTAGGGAGTGTATCAAGGGTGGGGAGGTGATATTCCCCTAGTGAAAGATGTTGGAATGTGGATTCCAAGTAATCTGAGGTGGGGATCTACTTAGAGGGGATATATGAGCTAGTTAATGCCTCATTAGTAGAAGAAGGTATGACTTCCTTTTTCATTATTGAGGGCTTATTATTAGCTGACGAGGGTGTGATAGATGGAGGTAGGAAAATTTCATTGGGTCAGTAAGTCATGTTTTATGACAAAAAAGGGCTTGAGTCAGCTTGTATAGTGACAACCTAACCTTCATGCTCAAATTTGATGCAATAGTGAAGGGTAGAGGGAACACACCCCATGGAGTGGATCCAATGTCATCTTAGCAAAATATTGTATTGGAATTCACCTTCCACTATGTAAAAGATTTTTGGGACTATGTGGGGTCCTAAATGGATATGAAGGACAATAGTTTCTAGGGTAGTGTCCATGGTGTCATTGAAAGATTAAAGGATGATCGAGGTTTTAGACATGCCATTGTCTAGTAGGTTGAGTTAATTATAGGCATGAGAGGAGATGATATTAATACTAGCTCCCCCATCAATCATGACCTATTTGATATGGGTTTGGTTGAAGTAAGTAGTAATAAAGGGTGATCTAGGTCATTAGAGTAGATAAAAGGTACTTTTGAATCCTTGAAGGTGACAAGGTTGGAAATTTGGAGAGCACCAACAAATGTTGCTAGAGGTTGAGGGTATTTAGGTTAGACCTCTACCAATTATAATGCATTTATCATTGCTTAGTGATGATGAAATGAAGTATAAATAAAATTATATAGGCTCATCTTCACTAGGGTCTAGTGAAGTTGTTTGACCACCACTCTCCTGAAGGATTCAGAGGGGTTAGATTGGGAGGTACCTAAGATATCTTGGGTTTAGTTAAAGGTGAAGGTGTTTGATTCTGGTTTAGTTATAAGTTGGAATATGGGTATGTCCATATAATGGACACTTTAGCATTCCCCTTATCCTTTTGTTGATCATGTGATCATGTGACCACATGGATAGTATAGATAGAGGGAAGAGTTGGGGTAGGAGATGGGTTTGGTTCCGAGTCACTCTGAGGTGAGAGTGGGGGAATAGGTAGGTGTTGGGTAGTGGTTTTTTTTGGTTGGATTGGTATCAAGTTCATGGGAGTTTCATCTGTTAATAGATTATCCTCATCATAGAGCTAGTGGATAATGGTTTGGAGATCTTTGTAGTTCTCTATGCCATGGCTTAGTGTCTTATGATAGGAGCACATCTGGTGGTCATTATACTAGACTAGTTTTAGACCAAGAGGGTTAAATGGCCTAATATGGGGTAAGGTTAAGAAAGAATCTTGAAATAACCTTTGGAAAATATTCAAGTAGGAATTTTCTAAAGGTAGACAATTTTTAGAGGATTTGGTGTTGGTTAGTGAGATGGAAGTCTTTTTGGAAGTGGGACTGGTGGTAGGAGGTTTGGTTAAGGTAGTGTTCTTATTTTATGGGTTTAGTTTTGGTAAGGTGGAGGTTTATAGGTTGGAGGTAAGAGGTTTTAAGGTAGGTATCTTGGTTATTAATGGCTTGGTGAAGATAGGTGTGTCTGAAAATAAGTGTGTTAGTGCAACCAACAATGATGGTTAGGTTTTGGGTGAGACAATCAATTTCCTAATCAAAGTGGAGGAATGAGGCCCCAAGATAGAGGGCAAGGTTGAGGGAGGTAGGAGTTTGGCCCTTTGGACCTTTAGTGGCTTTACTTCCTTGGTTGATTTGGTTTCGTGTTTGGTTGTTGGGTTTGGTGAGGTAAGCTCTACGTTCATAGGAGGGTGATTAAGGCTCTGTATAGCAAAGGTGCCAAGGTTTTTGGTTGGTTTGGTTGGTTTTGTTGGTTTGGTTAGAGAGGGTGATTTGGGTGGTTTGGTTAGTAAGATAGGGGTTTATATATTAGGAGTGGTGGGTTGGTCTACCAAAGGTGTGGTTGGAGGTTCCTTCTTGGTGATATAGGAGAGCCCTAATTGCTACCAAAAGGTGGCTCAATCCATGTCAGGGTTGGAGACAAAGTCTAATTTCTATACTAACCTAGAGAATGGTTTGTAGATTGGTTTTATTCCATGGATAGTGGACTTGAAAGATAAGCCCATAGTTTGAGACAGTGGGATGATAACCTCAACCTTTTCCTCAATCAAAGGATGCAAATTTTGGATAGGTGACTCATCTGTGGGAGGTACAGACATGTGGTTTCCTTTTTGGGAGTGATCTTGAAAGGGGTAGTAAATTTCTTGATAATTGAGGGAGAAGGTAAAATGGGTGCTTGTTCTAGTATGTTAGTTGGAGGATGGGTTGATGGATCCACTACTTCAATAAGTGGAGGAGGAGAAAGGGGTGATTCTTCTATTTGGGTCTCCAAAGGAGGAGGAGGTAACTCCACTACCTTAATAAGTGGAGAGGGAAAAGAATAGGTAGATTGGGTGGTAGATTATTCAACAATGAGTATGTCAAAAACCATGTTGACAGTATGGGCATCATGAGAACACTCAATCTTGTTGCTCTCATTTTTGGTAGGCACATGATTGGGGAAAGGTTTTTTAAAAATGTCAAGGGCTTGGTTTTGAGGTGCATTTGGGTTATCTAACACAAGCTCTCCTTTGTCAATGAGGGATTAGACAATGCTCTTGAAGGTATTACACCTACTAACATCATGCACTAATACTCGATGAAAAGTACATAGATCATTCTCATTGTACCAATTAGGTGCAAGATGAGAAGAATAAAATTATGGAAGAGGATTGATAGGAGGAATTTGTATGATATTATCCTTCAATAATTTCTCCATAATTGAAGCATAATATTCTCCAAGTGGAGTAAATTACTTCTAGTTGTTTTGGTTTTGTTTCCTTGTGTTTTTCTTTGAGGAACTAGAGGAATTTGGTTGGTTGACAGATGGTAGAGGAGTAGTTTTAAGGATAACCACATTTGTAGTTCCCTTGATCTTGGCATTGGTATTGGTTTTGGAGGAAGAGGCCTCATTTGTCTTGTAGGTAGATTTATTTTCATTGATGGCTCTATTTTATAGCTTATGCACTATGGTAAAATCTTTGTCAAAAGTTTTGAAGCTCTGGACATGTAGTGTAGAAAATATGTGCTTGGCACATGCCCAAGCAAAAATTTCTATCAATTTAGGTTGGGGTTAGGAGAAGGAAAGCTAATTGATTAGGCTCCTCCAATGAGCTACAAAATTGTTAATAGATTCATCATCAAATTTTTAGATAGAGTAAAGGTCAGTGATGGAAACCTTCTTGGAGATATTTATCAAAAAATGATCCAAGAAGGTTTGGGCTAGTTGGGTGAAGGAGAACAAAGAATGTTTGGTCATGACACTACACCAATCCAATGTTAGACTAGATAGGGACATGGGAAAGGTTTGAAGAAGGAGGGAATCATCATAGGCAATCAAATAACATGCATGTCTAAATTTCTTGAGGTACTATTGGGGGTCCTCCTTACTCTAAAACTTAGGGAACTTGGGAAGTTCCCATTGAAGAGGATATGGTCTAATAGGGATAGATGGGTGGATGGGCTCACTTAAATCTAATGATATGATAAGATGTTATTATATCCAAAAATGAATGATTCTAAGGTAGTAATGTTATCTATGAGCATCTTCATTAGGTCTACTTGGGGTTGTGCACCTAAAGGGTTGTAAGGTGCATACTATTGTGGTGGTTGGGTGATATATGGATAACTAGTAGGAGGTTGAGGAGAAACCACATATTGGTCTATGGACATCAATGGATGGGTAGATTATATGTAAGGGTATGTGGATTTAGGTGGTTAGGTAGTAGGTAGAGGTACATTCCCTTGTGGGTTAGGGATGTAACTCAAGTTTGGTACAATGGGTACTTGTTGGGTAGGAGTAGTAGTTAGGTTGGTGATCAAAGCAAGGGTAGTGACCTTTGTGTTGATTGGTGGTAATGTAGAAGGTATATACACCACAATATTTTGAAGTAGAGTATTGGTTGAAGGAAGGTTGGCAATACTAGTGGTAGGTACTCCCATGGTGAGGGGAGTATAAGTGTCTAGTGGTTGGGTTATTCCTAAGGTAAAGGAGTTATTGGTGGGGGTGGAAGGTATAAGGGTGTTTTTAGGTTGGGGAAGTTGGTTTTCCATAGTAGTTTCAAAGGGATTGTTGGTGAATGAGTAATATTGGGTAGTCAATGGTTGGGTGGTGACTATGGAAATAGAAGTGTTTCCCATAAGGTGGGAAGGCATGCCATAAGGTGGGTCCACAAGTGGAACCAAAGTAGGGGTATGATGGGGCATAGTGTTAAGATAATGCTAAAAGCCCACATGATTATTGTCTAAGGTGGCAAAATATGCATTTCCTTGGGGAACTTCTTGAGGGAAGGGAGGACTTCCCAAAGGGTGAGGAGAGTCTATTGGTTCAGAGACATAGTCCATGGATGAGGAGGTAGAAGAGGTTGATCAGTTTGGTGAAGGGTTCTATTCTACTAGATTATTTTACTATTGGCAAGTTAGAACCATCCAAGGTAAGGGAGAGAGAATGCACAAAAAATCTCACCACTCAAATAGAGAGAAGACAAGAAATGATCAAGAAAATAAATCACACTCTAAAAAGCACGTTAAGTCCTAAAGGTTATTTTTAGTCTCTCTTTTGGCTTATGCCTTAAGATTTTAATAAATTTTGTAGTTGAAATTGGCTTAAAGAGAGAGTACTAAAAAAGAAGTCCATGGTTAGTTTTAGGTTGTGTTTAGGCTCTCAAAAGGATTTGTATTGGGAATCAACATGTGACTTGGTATTGGACCCTACCCCTTTACTTCACACACCACAACAATAAGGGTGTCGAGTTCTTAAATAATATATACTGATTTATAGAGGTTATACTCAACCAGAGATCTAAATTTGTTCTCCCCTTGGTAATGACCTCTAAGTAGGATCATCAAGAAAGGGTAAGGTGATCACTAGGTGATGAAATCCTAGTCGGGCTTCATCTCAAGTATTTTTTATGTTTAATTGATGAAGGTGGCTTGGTTTAGTGTGTGAAACAAAAGTGATGCTACGATCAAATTACTTTGATTTATTTTAGACTATGTGAGCTAAATTTTCAAGTAATCGATCTATGTAGTTGATTTTAAGCCCAAAAGAAATTTTAGTTTCATTTATGAGCATAATATATGGAGGACATATAGATTCAAAAAAATAAGAAAAGAAACCCGAGTAGAGACTCAAGGTCCCATTGGGCATGTCAGAATGTTTTAGTTAATTTTAGCTTATATTCTGAGATAGGAAGAAGAAGAAACTAAATATGGGTATGATTTAAAAACTTGTTTAATTATGCACACATTGAATTAGATGATTACAAAGAATTCCTCTTTGGCTTGGGAGGATGACCTAAAAATAAGACATTATTAAATCAAATAGTTGGTTAGATAGATAGATATATAGGTTGATTGCTTAGCGTTAGCTAAATCTTGGAAGCAAGAGCTTCCTCGGGGGCTATCAATCCACATTTTTTAAACAATTAAGTTTATAAACAGAATGACTAGGTACTTGCATTAAGAATCAAAAGGTACTAAAATTGAACACAAGAGATGATTCATAAATAAATATACAAAAAATAACTAATATAGAAATAATTAATTCAATACTAATGTTAAACAAGCCAAGTGTGTTTTTAAAAATAGGATAGGGGTCTATAAACAAGCAGGGACACATAAAATTGGATTTGGTTGGGGGTAAAAGCATGAAATTAACTTGCTATTATTTTTACCATAATGACCATTAGTAGTTAAGATGACCATCGATGGTTAAGGTGATCATAGGTGGTTAAGGTAACCATCGATGGTTAGACAAACCATAGACGATCAAGCTGATTATTAGTAGTTACTATGTATAGGTTGTAGGTAATAAATGGCTAGTTGATGGGATTCTAGAAATAAATTTTGGGATGTGGGTTAGTACTAGGGTGATTTTGAAATACAAAGAAATTAAATTAATATTGGAAAATAAATACTTATCTTGCATCAAATTGATTGGATGAGTGGTTTAGGAGGTTGGCTCATTGATAGAGTCTGAAGAGATTCTAGAAAAGTAATAGTACTTGGATATTGATCAAGGGGTGGTGGCAAGTTATCTCTTTGTCATGTTGGTTAGATTTCTATATTTATAGAAGAACACCTACAAAAGAAAGTTTTGGATGTAAAATCTCTTGATAGTTTTGGATGTGGTCCATTTTCACCTCTTGTTCCTCTCTTCTTATAGGTAAAGAAGGAGAGGTGCAATAAGACATTAACTAGGATTTCTAATTATAACTCATGCATGTAATGGATCACACATGGATCTAAAAGAGATAATTTTAAAAAATTAAGGTGGATGTTTGCATTATGATTATAGACCCTAACTATGAGTGATCAAGTTGATCATCGATGGTCACCCTAACCATTGACAGTTAGGGGTCAAAGGCAAGGTTGGTTCAAATGTGTGTTTTAGCTAGTAAGTCAACTGACTTAGGTTAGATGAGTTAAGTTGAATTAGGTGTCAATAATATCAAGGTGGGGCCTAAAGGAGTCCTAAAGTGGTCCAAGGGAATTTTGACATTCATAATCATGGTGTGCATATATACAGTGTCTACACCTCCATCTAGTGTTGTAAACAAGAAGTTGTTTGAGAACAACTCTAAGGAAATGAATGCCATCACTTGTGGTCTTATAGAAATTGATCTCACCAAAGTAATTCATTGAAATTCTACCAATGAAATATGGAATAAATTTAAGACTATTTTTGAAGGAGATTTAAAGGTTAAGCTTTCTAAGTTACAGACTCATAAAAGGCAATTTGAAAGTCTCAAAATGAATGAAGAAGATACTGTGGCATCCTTTCTACAGAGATTTGATGAGATTGTGAACATCATCAGAGGTCTTGGAAAGAATCTTGAAGAGACTAATATTTTTTAAAAGGTATTAAGTTCTCTTTCCCCAAATTTTGATCTAAAAATATTTGCTATAGAAGAGAGTCATGACCTTACTTAGTTGAAGATGGATCAATTGCGTGGCACCCTTACTACCTATGAGATGATGAAGAATGCTAATATACCACCAAAAAAGGAAGAAACATTCAAGATAGAGATGAAGCTTAAGAAGAATTTTTGAGGTAAGAAATCTAAATAGGATGACATCTAATTTTGATGATGATGAACTAATTACTTTGATTACTAGCAAATTTAACTCTAGATAAAGTAAGTATAAGGGTAAACTACCCCTCAAATGTTTCAATTGTGGAGAGATAAGACATTTTGATTGGAAGTGCCCTCATAAGCATGATAATAATAATAATGAATAGCATGGTAAAGGCCAAGATGATGATAAGAAGACATATAAGAAGAAAGGTTTTAGAAAGTATAGCAATAAGAAGAGGTCCTTCAAAAACAAGAAGAGTCTTTACACCAAAGAAGATTGCAGCTCATCAAATGAGATTGAAGATAGTGACTCAAAATATGATCATGAAGATGATAGTCCTACTGAAGATGAATCCATGTTCATGGCTAAGGAAGGAAGTTGCTCACATTAGAAGGTGTCTACTTGGAATGATTCAGATGTTGATGAAGATGAGGTGGACTATGAGACTGCATTGACAAATGGTCATGAAGAACTAAAGATTGAGAAGAAGATAAATAAGAAGATGAAATATAAACTCAGGGAATTTGAGGATCAATTTAGTGTGTTTAAGGAAAAAATGGATGAAGATGCCAAGGAGCATGAATATATAGTCAAGCATCTCAGTTGTCAATTAGAAATTCTTCCTATAAACCTATAATATAAATAAGAATAAAGTTCAAGGTATGTTTTTGAAAATGAGTCTTTGAAATCTGAGTTAGATAAGACAACTAGTAAGGTGAAGATATTTGTGAAATATGAAAAGAGATCATATGACCTAGATAACATTATGAGTGGTCAAAAGATTGATAGGGATAGAATTGGTCTTGGATATAAAGAATAAAAAAAGAATGTCACTCAAGATAATATGAAGACTAATATGAACTAGAACAATCATACTTTGAAGACAAATATTTAGATAAGGAATGAAGGTATTGACAGAGTAAAGATAAATCAGATCAAATAGCCAAATGCCATGAGGTATGCAAGATTCAATGGTTATTATTATACATGTAATCAATTTGGTCATAGGGATAAAGAATGCAAGAGACCTATTAGAAATGAATTTGCATATAACTATGATGGGGGTCATCAGTCAAAAGGTGTGAACAAAATCAAGTGCTTTAACTATCTTGATGTGGGACACTTTGTAACCCATTGTGCACATAATATTAGACAAGGTGAGTCCTCTTAAGAAAGGGGAGGTTGTTTTGTTTGTCATGACATATGACACATTGAAAATTTATGTCCAAATAAGGTAAGGTATTATACCTTTCTTGCAAAAGGTATGGTGTGATACAATTGTGAACAAAGAGGTCACATTACTAGGTTCTGCAAGTAAAGGCCTAAAAGACATAATAGATTAATTGGGCTCCTGTAAGTCAACAAAGAAGGTAAGCTAACACATAGAATCCAAAGGTGAAAAGTGTGATTCATGATAAGACTATAGGTCCAAGTAATTTGATTATTATGGTAGATAATGCTTCAAAATTTGAAGGGTACCAAGAGGTATCATTGTCTACTCATATTGAGAATAAGGAAATCAAGCTCAAGGAGAATACCAAAGTGATGATTGAGGCTAGTACTAAGGTATGTAAGGATCCAAGTGAACATCCTACTATTATTAAGCATGTATCATGTAAAGAACATCAATCATCTATGTTTAATGATGAGGTTCCAAGCTGCAAGGAATATTATTAAGGTAAAAAGGTATGTAATGAATTTGTGTTGTCTCCATTTATTTTCAATTGAATCATATAAGATAAGGATAATGTTGTAGTGGGTGAGAAAATTATTTCTCTTAAGCCAAAGAAGAATAAGAACTACAAATATCAGATGAGCAAGGAGGAAATGGAATATGATGAGTTTTTTTTTATTTTAGAGAATTGAGCTATAGAAGGTGTCTCTATTTATGCTTCTTAAGAGACTCCTTTCAGTACAGAATCATGTTTGTATGATCAAGATGAAAATTCCAATCAGAGAAGGCCTCTTGTTAAGGGGGAACAACAAGTTCATGAACCTATTTTAGAGGTTTGTGAAGGAGTTGTAGTACAAATTCAAATTGGGTGGTTCCAGGTGGCTTAATGAGATTGATACAAATGTCAAGAAGTGTTTGGTTCTTATAAAGTTTTTAAAATTTCTTTGTGATGTACTCTAGGTGTTTTTTAGGTCCAAAGGTATGTATGTGCCAATTGAAGGTTTTTTTAGTGCTCTTGGTTTTCTTAGTTTTTGGGTTAAGGGAAAGTAGGCCTAAAATAGGTTATAGATATTCAAGGTTACCAATGGTGTATAATCTCAAATATTGGTCCAAAATTGTATGATTGGTGTATCCAAGTGTGCAAGTAGTTTCAGAGGTGTGTGTTGACTATAAGGAGGTTTGTTGACCTTATTTGTTTTGAGATTCTAGTGTTTTGGGTTATGCTAGAAAGGTGGTTTGCTTTTTGAATTGAGATCTAAGGCTTATTAATATGTTGAATGGTCCAAATTTGTGTTAAAATCAAGATTTATAGAGAATTAAAGGTTTTTGGTTCTCAAATTATTTAAGTTTTGTCAATATGGAGGGTTAATTGGCTAGTAGGTTTGTGAAGGAAGTATGCTACAGAGGATGAGACTAGTAATGAAATTTGGTGTGATTAAGGAGGCATATGAGAGTGGTCTTGATATGAAGTTTTAGGCCTTGAAGATGTGTCTATTGAAAATTATGGGATATTCAAGTTATAGGTAGAACTACAAGGAGGCTAGACATGATTAGTTTGAAGAAAAGTGCCTTTCTTGCTCAGTTTATCCAAAAGAGAAAGGTATGTTTGATTAAAGGTATGTTTTTAGATGGTTTAGTTCATGTTTCCTATTTTTTGAGTGGCATGAATTTCTATTGATGGTCCTTGTGGTACCTTTAAGTAGAAGTCTAGTTAGCATATGTGGTGACTCTTCATGGTGTGTGGAGATATGAAGATGCTTAGAAGGTGCAATGGCTTAGAGATCTTAGGGTGAGTCCCTCTCAGATGAATCTTGGTGATTTAACTTAGTTTTAGTGTTTTTCATGTTCTTTATTCACTGGTTTTAGGGCTTGGTTGAACTGAGTGTTGGCATGGAGAAAGAGGAAGTATTCAAGGCAAGAAAAGGTAGGCTCAAGGTAAGGGAGAGTGTGTACTATCTTTATAAGTTAATATATTACTATTTGAGAGTCTTTACAGGTCCTCAAGATTAGTTTGTTTTCACTTTGTCATTGTGTCAAAGGGGGAGAAATTTCCTATTGGGGAGAAAGTACCTGTTATGGGAGTGCTTTGAAGAGAGAGAAGGTGAGTTGTATATTGTTATATATGATGGTTGTTGACATCAATGATAAAGGGGGAGATTGTTGGAGAGTTGTCATGGTGATGTCATGGAGGTGTCATGTTTATTGGATGAAGTGATTTGATAACCTAATTAACAATGGCAAAGTGTGTAAGGTGTTTATTCTTGTATGCTTGAAGGCGGCATGGTTAATCTTTAGTATTAACATGGCTAGAAAGGATCAGGGTTGAGTATGGTGATTTGAGCATGTGCAAGGGGTATGAATGATCATAATTAAAGAATTATTTTAATGAGTATGTGCATGAGTTTAATTTACCTGGTTCATCATTGTTCTCATCCAGACACTTTAGATCTAGTGGCAGAAAATGTGAGTAGGTAGTTTGATGATGTCACTATTACCACATGTGAATGAGTTAAGGGGAGTTGGTCATATGGTTGTGATCACATTAGTTACTAATTTTTATGTGTTATATCTCAAGTCATGCATTGAATTTTATTCAATGACATGAGGGTGAAAATTTAGCTTCTCATTCAGAATTCATTATTTTCCCATACTTAGCCAAATTTGTATTATGGAATAAAAGAGCCAACTAAGCAATTTGATGATGGAATATCTCACACATGTGGATGTTTTAGGGGAAGGTGATCATATAGGTTTGTTTAGTTTTGGACCTAGTTTATTTGTGATAAAATTTAGATCATGTGATGAAGTGCATCAAAAGATATGCTTATGCAAAGTTAGGCTACCAGGTAGTTTGACTATGTTTTTCCATACGTAGCCAATTTTGTAATGTGGCAAGAAGAGCCAAGTGAAAATTTTGTTGGTGTTATAGCTTTCACATGTGAAGGTGTTAAGAGAAAATAATTATATGGGTTTGTTTAGTTTTGAGCATAGATAGTTTGCACTAAATTTGAGATCATGCACTAAAGCACAACCAAAGTTGGCCTCTCAGGGAATTTTTTGACATAGTTGGCTCTATGACAGAATGTTTTAGAGAAAGTTTTTTTTGGTATTATATCTCACACAACAATGTTTCCAGGATTAGTGTGTCACATGGTTATATTATCCTATGAAAGGATATCATCTAATCCAAATTTGAGATTCTACATCAAAGTGCAGAAGAAGTTATTGAGGTGAAAAAATGGCTACTTAGTCATATTAAAAGGGTCCCCATACTGAGTCATTTTTTAAAGTGTTAATTCTCGATCAAGATAGATAGTGCATGTTTTTATAATGAGTTAAGAATTAGCGACATGAGGATATATGTATGATATTTAATGACTGAGCAAAGGTATAGGATAAGGATCCAATGATGAGTAGACATTCATATAGTTTGATCGAATGATGAGCGTTGATCATTAAAGTCTTGGTTGATCCAAAAAAATTGATGGATCACGTTGAGTCAACATATTAAGATTGCATGATATGAGGTCAACATGACTGAGGTTTAACATCTGATATTTGGTGGACTATGCATTAAATATCAAAAGAGATCGACGGTGTGTATTCGACCTGAGCTTAGAGGAAACAAGATTCGAGCATTATGTTTGAAGGTTAATAGTGACTGCTTGAATTTAAATATTTGAATTTAACATATAAAAACTAGAACTCTATATTTTTTACATATTTTTTGATAGAAGTGGAATTTTTTATGCTCTAAATAGAAAAGATGGAGAGTACTCCATGGTGCATCTAATGAACCTAATTTGAAGATTTGGAAGTGAGTACAGTCAAAGATATTGAGCTTATAGTTGAATGTGTGTTTGTGCTTGTTTTAAAAGTGACCTAAGAAGGATGTTAGAGATTATATTGATATTGTTTCAATGTCTCATAATGGCTTTGATATTTGGGAGTATTTTATACTCCATGAGGTTACTATATGTGGATTTTGGAGGTGTGTTCAACTATCTTGAGTATGAACAATGCTTAAGAAGTTGACTGTATGTTTGGTAATGGTGTTCCTATGTATAAGGTATGTGTTTAAGTAGTTTGATCATATGTAAAGGTGAGATTAGATGACTATGACCATTTGAGGATGTTGAAGGGGACATAAGGAGTGGACCGATGTATTTTAAAGTGGTCTTGTGTTCTTATTTTTCTCAATAGAGTGCTAAAGGAGTGAATGGGTTCACATGATACCTATAAGGACTTCAAGGACCTTATTAAAAGGTTTAGTTCCTTAAGGGTGACCCATAGATGCTATGGATAACCTATGAATATTGTATTGAGCCATGTATTCATATGAAAGATGCCTTAAGGACTAAGGCATGCCTACTAGCCGACCAAGATGTTGGTTATCAAGATTGCTCTATAAATAGTGAAATCAAAGATAGTGATTTTTAGTTTTTTGTGTGAGAGACTAAGGAGAGATTGGAGATAGGTTGTGTGTGTGTTTATATAGAGATAATTAGGGGTATAATGCCTTGAGGATGAGTTAAATAACAAAATATATTGAAGACTATTTGTATGACCTATTGGTCATAATTCTGTTGGTAGAATAGTGTGCTTGATGTTTAAGTGTGAGCAAAGGTGAAGTATGATAAGCAAAAGACCATCATAAAGTGTTTTTGACATCAATTAAGAGGTGGATTTGTTTCATATGTGTTATTTTTAAATCTCAACATCTAAGGTGGTTATAGCCTCCTTTTAAGATGAAACTTTATAAAAAGTCTAGTTATTATTGTAGCTCAGCTAGACATGTGTGACAATACCTTGTGAGATTTAACTCTCACTAAATATGGATTGTAGTTCCTTGATAATTTGTATATGGTCTAAATTTGATCTTTTAATTATAAGATAGTAGTCCAATTACATTTTTTAGTGGGTTTTATTCCCTGTAAGAGTTTCCCATGTATGTCATGTTTTATGTGATTGATCTTGAATTGTCTCTCTTGCTTATTGCTATGAATGATATGCATCTTTCATGAATGATTGTGGTAAATGGTTAAGTATTTATAAATATCAAAATTGAATTTGGATTATTTGGGCTCACTGATTCACAACCCCCCTTTTAGTGATTATACATCTAACAGTTTGATTGTCAAAATGGGATCAAGTATAAGAGGTATATCATGGTGTAAGTTTCTACGACCATATTATAATATTTGAAGTATAGAGAGATGAAGATAAGATCCCAAAAATACACTCAAATGATAATTCATAATTGTTCCTTCATGTACAAGCTTGTACAAACTGTAGGAATAGGTTGAAGATGTGATCTAGGAATTTGACTCAAGAGAGGAAGGTTAGTATCATGTTAGTTCCAAAATGAAAAAAAAAATGAAAGAAACACACTAATATCATAACATCTCTAGGCCTAGACACTAGGGAGATCTTATTTAACAAGAACAAATTACAAACACAACAAAAAAACAAGGAATAAAACATAATAATTCCTTCACCTTCTTTGGATACTCCAAATGCCTTTGTAGTAGTGGCTTTCTCAATTTTGTGCTCATGAAGTCCTTAAAAATGGAAGATTGGCTACCTTTATCTCTCCTTGGCACCTTTGGCTTGTGTCTTGGCTTGGCTTTGAATCAATTTGGCATGGTAACACTAACTTCATGAAGCTTTTGGATCCAATCCTACATTATAACTTTGCACTCTCAAGTCTTAGAAATGATGTGGTAAGGCCTCCTATTTATAGATTTTTGAGATTTGATTAGAATCAACCTAAACCATCCATCTTAGGATTGAGATGTGTGGTTGAGGATTAATTCAATTTTTTGAATTAAGTTTATAATTATCCTCATCATGACATTGGAAGAAGGGGAAATTAAGAGTCATGGAGGGCATCATGGAAGGAATTGATGAGGCATGGAGGGCATGAATCCTAATATTTGTAGCATTTATGGCCTAGTGATGTCTTCCCAAGAAATGAGGTCACCTGATGATGCAGATATTCAATATTCATTTCCAAAAAAACAAATTCAACAAGTTTCCATGGAATTTATTATGCCTTGATTTGGGTTAATTAGCTCTTTAATCATGTTTAAGCACTTTGTGCACAAATTACTCAAATTAATTAGAATGTCTTATTATTGGTTAGATTTTTACTAGATTAGAATTAGAAGGTGATGTTAGATACATTGGAAGCATATTCTAATTTAGGATGTTACCAATAATAAATAACAAAGGCACATGTCTTGTGCAAAAGATTTGATAGGGAAGAGCAATCCAAAGCACCCAGGTGCATTTTGGCATTTTGACTCGTAATGAACTGATCAAAGCTAGCTGGCCTATAAATTACATTACCCCATTTAGGGATACACTGGCCAAAATTGGCACTTGAATATCTCAGTTTCACATCATTCAGTGTGTTTTAATGTTTTTAGGCCAAATTGTACATTTTAGGTGGAAATTGGTCAAAATCCTGATTAGAGGTCATCAGTGGCCAGATTTAGGTTTCTGCAAAAGATGTTCATGGATCATAGAATGATATAACACATATATTCATGCACTCACATGGTATTGATTACCTATTCCATCATCAATATGGTTTAAATTGATTAGAGGTTCCAATACTCTATAAACATACCTTTTGCATTATTAATTATATGTAGTCCATATAATACCAGTCAAGTGTGATAGAAGTGGCATAATGTTTATCATATGATTTGGAGACCATTAAGGAGTAACAAAGAAGTATATAGTGGTTTGATTGACTCTTTTTAGCCTATATAGTTAATCAAAGACCTACATGCCCTAGGCCTGTAGATCCTTATTTTGAATCCTTGATCAACATTACTCTCCAATATAAATCAAAGTTAAAACATGGAGTTTCAAATTCATTGCAAATAAATAAGTGTCACAAATCACTCATTGGAGCATCTAGGTCAATTGGATATTCATAGATAGTCCTAAAACCTAAGAATACAATCACATGCTTTAAATAACTACCTATAGGCCTATTGAGAGACCTTTCCATTTTCAAACTAAAGAAAGAGCAGAGCATGTTTGAAAGGTTATACAACCTAAAAGATATTCCAACTAAGTCAAAATCCTTTGATGAGATTGGTGATGTGTAAGTGAGGTCCTAAAAGCACAATATGCAATCAAGTGATCCTAAAGGGTCACCTATAGGCTAAATCAAGAGAAGGTGGTCTTAAGCTTAAGTAAGGTATAATAACATGGTGGAAGGACACTGAGGTCTACCTTAGTTAGACCAATAAAGCATAAATTCATTAATCTATCTAAAACATAAGAATAAATATGAAGTGGTGGAACAAACTTAGTTCTAAACCATAAAATATAGTCAAGCTAAACCTAATAAACCACCTACATGACTATTTGGAAGAAATAGTCCAAATTACATACCTAAAAAGAAGATATTAGAGGTGTGGAGAGGTGTTTAAACCTAATATGATATTTCATCTAGGTTTATGAGCCAAATTAAGATCAATGATGCAGAAGATGAGTTCCTAAAACACCTAATACATTCAAGTGACCCTACAGGCATCTATAGGCCATATGACACAAATTGACAATAGACCTAAGCAAAGAGGTAGAGGTGTGTGTGAGAGGATATGAAACCTAATTTAAGACTTCAACTAAGTTCATTAACTTTGAGAGATTTAGCGATGATAATGATGAAGTCATAAACCAGAATGCAGTCAAGTGTTTCTCAAATGTCACTTACATGTTACCCTTAGTGTAGACTGACCTTAAGCTTGAAGGAAGGGAAAAAATGGTGCAAATACATTGAGGCATTTCTCAGTTGTCACTAGAAGTCATAAAATTGATGTTTGAGACCAAATTAATTTATAATAAGATTGAACCAAACTGAGCTCAAACTCCATACATAGTCAAACTTCTTGGTAAAGTGGACTTATGACAGTCAAGAAGATATATTGTGAGCTTAAAGTTGGATGAGTTGGGTATAATGGTGATTTTATTGAGGAAAAATAGGGAATATTAACCAAAGGAATTAAAAGTGATAAGCCACCTACATTTAAGTATAATTCCACTTACAACTATGATCAGTCACAATCATTAAGATGGTTATGTGTGTGGTCAAGAGAAGAAATGTGTGTCAGTGGAGAAGGTTGAGTTTTTACAGCTTCATGAGGTGTTAATAAGTATGATAGATATTTACAAACCTATTTAATGGTCTTGATACTATCCATATTATACTTTCTCAAGCCTAAGAAAATCTCCAATATGAGTACCTACAATGAACTTGTACCTAGCTGAGCTTAAAAGACTTAAACGTGAAAGAGTGAATGGTGGGATTGAGTTTGATAGCTTCAATAAAGTCATAGATGTTTATAAAAGTAAACATAAGGTTAATAAGTTTTCCAAGGTAGGAAACCCCTCAAAAGGAGCTATAGTCAGATTAGTGAGCATAAACAGTCAAGTGAAGACAAAACATAGTCCTATGTATTAGATTGAGAAGTGAAATTTTGAGGTATGAAAAGTGTTTGAGGATTTTTTATATGATAATATGTATTCATCAGATCAAATAGGTTTTTAATCCATGTTATATACCTTTTAAGGTCTTATTACCTTCATTTCTCCACCTACAATCATCTAGTGGCCTACATTCAATCAAAGGTAAGATTAGATATATGGATAGGGGTTATGAGTCAAGAGAAATGGATGTTAGAAATGAAGATAAAGAAGATATTATAGATGTTTAATATATTGAATCCATTTACATATGAATATCTCAAGGGTAAAATATAGTCAATAGACATAGTTTAATAACACAATCATTTAGTGACTTGAAGGTTCCACTTAAGCAAGGTGACAAAACATGTTATTCACCAATATTTTGATGCCTAATAGTGTGAGAGAATGAATATATGGTCCATGAAGGCCTACATCAAGTTTCATATAGTGAGATAATGAGAGAAACACTAAGAATTAATCTTTAGGGTCAATAATGTTTGTTTGCATACAAACCTTTAGTGGTGAAACTTAGTGTTTTGGACTTATTTGAGAGGTAAATGCTTATAGAGAATCATCATGGATTAAAATATCTGCATCCAAGATCACCATATCAACAATTTTTAGATGATGGAGTGATCTCATGCATCAAGCAAGTGCATATCACACTAAAGTTGCTAATGAATGACATCAAGCATAGAGAAATATAACAAAAGGATTAAGAGTAAATAAAATACTCTATATCATGTTGAATGAAGAATACAAAGGGAGAGAGGTGTATATATAGTTTGGAGAGGGAAAAAAACACACATTCCATTGAATTTGGTCATAATATTTCCAAGTAACCAACATGACCTCTAGAGCCCTAAGCAATCTAATATAACCATGTATGCAAAACCTAGTGGGAAAAAGGCCTACACCAACACCCCCCTATAAGCAAAAATTAGGTAGGTGATGATAAAAAAAATGGGTACCATAAATAAGGCCTAATGAGGTACCAATATACAATGAAATCTCTCATAAAGTAGAGAAAAGGAGAAAAACTATAGGAAAAACATCCCCCGTAAAAGAGAGAAAATAAGAAGATACTGAAATACCCCTCAGAAGAAGATGCTAAAATAATCAACACTCCAAGTACATAGTAATGATCCCTAATATCCTACAAAACATGAAGGAAGTGTGCATCCACACAGAAGATAGAGAATGGGAATGCATAATGTCACATGGTGAATGTTGTATTAGGTCCCTCTAAAACAAATGTTGTCTCTTCCTTTTAGAAGAAAGAAACCTTGAGCTATCAAACTATTTAATTCCCACTCAAGTGGAATGAGTGTAGGAATCATGATGTAGATATCTATAAAATGTTCAAATGTCTTTTTGTTAATGCTTGAATGTGCCAAAGTCTAATTAGGTATCACAAGCCTAATAGTAGAAGATGGAAATGAAGAAGCATACAATGAAGGGGAGAGAACAACCAAAGAAGAAGATAGACATGGAACATTATTTGAAAACATTTCCTTGGGATTGAGAGAGCATGGCTCAACAACTATCAAAATTGAAGACTGGTCTACAAATGAAGGACTCAAATATGCTAGATGAATGTTTATAGGAACATATGAGTCATTGATACTCTCAATATGTATACTCTCATTGAAATCAATAAAGTCCTCCAAAATACAAGTCTATGAAGGTTTTGTAAGAGCAAAAATCTACACAAGAATGGATGTAGAATCTCTAATTAGACAACTAAGGTCCATTAGAATCTCATCCTATAGAGGGGGCTCAACAGAAGGAAGAGAATTTTCCACGATGGATGTATCATCACAAGAAATAAAATAAGGAGGTGAAAGTACAACTATCTCTTAAGAGACAATAGGAAGTGGAGGAGGAGTGACGTAAGTCTCAGCTGGATCACCAAAAAGACTCTATAGTATCCTCCAAATAGTGCATGGACACTCTATATATTCCACATGGTAATGAATATCCATGGAAACATGTAGTAATAGAGTGTCAAAAACCTTGTCATAAGTATTATCCCATTTAGTGAACCAACCAAGATTAGTGGGTGTAGGAATTTGACATATAGAAATGGAATATTATTCTTGCATGTGAGCAAGTATTCCATATAAGCATGTCATGAAGCATAATTATCCTTCTTAAGAAGGATCACTAGAGATGAAACAACTCTCCTCATCTGGATTAATAATGTATGCTCTAGATATGGACTTCAAACAATGCCAAAAATGGGTCTAGGAAAATAAGAGCAATCTATACACAAGTGACAATCCATGCTCAAATGGATGTCAGGTACTATTGATAATGCATCTATAAATACAAGATAAATCTATGTAAAAGTGATAATGCATGCTCAAATGGATGCCATGCTTTAATAACAATGCATCAAGGAATACAAGATCAATCTATGAAAGTAGTCACTAAATGGGCATAGGTAATAGTTATGAAAATCGAATGTGTGCATGAGAGAATGTAGGACCCACAAAAAATCTGTCCAAGACAATCAGTAGTGACCCCCCCCCCCCATGTTTTTAATAATAAAGCATGCTCAAATACTGAGAAATCTATGGTTATGATTGAGTACCAATGCATGCTCTAAGTATGGATGTTGGAATTAACCAAAATGGATCCACACAAGTAAGAAAAATCAATGCATGAGTGAAAAAACAATTTTCAATAAAGGATGTTAGACTCAACTGAAAATGCATCCATAAATTGAGCAATCAGTGTAATATCCACTAGATTGGCACAAATGAAAACTACAAATAGGCTAAGTAGGAAGATGTTGGACTCTGCTGATAATACATCCGTACGAGGAGAAGTAAATGTGTGAACTAGTTAGGTAACCCCCTAAAAATTTTGGCACTTTATAATTAAGTGTGTTTTACAATTAAAATTGGCTATCTACATGGGAAATTGAAAACTACACACTTTTTCAAAAGACAATGCTCAATTTTGAGCTATCGTTTATAAGATATTAACAAAATAAATTCCTATCAATATAAAATTTTAATAAAAATTACACTAAATGATTAAACTATACCTGATGCTAGGGGGTTACCTAGCCTTACAACTAGTCATTAGAATTAACACTGAACAAGGAATGCAATGGTTTTGTTTGTGAGGGGGAATTAGCCTCCTGCCAACCTAGACCTCACCCTTCATCTTCATCGAGCAAAATACAAGGTAAATTAAAACCAATGAAATTATCCTTTGCAATGTATTGTTTTTAAATTAAAAAGCAATAAAAAAAATTAGCTGTGTCCCATGATTATCCTCCCATAATATCAAATCCACCATGTATTTATCCATAAAACACAATAGACCCTCCACTATGACTATATCCCTCACCAAAATATATTATCCTCCACTCATCAAATGAAATATGCCACTTTACAAATGACTCCCCACTTGAAAACTTTTACCCCACCTTTAAATGTAAGAATTGTTTACATATTCCATAGGCTATCTTGGATGGAAAAGTGGTCACAAATCCATGTGGAGTGTTGGAGTGATCAGTGTATTTGAGGAATCCTAGGTGAGCGACCTAAATGCAAATCAACATGTTGAAGATGGTGTGAAAAGTAGATGACCAGTCAAGAATGGTGAAATAGGTTGAAAATAGGTGGAAAAAATGCAAAAAATTAGTGATGTCAGTTAATAACCAAGTCATGAGAATGGTCCAGAGAGTGAGGATGGATAGAGGTGAGAGGTAGATGATGCAGGTCTACATCTAGACACCAAGAGCTTTCTCATGCTATTCAACACCAGTAAGGTAAAAAAGGATCTATTTACCAAAAACTGCATGCCCAGTCCTCACTACACCAATGGCTACTAGACTCTTTCCTACCTCAACCCCTCTAAATAAAACCATGGAATCTCTTAATATAATATCCCCCTCATATGCCACATGGAATTGAGATCTATGGATATATAAATTGAGACTAGATCCAGTCAATCAATAAGCATACCAAGGATAATGGTCATGAGAACCACCCTTTACAACTAGGGCATAGTGTTTTTAGACTTTGATCTAGGAAAAGGTAGCACCAAAATGGATCATAAAACCTTTGACATATCTAGACAATAAGGGAAGTGATGGTGAATGGCAAGAGAAGATTGGATGGTAGGAGGATGGCTTGAAGGAACTAGGTAGATGCACTTCCTAGTGCAGATCTACGAACCAGGGCATTAATGGTGATGTGGAGGTTGAGCCAAACTAGCATTTACTCTAATGGTGATGATAGGATGAGGATTATGAACTTAATTTAAAGGTTAAATAACTTGCTAGAGGGTCGATCCAAGTATAACTGATAGGAAATAGACCTAGTCATGTGAGTTGTTGTATCCATTGTATCTAATAATGGCTTTAAATCTCATTTGTGATTAATAGTGTCCAATAATAATAACCAAGTAGATCCAATAGGTAGAGAAGGAGGTGATGTAAAATAAACTAATTTCCATTTTGAGCACAAAAATATGGCTTGTCTACTATGAATAGGTTGAGTTATTAAGAAAGGGTGCAATGCATCCAAACTCAAGATAAAAGGGGCAGCTATAACAATAGAGACTAGTGTATTTGCTTTAATGCATCCAAAATCTGCTATTTAAACAATCACATCTCCAAAAAATACCAAAGGATAACAGTTTCAAAGCACCAAGTTTTCTAAAAAAACTTACAGATCTAAAATCTCCAAAATTTCATCACCTTTGTTTGAATCCAAAGCTTTGCAATGGTGCAGATTTGAGAAATTGATTATCAGACAAGATCTCTAATTTATACAATCCCATAAACAAAGTGATAATGGATAATCAAATAAGGTTATTAATTTCAAATAAAATAATACAACATATTAAATTTTAATGCCAATAAATAATAGATTTGAAACCTCATATCTAAAATCTAGAATATTTCTCTCAAGAATTCCTTATGATAATACAATATCAAATCTCAGGATTTCATAAAAAAAATAACAAGTGAGAAACCAACTAGATAATCATGAACATGAATTGGCTCTCTGATACCATAAAATAGTTGCATCCAAGATCACCAGATCAAATAATTATAAATGATGGAGTGATCTCATGAGTCAAGCAAGTGCATATCACAATGAAGTTGCTAATGAATTAAATCAAGCATAGAGAAATACAAAAAAAAGAATAAGAGAAAATTAAATAATCTATATCATTATAAATGAGGAATACAAAGGGAGAAAGGTGTATATATAGGTTGGAGAGGGAAAAAAACCACACATTCTAGTAAATGTGGTGCTAATTTTTCCAAGTAACCAACATGACCTCTAGAGCCCTAAGCAAGCTAATACAACCATGTAGGCAAAATCCTATATAAAAAGGCCTAAACCAACATGGATCACTTTAATAGATCATTTAATACATGTTTTAGATCTATGTATGATGATAAGGTAAGTTTTGAGGCCTTAAACCCAAGATGAACTTCCTTGCCTTAACATACAATGACCTACAACCAGTCATGGGAGAAGTTGGTGTTTTGAGGGTTATATAGGCATAATCCCACTTTGATATTTGGTACATATGGTGTTCATGGTATACAAAGGAATCAATGGTAAATTAAAAGGCATAAAATAAGTCAATATACCCATTTTTTGTCTCAAACCTTGCCCACTCCATTACTAAGGAACAGTAATGAGACCAAGGGGTTTATTTGAGTTCAAAAGCATGAAACAAACATTAAAACCTCATGAAGGGTATGTTAGGTAGTACACACACATATCAAAGGTATAAATACATTTTCATGAGGTGAAAAATCTCAATTTTCAACTCAAACTCCCTTGAGGTCTAGAAAAAAGATGATAGGCCTAAACCCCAAGACCCTTGACCAGTATACCAAATGTATTCAGAGGGGTTATAGTCACTAAAAAAGCATGTGGAATCATTGAAGATATTTTTCTAGATATATATATGAACCTGTACCAAAATTAAGGTGAATTTTTGAGACCCAAAACTTAGATTAGACCTCTCTCAAGTTCAAAGAGAGTTGAACATGCCACCCGAGGAGAAACTTCAAATACGTGTACCATCTCTCACACTTTACATAGGAAGATAAGAAATTTTGTATAATTGAGGAGGTCAATAAATAAGGTTTTACAAGTGGAAGGAGGTCATTTGGTGGTCTATTCTTTATGAACAATCATTAAGACCCAAAATAGGTCTTAAACTTTTCTAAAAACTTGATTGTGACCAATTAAGGAAAATGAACCTCAAATTGATATATGATGCCACAATTTTCTCTTGAAACATCTTGGATGTTCTTGAAAACTCTAAGGAGGTTATACACATGTATTTTTATGTTGATGTCACCTATATTGACCACCATAAATGCCCTATTTTTACATGTTTTTAGAGTTCTACAGGTGTACTAAGAAAAAAAATATTCCCAATCATTGGATGATGTCATTTTGGATGTATCCTAGATATTCAATCCAAAAACATTTCACAAGAGATTCTAAAGGGGGTAAAACTAGGATTGTTTTCCAAAGGAGATTCTAGTTGATGATGGCCTAGGGAAAGTGAATCACACACTTTTAGGTGATTTCACATGTGTGGGAGTGTTGAAGAGTTGTCAATGATGTAATGGTGATGTCATGGAGGTGTCTAGGTGAGTGGATGAAGTTCCTTGATAGTCTAAGTGGCAATGACAAAGTGTGTAATGCGCTTGTCCTAGTATGCTTGAAAAAGGCTTGGTTGATCTTCAGTGTTGACATGGTTAAGGATGTTTAGGGATGAGTATGGTGATTTGAGGCTAAATAAGGGTTCCTATTATAGTTAAAGGATGATTTGATAAATTGTGAAAGTGCATGGTATTCATTATGTTCATTTGGGCATAGTTATGTGGTAGAAAAATCTGAGTAGGCATATTGATGACGTTATGTTTCACATGTGTGAATATTATAGGATCAAATTGATATATGGATGCATTAAATTATGAAATTATATCATATGGTTAAAATTTTAGGTCATTAAATTTAACACAACAAAAATTATTAAGGGGAAAAGTTGGCTTTCCAAGCAGATTATAGTGGTTTCTTTTCTTAGTCAAATTATCACTGCATGTCATGCAGATATGGATGAAGAAATAAGTTTGTGTCTTTAATTTAGGTATTAATAAATTATTTAATGGTAAAAATTATATCATGGATATGTTTTATATAGTTACAAGAATATTCCCTAAAAATTTGGAGACTTAAAGTGTCATCTATCTCAAGTTATAAAGTTTCAATGTTGCTCTAGCAGACTATGATGGGTCAGAGATTGTCATGTTTAATCATGTTAAAGATTGAAGTAATTAGTAATAAGATATAATGGTGAATTTTAAGTCATATATATTGATCCAATGGTGCACATAAAATTTAATATGTCAAAGGTTTCATGTGTAGGTGATAAGTGTCATAAGCTCACTAGACAGACAAAAGATCAACGGTGAGTTGTAGTTCATACTGACAAAGATCAACAGTGTGAGACACATCAAAGAGTAAAATGTTCATAAGGAAATTGGGGATGATAATTATAATAATCATGGGATATTGTATCCAATATATAATTGTGAGCATTGTAAGGTAAGGACTAGGTTGATCCGCAAAAATCAATGATGCATGTTTAGTCAATATTACAAGGGTGCATGAGATGAGGTCAACATGCTTGTTATTTAACAGTTTAGTCAAGTTAAAATTTGAAGAATATAAATGGTGAATATTTGATCTAATATGTGAGGACATGAGATGGTGATATATTTTTTGAAGTTTAACCATTGCTTAGTGACTGTTGGAATTCAAATATTTGAATTTATGAGGGAAGACTAGTATATGGTTTTTTAGCCATAACTTTTGATATATGCAAAATTTGACTATGGTGTAAAAATAAAAATTATACAGGAATTAAATATGAACCAAAAAATATTAATTTTAAGGTATAATTATTTATATATTCAAATTTATTGAGCTCTAAATTTGACTATGTGTTTGATTGTGTTCTGCAAGTGACCAGAGAAGGTTGTTCGAGCTTGTTTTGATGTTGTTTCAATGTTTCATGATGAATTAACTATTGAAAGGTGTTATAAACTTAATAAGGATATTTTGTATGGATTTTATAGGTGTGATAAATCTATCTTGAATATGAATAATTCTTAATAAGTTGACTATGTTTTCATTCATAATGTTCCTATTTACCATGTCAATGTTTGAGTTGATTGAGCATACGTATAAGAGTGTAATGGTGAATGTGATCATTTTAGGATGAATAAGGGGTAATTTATATTGTAATTATGTATTAATAAGTGTTCATGTGTTTATTTTTTGCTTGATGAAGTTCTAAAATGGTGAATAGGTCTCTATGAGACCTATAAGGGCTATAAGGGCCTAATTGAAAGGTGTAGATGCTTAAGGGTGACCCATGGATGTTATAGATGACCTATGAGGATGGTAGTGAGTTGTGTATAAACATGAGAGATCCTTAAGGGATAAGGAATGGATAATTTTTTATCAATATAGTGATAGTCATGAATGCTCTATAAATAGTGAAATCAAAGATGATGATTTATAGACTTGAGAGGTTTGTGTGTGTGGTTTAGAGTGAAGGATTGAGAGAAGTAAGAGAGTAAGTGTGCCCAGTGGATGGGTTGTTGAGATGATAAGATTAATTATTATTTTTATGACTTTTATGTCATATTTATGATGTTATAATAGTTCTCTTGTAGGTTGAGGATGAGCAAAGAGGTCTAGAGTGATCCAAAAGGATGTTTTGGATGTCTTGAGAGTGAGCAAAGGATAAATGGTGTTTGTGTGAGCTTGGTGACTGATTTGAGAGATAGATTAGAGTTTGTAATATGTGTATGAAAATTTGGTCATATTTTTGATATGGTGATAGATTTTTTACTAAGGAGTAAAGAGTGATCCAAAAGGTTTTTATGGATGCATTGAGTGTGCAAAGTTGAAGAAAGTTTATATACTTTGCATCTCCATCAGATTGGTAGGAAATCAATGTTTAGGAGATGTTATATTCATAGGTGTTGTTATGGTTTCTCAATATATGGGGGTTTGTATCCTCCTTGCAAGGTGAAACTTGATAAAGGTCTATTTGTTGTGGTAGCTTAGCTAGACAGGTGTAGTAGCATCTTGTGGGATTGTAGTCTCACTAAAATAAGAGATGGTAGTTCCTTGATCAATTGTATATGATCTAAATTAGTTATTGTTATCATAATATATTAGTCTAATTATATGTTATAGTGTGTTTTCTCACCAAAGAGGGTTTCCCACATATGTAATGTGTTATGTTCTTGATCTTTCTTTATCTCTCTTGTTCATTCCTATGAATGATGTGTATGCTTCATGAATGTTTGTGGTAATTGATTAAGAGTTTTAAAAGGATTGAAATTGAAGTTGGATTATCAAGGCTCACTAATTCACCCCCCTCTCAATGAGTGTATCTGTAACAATCAGTATCAGATCAGGTCCTTTGGTAAAGGCTTGATATCTTGAAGGTGATCTAGTGTACAATATGGGTGGTCATCAAGGAGGTTTCTCTACTAAGCAAGCACTGATATTCAATGAATCCTATTATGATTTTTGAAGTGCAAGGATGAGGACCTACATAATGTACCTATGGTTTGACATTTGGTAATCTATTTTGGATGGTTATTCTGCACCTACTATTCCTCCATCTAGTGTTACAGATAAAAGTTATTTGAGAATAATTATTAGCCAATGAATGCTATCACTTGTAATCTTTTAGAGACTGAATAAACCATGGTAATCCATTTTACATCTACCAAGGAAATGTGGGATAAATTTAATAATATTTATAAATTATATTCAAAGGTTAAGTTTTAAAAGTTACAAACTCACTAAAGACAATTTGAGAGTCTTAATATGAAGGAAGAAGAATCTATGGCATCCTTTCTGTAAAGATTTGATGAGATTGTGAACATCATCAGAGGTCTTGGAGAGAATATAGAAGAAGAAACTATAGTTCAAAAGGTATTAATATCTCTCTCTCAAGTTTTATTCTAAAGTATCTATTGAAGAAAGTCATGATCTTACTTGATTAAAGATGGATGAATTACATGGCATTCTTACTGCCTATGAAATGAGAGTCAATGATGATAAACCACCAAATAAAGAAGCATCATTCAAGATAGAAATGAATCCAAAGAAAAGGTTATAAGGTAATAAAATCAAGGAGGATAACACATCTGATATTGATAAAGATGAACTAATTACTTTGTTTATAAGGAAATTGAAAATAGGTTCAGGCAAGTATAAGGGTAAACTACCCTTCAAAAGCTTCAATTGTGGAGAGGTAAGAAATTTTGCTAAAAAGTGACCTCATAAGCATAAACATAATGATGATGAAGATCATGGTGATGGCCAAGATGAAGACAATAAAAATACAAGTTTGACTAGAGGAATAAGGGATTCAAAAGGTTAGACAATGATAAGTACTTCAAGGAGAAGAAGAGTCTCTATACCAAAGAAGATTGAAACTCATTAGATGAGAGTGAAGATAGTGACTTAGAGTATGATCATGAAAATTATGGTCCTATTAAAGACGAATACCTCTTCATGGCTGAGGAAGGAAGTTACTCATATCAAAATGAATCTACTTGGATTGATTCAAATGATGATAAAGATGAGGAGGACTATGAGACTAAATTGATGAATGCTCTTGAAGAACTGAAGATTGAGAAGAAGATTAATAAGAATATGAAGTCTCAAATTAAGGAATATGAGGAGTAATTCAATGTATATAAGGCAAGGATGAAAGAATACACCGAGAATGAAGATATATTCAAGCATCTCAGTTGTCAATTGGAAATCCTATATATAATCTTGAAAGCTAAAGAAGATAAATGCTCAAGGTATGTAATTGAAAATGAGTCATTAATATCTAAGTTAGAGAATACATATAGTAAGATGAAGCCATTTATGATATTTGAAAAGAGCTCAAGTGATCTATAAAATATTATGAATAATCAAAATCATGCAAGTGATAGATATAGTTTTAGATACAAAGAAGAACCAGAAAATGCAACTCAAGACAAGATGAAGACTAATGTAAATCAGACGTTGAAAGTCAACAATCAGTCAAGGAATGAAGATGTTGGCAGAATGAAGATAAATTAGATCATACAACCAAATGCCATGAGGTATGAAAGTTTTAATTATTATTATTACACATGTAATCAATTTGGGCATAGAGTTAGAGAATGCAAGAAACCTATTAGAAATGAGTTTACATTGAATTATGATGGGGGTCATTAGTCAAAAGGTGAGTCTTCTTCAAAAGGAGAGTGTGTTTTAATTATCAAAAGAATGGACATATTGTAATATTTTTTATAATCAGTAAATGGAGAATAATATTATTAAAAGAGGTATAGTGTGCTTCAACTATCAATAGAGAGGTCACCTTGCTAGATTTTGTAAGCAAAGAATTACAAGATAAAATACATTTAATCAGACTCCTAGAGTACAAGAAAGAAGGCAAGTTAACTAATAGAAATCAAAGGTGGTAAAGTATGAGTCATGATGAGTCTACAATTATAAGTAATATATTTTCTATGGTGGAGAATGCTATAGAATTTGGAGAGTGTCAAGAGCTCTCATTGTTTGATCATGTTGTGAATGAAGAGACCAAGCTCAAGGAGAAGACCAAGGTTCTGGTTGGGGTTAGTTTTCAGGTGTGTTTTGATGCTAATGAGCAACCTGCTATGTGTGATCAAGTTTCAAGATTGTTTCCTATGTTGTCAAGGTCTAAAGGTGATGTTCTATAATGTAAAGAAGCTACTTCAGTGTTCAAGTTATGTCAAGATTCTATAGTTGCTCCAAATGTTGTATATCCTATCATAGAAGAGAAAGTGAGTGATGTAGAAAAGGAACAAGTTGTCAAAGTTTAGATTAAGGATAACAAGAGAAATAAGTCTTATAGCTATAAAATGATTCCAATGGTTATTGAGGAAATGTGGGTCACTCCTATCTTCACTTTGTTTTAGAGCATTATGGTGTAGAGGAGGTCTCTATCTATGCTTCTTAAGAGATTCCTTTCAGCAGAGAAACAAGTGTTGTTGTGGTTTTCTTTAGAAGGTACTATAAGGTAATATATGAGCTTTTCCAATTGGATTTGGTGTGTCAAGATAGGAGAAGTGCCTTAATGAGGTCAAAATGATGTCATAAGGTGTTTTTTTGTTGTATATATAGTGTTTGCAAGATCAGAATGGGTGTTTTTAGGTGATATAATGATATTGATGGAATGTCAATAATATTTCATGCTCAAAATGTATTGTAAACTTATTTTTGATGTGTTTAGGTGATTTTGTGTCTTGATAATCTTGTTTGTGCCTTTTGGAGGTTTTTGTGTGCTCTCAGGTTTATCTTTCTTGTTGTAGATCAAAGCCTTGGTATAGGAAGTCAAGGTTCCCAAAGGTTTAAAGGCTCAAATATTGGTCCAAAAGTGTGTGATAGTTGTCTCAAGGTGTGAAATAAGTTTTAGAGGTGGGTGTTGAACAGAAAGAGGTTTGTTGACCTTGTTTGTTTTGAGATTCTAGAGTTTTAGGCTATTATAGAAAAGTGATTTTCCTTATTAATTAAGTTTTGATGTTTCTTAATATGTTTAATTGGCCAAATGGGTTGTCAAATAATGCTTCATATAGATATGAAAGTTTGTGGTTTTCAAATTATTAATGATTTTGTCAAGATGGAAGCTTAATTGGCTAGTAGGTTTGTAAAGGAAGTATGTTGTAAAGGATGATCTAAGTTTTTTAATTTAGTGTGCTTTAGGGGGAATATGAGAGTGATATAGATATGGAGTTTTAGGTTTTGAATGTATGTTTACTAAAATTTGTGGGCTCTACAAGTTTTAGTTAGGGCTACAAGGAGACTAGAAAGACCTAGTGAGAAGAAGAGTGTATTTTGTTTAGTTTCTCCAAAAAATAAAGGTATGTGTGTTTCAAGGAAAGTTCTCAGGTTGGTTTGGATCATTTTTCCTATTTTTTGAGTGGCATGAAGTTTCTTTTATGGTTCTTATGGTTGCTTCAGATAGAAGACTTGTAAGTTTATGTGGTGGTTCTTCATGGTGTGTGAAGATCTGAAGATGCTAAAGAGGTACAATGGCTCAGATATCTTAGTGGGAGTCTCTTTCATATGTATATTGGTGAGTTATATCAAAATTTAGTGATTTTTTATGTTCTCCTTTCATTGGTTGTAGTGCTTATTTGTAGAGTGTGTTGGCATGTAGCAAGAGGAAATTGCTAAGGCAAGAAAAGGTAGGCTCAAAGTAAGGGGGAGTTTGTACTATATTTATAAGATGATCTTATAGTATTGGTAGTCTTTTTAGGTCCTCAAGATCAGTTGGTACTCACTCTATCATTATGTCAAAGGAGGGGGGGGGGGAAAGTTCCTATTTTGGGAGTGCTTGAAGAGAGAGAAGGAAGGTGAGTTGTATATTGATATATGATCATTATTGACATCAATGACAAAGGGGGAAATTGTTGGAGAGTTATCAATGATGTCATTGTGATGTCATGAAGGTATCTAGGTGAGTGGATGAATTAAATTAATAGTCTAAGTGACAATTTGAAAGTGTGTAATGTGCTTGTCCTAGTATACTTGAAGAAGGCTTGGTTGATCTTCAATGTTGACATGATTAAGGATGTTTAGGGATGAGTATGGTGATTTTATTTTATGTAAGGGGTCCTATCAAAAATCAAGGATGACTGGAGAGATTTTGAAAGTGCATGGCATTCATTATGTTCATCTAGGTATAGTTAGTTCTGTGGTATAAAAATTTGAGTAGGCATATTGATGATGTTATATTTCACATGTGTGAAGATTCTAAGAGTAGCTTGATATATGGATAGATTTCCCTATGAAATGAGATCATATGGTTCAAATTTTAGGTCATGAAATTGAGTGAATTTTTTTTATTAAGGGTCAAAGTTGGATTTATAAGCAGATTGCAGCGGTTTCTTTTCTTAGTTAGACCGTCATTGCACATCATGTAGTGGTTTCTTTTCTTAGTCAGACCATCATTGCACATCATGCAAATATAGATGAACCAGTAAGTTTGTGCATTTAATTTAGGCACTAATAAATTATTTAATGGTCAAAATTATATCATGGAGATGTTTCCTATAGTGCCAAGAAGCTTCCCTAAAAATTTAGAGACTTAAAGTGTTGTCTAGCTCAAGTTATAAAGCTTCAATGTTGCTCTAGTAGATTGTAATCAGTTAGAGACTGTCAATTTTAATCATGTTGACGACTAAGGTCATTAGTTATAATATATAATAGTTCAATTTAAATAATAGATATTGATAAAATGATGTGTATAAAATTTAATATGTCAAAGGTTGCACACGTAAGTGACAAGTGTCACAAGCTTACTAGACTGATAGAAGATCAATGGTGAGAGGTGGTTCATACTAAAAAAGATCAATGGTGTGAGACAAGCCAAAGAGTCAAATGTGTAGAATGCACATGAGGCTTCCAAGTGGAAAAATCATGGGATATCAGAGCCAAGATCTAATGGTGAGAACTACAAGGTAAGAACCAAGTTGATCCGTAGAAATTGATGGTGCATGTTTAGTTAATATTGTAAGGGTACATGAGATGAGGTCAACATGTTTGTTGTTTAACAGTTTAGTCGAGTTAAATTTTGAAGAAGATATATGGTATGTATTTGATATAATATGTGATGACATGATATTATGGCATAGTGTTCAAATTTTAACCATTGTTTAGTGACTGTTGGAATTCAAATATATGAATTTGTGAGGGAAGACCAGTCTATGGTTTTTGAGCCATAACTTTTGATATATACAGAATTTGACTATGGTGTAAAAATAAAAGTTGTAGATGACTTCAAGATGAATCCATATATATTAATTTTAAGTTCTAATTGTTTATATAATAAAATTTATTAAGATCCAAAGCTGATTTTATGTTTGATTATGTTATGCAAGTGACCTAAAAAGGTTATTTTAGCTTGTTTTGATGTTGTTTTAATGTTTCATGATGAATTAGTTATTGAAAGGTGTTATAGACTTCATAAAGATATTTTGTATGGATTTTGTAGGTGTGATAAATATATGTTGAGTATGAAAAATGCTTAAGAATTTGATTTTGTGTTCATTCATAATGTTCATGTTTACAAGGTCAATGTTTGTGTTGATTGACCATATGCAGAAGAGTGTAAGGGTGATTGTGATCATTTAAGGATGAATAAGGGGTCATGTATATTGGAAATATGTATTTTTAAGTGGTCTTATGTTTATTTTTTTATTTATGAAGTGCTAATAAGGGTGAATAGGTCTCCATGAGACCTATAAGGGCCTAATTGAAAGGTGTAGTTGCTTAAGGGTGAGCCATAGATGATATGGATGACCTATGAGGATGGTATTGAGCTATGTCTCGATGTGAGAGAAGCCTTAATGGATAAGGCATGGATAATGGCTGACCAATATGGTTATAATCATGAATTCTCTATAAATAGTGAAATCAAAGATGATGATTTATAGACTTGAGAGGCTTGTGTGTGTGGTTTAGAGTGAAGGGTTGAGAGGAGTAGGAGAGTAAGTGTGCTCAATGGGTGCATTTTTTAACAAATAAGATTGATGAATATGTATTTGACCTATGGGTCATATTTTTTATGTCAAAATAGTTCTCTTTTAGGTTGAGGATGAGCAAACAGATCTAAAGTGATCCAAAAGGATGTTTTGGATGTTTTGAAAGTGAACTAAGGATAGATGGTGTCTATGTGAGATTAGTGGCTGATTTGAGAGACAGATCAGATTATGGACTATGTGTATGAAAAAAATTTAATATTTTTTATGTGGTGATAGAGTCGATGCTGAGGAGTAAAGAGTGATCCAAAAGGTGGCTTTGGATGCATTGAGTGTGCAAAGTTGAAAAAAGTTGATATACTTTGTATTTCCATCAGATTGGCAGGAAATAAATGTTCAAGATATGTTCTATTCATAGGTTTTGTTATATTTTCTCTAAATCTAGGGGGTTTTATCCTCCTTATAAGGTGAAACTTGCTAAAGGTCTAGTTGTTTTGGTAGCTCATCTAGATAGGTGTAGTAGCTCCTTGTGGGATTGTAGTCTCACTAAAATAAGGGATGATAGTTCCTTAATTAGTTGTAGCTAGTATATATTGGTTCTTATTATTATAGGATAGTATAAAAATTGTAGGTTCTAGTGGGTTTTCTCCCCTAAGAGGGTTTCCCACATATGTCATGTGTTATGTTCTTGATCTTCCATTGTCTCTCTTGTTAATTGCTATGAATGATGTGTATGCTTCATGAATGTTTTTGGTAATTGATTAAGAGTTTTAAAAGGATTGAAATTTAATTTGGACTATCTATGATCACTAATTAACCTCTCCCTAGTGATTTTACCTCTAACAGGGAGCTCTCTAGAGCATGATTTCTACTTTATAAGCCTAGGAGGGCTAATTAGGCCTAATTTGGGAAAGAGAATGAGATGGAAAAGACACACTCAAAATCAAATCATGAATTTTTTATGGAGTTGTAAGAGCTTAATGGGTATCCAAAACTATGTTCATTTTTCCATTATCATCTCCATATTATTCCAGACAAGGAGCTTTATTTGTTAGGAGGGTTACAAGGGATTGAGAGGAAAATTAATGTTTTGGTGAAAAATGAAGTATTTTTAAGTGATAAATGGATTAAAATGTCTTATTCCAGGTCTGGTATGCTATTCAAATTCCATCCATGGAGGAAAGTTTCATTCTTGTAGACAAACTCAATTTTTCCCTTATATGTCATGTTGAAAAATGAATTTTTTGAGGGGTCAAAACACTAAATAATTGCATAAGGTTTATAATAATATTTTATAATTTGAATATAAATTATCTACACCATAAAAAATTCAATAAAATGTCAAAGATAATTTTTAAGGAATTGGAAAAGTTTGAAAAGGTATCGAGTCTCCAAAAAAGCCTTCTTTCCTTCCAATGCCTAGTTTGTTAAAGAGTCAAATAAGAACTAAAGAGCTTATAATATCCCATGTATGATTTAAATACCTCATGAATGTATTAAAATAATTTTTTAGTGAATAATTAAGGAAGACTTAAAGTCTTATTTTCAAGGGGAGGACTAATTCTTCAATAAAGACATAGGGGCTAGTATATAGGGGGTCAAAGTAAAGATATGGGCACTATCCAAGTGGTCAATCTTAAAAAATCATGAATAAGACTTTTTCAAAGATAATAAAATAATTAAAATCTCTCTTATATGCCACCTTAAGGACATGAATGAATGAAAATTTTGGAAAGAGTACTACGTAGCATTTAAAAAGAGTGTGAATACCAAGTTTGAGACCCTTATTTTGGGGCTATTTTGTCTCCCATCATTTGATTCTCTATTTTTATTCATTTTTACATAATGTTGTCATCACTCTTTTATTTTGGTTTTGTTTAAATGATTCCAAATTGTGTACTCACCTTTTGAGAGAAATAAGAAGCCTGTTCCTCCATTTTCAAGTTTTTGGTGAAGTGTATGTGTTAGCCATTGATATAGCATTATGAAGCATTTTCTTCCTATGATATTGTATAGTTTTTTTACCTTAATATAGTATATTTTAACTCCTATAGGTAATTTTAAGTGTCAATATCAACTTTTGTCTAAGCATTGGATGTGAATTTAGTTCCTTTACATTCCTTATAAAAAATTGAGTTTGTCAAGTCCTTGTGAAACACTATTGTAGAAGTCATTCATGAAGTGAAGAGAATGTGTGAAAGCTTATCCATTTCAAAAAAAAAATCCATTTCAATAATAAGTGGTCATACAATATTGGTGCATCACCTTCATTCCCAATTTTCCTTTTAATTCCATTGCAAAAATGATCTTTTTCAACCTTTTCATAGCCAGAATCAGTAGTTAGTAGGTTTAAGAAAAAGTTTTAGTGAGTGAATCAAGGGAACCAACCCTCTCTAGAGATTCTCTCCCTTCCAAATTCACCCACACTTAGGAGAGATTCCATGTTCCATTAGGAGTGAGAAACAACACACATTCTCACAAGGGCACACTCTTGATTGACAATATGTATCAAGATAGTTTCACCTATAAAATCTCACAAAAATCACCTATTTTCAACATGGAAATGACAATTATTGATCTGAGATGGACTTGTGATGGTAAAATAAGAGTGGTAGGGTAGAGTGTAATGGAATGATTTATTCACTTTTATGTTTGATCTTAAAATTCACATTTATTTGACTATTAAAAAATAATTTTAACCTTAAATTTGACATTCATTTAACTATTAAAATTTTTAATTATTGATTAGAGAGGTAATATAAAAATTGTAATATATTGACCATATGGTGGAGTTTGGAGACCATTTTTTTTGGAAGGAAATTTTCTAGCCCAACACATTGGTATAACTAGTGGATGTAATTTATTACTAGTGAGTAGAAAAGTAGAGGAAAATGCAATAAATTTATTAATCAATGTGGTATGTGAAAATTATAAGATAAAAACCTTGAAATTGATATCTATCAACATATTTCAAACAGAGGTATTTAAGATATATGTACTAGTCTTATGTCAATGGGTGTTCTATAATGGTAACCAAACGTGACAATATAATATAATATTGAAATGTTCATGAATTATTAAAAATTAATAACCATCTTAATGTTGGCATCACCATGTTACCATGTAAGATGTTTTTACCTTAAATTTGGTGTCTATTTGGAAGTTTTTTATTCTTGTGAGATGGTAAATTTGAGCAATTAATTATGATATGCAAAATATATCAAAAATACCCAAATTAATTATCTACTTCATGAATATAGAGCCATAAGAATATAATGCAAATAAATGAAACATTCATGCCAGTATTATAAATCTAAAGATAAATGCTCCAAACAAGATTCAAAAAGGACTAAACATTATAGATGTGGGATTGCTTACAATAAACTTAGATTGTGGAAAACATATATCCTTGATGACTTGATCAAAAGACTAAGTTGATAATTTGATAGACTTATTTGATAGAATAATTTATCATGAAATTTCATGTATTTTATAATTAGATTCAATGGAGGAAGGAAAATCAATGGATAGAGTTCAATGTTGGGTGAAGGAAGATGCATAGTGGAGAATTTTTAAAGGAATTAAAAACTCCTTGGATGATTCTAGAGGAGGGAATGTTCTAGAGGTAGAAGCCTCTAGAGTCTTTGTGGATTTTTAATCATGATTAGTGGGTAATTAGTCATATGATTAAGGGATTATATAAATTATATGAGAGTAGGAAGGCTACTCATAGGCTAGGGTAGATGGGAGGGAATTTTAAATTCCCAAATATTAGATAAGACAAGATTTGTTAGTGGATAATCAGAATTTAGGTAAATTAATTAGGTATGGGATGCTATAAGGTTATTTTGTGACATGAAGAAAGAAGAGGTAATATTAAACCTAATGGATATAAGGGTAATAATAAAATTAACTAGACAAAATAAGGTGAGATAGAACATTATTAGATGAAATAAATGATAAAGGAAAGCGAGCAAATTTAAATGCATACATTTTGCCCCTCTTTGAAAGGGCATTGTAACTGGATGAAGTGGAAGGAAAAATGTTATTTCAAAGAAAAACACTCATGGATTAATATTAGTAAATGATTTTATTAGACACATGATTCCCCCTTGAGAGGACATTTGGGGAGGAAATAGGCAGATGGCCACTCAAAAGAGGAAATGAGGGGTGCGATGTGCAAAGAGATAAGGAGTTGGGATGCTAGATGTGAGATTGATGATGAAGAAAATGAACTCAACATGATACATGATCTATAAATTGATGATGACCCTGGTGAATACCTATGCATAGGGAACATAAATGACTATGGCATGACTGTTGACACATCCCAAAAGGGAATCAACCATAACATGATGATGATAAGACATAAGGTTGTAAGCTTTCAATGTATCCTAGGCAAGGACACATGATAGGGATAGATGTGGACTAATATGATTGATAGATAATTTTATGAGTTATCAACATATCCCAAGAAGCACACATGCATGGGAGAGCATCAGGCTAGAATAAGATGAAAGGGAAGTGTATCTCAAAGCTATAGTCGAGTGATATGATGAAGGATATGAGAGAGAAGAACCAATATGATCAAGTAACCAAAAAATGAAGGGGAATAATTGGAATACAATGCATCAAATCAATGAACCACAATGTGATTAATAATAATGATGTCCCTATCAAACACACATGAAAGGGAACAAGAGATGATAATAGAAATATAGTCTTGGTCATGCCCCAATCAAAGGAGGAAACCATAAAATTTAAATCATGAATTGACCGATTAGTGATAATGGATTAATGATAGAAGATAAGATGGATATTTTGATTTTTTAAGCCTAATTGATAGGTATGGATGATTTATTAAAATATTAGGGAGATGGTTGCAGGAATGGTGATTGATAAATAGACTGGTTAATGATATTATAGCTCAAAGATTTGATAGATGAAAGATTTGAGGATGATGAGGGACTAGAGAGATGTGATGATGAATGATTGGGAAAGAGGAGAGAGTGGTTAAGCTGACATCAAGCATACCATGTGATTGAGCGCTACCTACATAGTCTAAAAATACCTCAGGCCAATGTAGTTTAGACTAGATGATAGATGATAAGATAGGCTAGATAAGGAGAATGGAAATGAATTTTAGACATATTAATTATTATATTGGGGATGATTTGACTTAGATTTTAGACATGAAGATAGAAGACCAAGATAATTTATTGGTTATGAAATATTAGATGTTATGACATATGGTTGGGTTAGATGATTAAACCTAGATGATCAAATTGATGATGTGATAAAGATTATTAAATGATTAAGCAAGTGATAGAGGATATGATAAATGATGAGTGTTGTCTATTATTAATACATCATTATTGTGATAAGGCTCATCATAGTCTAAGTAATCTAATGTAAATATAAAACTAGGTAGTATACCCCATGATATAAGTATGACCAAGAGGAAATTGTGCCAAATGGTATGATTATAAATGGGGAAAATAGAAAACTTTGCATCATTGAGGGTACCTATAAGCATCATTATAAATTTTGGTGTCATCATAGCATCCTTATTCATTTCTCGATAGACAAAAAGATTTATAAAAACACATGGATCATAAAAAATATCTACATAGAGATGTGTCTTGTCTTTCGTTCTATTGAGAGTTGACAAGGTGATTAGTCAAGTGATAGGTTAGAATGAGTCAGTTGTGATGATCATGATGTGAATTTGAATTAAGGATAGGAACTTGGATAAGATATGGATTTGGATTAGACTAGGTACTATGATTAGGATAAGGATAAAATGGCTAAGATGTTGTGACAAGGCAAGATAATAAGATGATAAAATAACATGGTGATAAGGATATTTAGGACATATGATAAGACAACGTAGGATAATATGATTAGATGTTTTTATTTTGAATTTTTCTAAAATATATGATTTTTAGGGTTTTTGGAATATGTATATACATTATACAAAGGGGGTTACTAGAAAAGTGAATATCATGCCTAGAAACCAACATGAGGATGGATGAAATGATGGATGGGAAAATAAAAGGATGAGGGTAAGGTTGAAAAGGAGATGAGTACCAAGGAAGAATGGTCTAGGGATTATCAATGACCATATCATGAAGGAACTAGATATCTAGTTGCATGAGTCTCCATTGGAGGATATGCCAAGATGATTTCAAAACATTTCTCAAGACATCTTCCACTTCTTTATGAAGGTCAAGACTATAAAGAATGATAGACCAGATAGGGAAAAGGTACAGATGGACATGACAGACAAATATGTTTAGACCATGGCTTGGATAGGGTTGTCAATAAATGTGAGATATGACTATAGAGATGAAGTGGATTTTTGGTTTTCAAGTGTTGAGGTACCTGTAGACAATAGATTGTTTTCACCTTGAAAATGAAAATTGCTTTTCATCACGTTACTTGCCCAATGTGCCATAAGACTAGTTTTCACCATTGGATAAATGTTTTTTTTTTTTACTTTTTTCATCTCGATTTATTAAATATGGGTGTAAAATTTAAGATGAAAATGTTTCTTGATATTTCAACCTACACCTACTATAGAGATATGTGATCTTGAGATCATGTTGTTGATGTTAGATTGACTAATGTCCTTATGATCTTAGTTTAATCTTAATTGAGACCCCTCTAAACATCTATACTAGGTGTCTTTATCACCCCTACAAGAGACAATATTGCCCAGGTTTATGATGTTTGGAATGGATGGATTTAAGGTTTGGATTTGATGGTGATATATAGGACTCAAATAGATGATAGAATAATAATACAAAGGTGTGATGGGTGACTGGGAAATGGGACTAGTGGTTATATACACCATTGGAGATATTGTGCATTCCACATTTGATTGGTGCCATATAAAAAAGACTTTAAGAGATCTAAGACTTTGGACTATGTGATTCTTCTTTGATATGATCATTTGAAGGATATCATCCATTTTGATATTACTTTTGACATTGTTTAGATTTTTAGACTTGATTATATCTCGACTACCCCTTGGTGCCTGACTTTAGGATTCACTAGAGAAAATTGATCTTTGACTTGATATATGGTGATTTTTTTGACTTTGGTGGTCCCCTATTGCCTTAAATAATGTTTCACTAAGGGAAGACACTTTTTGACTAGGTTGATGATTTAAATTTTCTTCATTTTGACTTATTGGATCAAAGCTTATTTGATCATCATGTATTATTTTTTGAATATGGTCTTGGACCTTTGTATTTTTGGCATAGATTATGTTTCTTGAGGAAACATCCAATGATGTATGTTCCTATTTATCCCTATAAATGGATGCAATTAAATGATCATTGATAGGAAGAAAATGATTTATGATGGATGAATGTGGGGATGATGGTATGATGAGGTTAATGAGGGGTGATTGGGAAATATGGTCCTCATAGGGGTTCCTAGGAGACCCAATTTTGACATCAAAGAAAACATCTTCAAGATCAGTAAAAAGATCACTAAGACTAGTTTTAAGACACACATCTAATGTGGGATCAGATCCACTCTAACTATATTTGATAGATAAATCTTGTAAAAACTCTATTATGAATTTATCATCCCATTTGGGATTAAAATATATGCCTTGTGATTGGTTGACATCCAAATTAGAGGTACTCACAAATATTTAAATGTCATCATGATCTATAATATCTATTAGATATGATGTTTCTGATGAGGAATTTGATTCAAATACTGGTGTTGAAAAATGATCTTGATGTAGATAAGACTTATGTTATCTCCAATGTTGAATTTGATGAGGGTGTGGGTGAAGTTGATAAGGTAATGCTACTAAAATAGGATTCTTTATCTACAAGTGACCTCTCCAAATGGGGTCTTTGATATGATGGGTGAAAGGAAGATGATGGAGGGATAATGGATTTGCCAAAGATAGCTCCATCAAAAGACTCATGAGAAAATGGAAGACTAGGGTTATGGGAAATAGACTAATCATTGATGTAGGATTTGTCAAAGATAGGTGGACCATGGAATATGGATTTAATTTCTTGACCTTAGCTTGGAAATGGAAGGTATTGACCATGATTAGTAATGAAATCTTGGCATAACTCTTCTTGTTCACCCTTAGTTATAGATTCATCTGATTCATTCTCTATTTCAATGTCACCATGATCGATGAGGTCTTAGACATAATTTTGGAAATTATGACATCGATTGATTGTATTCCCCCATATTCGATGATATACATAGTATTGGCTAGATTTATACCAAGTGGGCTTAGGCTTGGCAAGATCAAGATGTCATATGGGTGGATAGACCATCATTTATATAATAACAAGTTTATAGAAGATGGATTCTAAGGATATAGGAAGAGGAGTATAGGGCTTCTCTTCACTTTGTGACTTGAGAGATGAAGCATCAAACTTTAGATCATATGGTTGTTGACATGATTGGGTATGCAGACTAGTATTATAAAGTTTTTCCAAGTTAGGATTCCCTTTGTTAATGGAAGAAGGGGTAGACAACTAGCTATGACTAGTGGATGGAAGATTTGAATGGGACTGGGTTGTATAAAGACTAGGAGTTGACTAATAGGAATGGGTGTGGACTAGAGGTAATATTGGGTGGACAAGGTCAAATTATGTAGGACATGAAATGATCATCTCAAGGAGGTGAGAAAGGAGTACATCACTATTGGACATGAGACATTATGTGAACTAGGAATTTGACTCAAGAGAGTTGATTAGTATTGTGTTAGTCCAAAAATTGAAATAAATTAATAAAAACACACTAATTAGCATACATCTTTAGTTTTAGTTGCTAGGGAGAGCTTAATTAACAAACATGAATGAAACACACAACTAAAATGCAAAAGAATCCTTCTTTTACCTTCCTTGGATGCTCCAAAGTGCTTTTTGTAGTGGCTTGCTTGGTTTATGCTAATGAAGTTTGCATCAATGGAAGCTTGGCTACCGCCATCTCTCTTTGGCACCTTATGTCTTTGGCTTGGCTCAATATTTGGGCATAATAACACTAATTGGTATAAGGCTTTGGAAACAATTCAGCATTATAACTTTTCACAAGTTAAGCTTAAAATTCATGTGGCAAGGCCTCCTATTTATAGATTTTTGCAAATAGGTAGAATCAACCCAAACCATCCATCTCAGGATTAAGATGTGTGGCTAAGGACTAATATAATTTTTCAATTAAAATTGACAAATAGGCTCATCAATATTTGGGATAGAGGAGCAATTAAGAGGCATGGGAGGCATGAATCATGATATTTATGGCATTTATGGCCTAGGGATGTCTTCCTAAGAAATGAGGTCACCTAATGATGCAAATATTCAATAATCATTTCTAAAAATAAATATTCAAAAATTTTAATGGAATTATTAATTAGGATCTAATTTGGTTTAACTATCTCTTAAGCATGATTAAGCACTTTGTGCACAAATTACTCAACTTGATCAAAATGTCTTGTTATTAGTCCAAAATTTGACTGGATTGGAATTAGAAGTCAATATCAGATGTGTTTGATCCATTATCCCATTTAGGATGTTACCAATAGTAAATAATGAAGGCACATATCTTGTGCAAGATATTTGATAGGAAAGAGCAATCTAGAGCACCCAGGTGCAAAATTGGCATTTTGACTTGGAATTATCAGATCAAAGTTAGTTGGCCCATAAATTGCATTACCCCATTTAAGGATACCCTAGTCAAAATCAACACTTGACTATATCAGGGTCAAAGCTTTTAATGTGCTTTAGTGATTTTAGGCCAAACTATACACTTTGGTGGACATTGGTCCAAATCTTGGTTGGAGGTTATTGGTGGCCAGATTTAGGTGTCTATAGTTTGCCCTTGTTTGAAAGGCAATGCAAGCTATAAGCATAACAATGTCTTCTCAAATAATGAGAGATGGCTTGTATACCAAAAAGAAGATGATGATTGAAGAAAAAGGCTTCAAATGGTTTTGGTAAGCCTATGATGATGCCCCCTCGAGAGAGTGGTTGTCACATTTTTTTATGGGTAATCCCTCAAAAAGAAATAAGAAAAAATGTGGAATTAACCCATGGTTGAGATTAATCCAAATAAGAAAATGATTGCATGCATTGATGTAAATAGGATGTTGATTTTCCCAAAGGTGATTATAATCAAGAATAAAATTCAAAATAATGATTGGCCCATAGGTAGTTATAATCAGTAAGAGGACCTAGATTGGTTGAAGATGATGGTTCCCTAATTAGGGTTGATTAGCAAGCATAACTCAAGGATATAACCTAGAATATGGATTAGTATATGAACGGGCACAAAGTGATTAAAGAGATGAATAGAAGAATAAGATTGATCAATAGAAATAATTTAGTTATACCTACCAATGAAGAGATACTCATTCTTATTAGCAATGATACAACTAGAATGGTCAATGGGTTGATTTGATCAAGGTGGGTGGGAGGATTTACGAAGGTGCCAAGGAGAAACTTCTATGGCTCTATTGATTATAGACCTTCTTGAAGCTGATTTTTTTATAACATGTGATGGTAGGCTTCATGATAAAACATTATGAAGATTATCCTAAAATATGCATAAAGACTGACTCCCCATCCAATAAATACTAAAAAATAATGCATCAATGATAAAAACCATGATGACAATGTTGATGTATGAATATGGATAGACTCAAGAATAATGTGTGCAAGGAATCACCTAATACATACATATAGACCGAATCAAGGCAACCGTGCTAAAATAAAACAAATAGGAAAATGAACAAACAAATAAAATAAAAATAAACAACTTAAAATAAATAAACAAGTATAAATCCTGAAACAAAAGCAAGAGAAAACATCCTAGTAATGACCATGCCCCAGTAAGGTAGATTGAGGATAACTAGCCAAGCTTAGGTAGGATAAATGTTTTTGGATTTTTGAAATATTATGAATGTTTTTAGAATTTTGAGGTATCTTAACTCGTTAGAGAATTACAAGATACCTACTCATAAAATGGCGAGATCATTTGGCTTAGGATGCTCGCAAAATGGTGAGAGCATATGGAAAGGGGGACTGAGGTGACCTCAAAATGAATCAAGTATGACCTACATAGTCCAAAAATGACCTAAAGTCATAGTAATTCTGACCACACAAAAGGTATGGAAAAACTAACTAGGTCCCAACAAGTTCTTAAATTTGACAAATGACCAATCAAATGAAAATAGTGATGGCAAGGTGATACGACAATGCATCATAAACAAAAGTTACCCCTAGTTTTCCCATAGGTAGTTATAACTAGGATATAACAGCATAAGTCAATGCTAATAATTAGCCCATAGGTGTTTATAATTAGTATCAAGACTGGTGAAACATTGATTTGTCCATAGGCAATTATAATCAAGCTCACATAAAAAAACTTGATACAAGATGGAAAATGAAAGATATCTTACCAGATCAACTGTCACACTACTTTCATAGATTGTCATTGTAAACATGGATTGGATTGATTATTTATACTTAATTGGAATCCTCTCACAAAATGTGTGGGAAGAACCAAATGAACCAAGATCAAAATAAGATTGGATAAGGTGACTAAAAATAGGCTTTGGTCTAGATAGGAATGGAATGATAGGATGGTATGGTTTTGCTTTAGGATAATGATGGTCTAGATAGATTAGATAAAATGGTAAGAGGATTTCCCCCAAGTGATGGGGTAAATGGAAGGATACGTGACAATGGTAAAATGGATATGTAACAATGGCAATGGCATGGCAATGTGAAATGGTATGATACATGTTTGGTTTTAGCCTGGGTGTGGTTTTTGATTTTGTTGTTCCTATTCATGGGGAGATACACATCCTAATCAACAAATGATACAAATAGAATAATAAATCATGTTAATTACTAGCCCACACCTCATCTGAATAGGTGCTCTATCAAGAACTAGCTACAGATTTGGATACTGAGAATGCTTTTATGATTTTCATTGGTCATTAATTATGATTCCTTCAAACATTAAGACAAAGTATATTTATATCATCTACAAAAAAAAGTGTGGCCATGGAGGTAAACAAGGACAAATAATGGATGATAGGTTTGTTTGTGAAATGGGATGGTGGATGATAATGGAATGAATGATGGAGGGGAAATAAATGAAGATTAAAAAGTTTAGTCATAGGTAATGTTGTTAATGTTGAATTCAACATAACTTTGGTTATGGTGGGGCTAAAGACATGTTCTCTTGATAGGACCATCAGATTTTTTTGTTTTTTGGGCTTGAGATTAGCTACCATTTGATTAAGCTATAAATAGGAAGCTATTTTGATTTGATCTTTGATTTTGTCTTCATCCAATAGTGAAGAACTTTTGTGCTCAGCTATTGGTGCCTCAAAGAGGTTTTCACCAATAAATTTGTCTTGATTGTCCTATAGCACCTCTGAGAAGGTTTCACTAATGAAAATTGGATTTTGACTTAGATTTTATTATATCATTTCTAAAAAAGTTTCACTAGAAGATGTTGAGTTTGAACTTTGCTTGTCCCCAAGTGCCTTCAAAAAGGTTTCACTAAGAGAGTGTTCTTTTACTATATGAATGTGGTCTTGGCCTCCTTGCTCTTCTTCAACTGCTATGTCACCATGGATGCAGTTAAATAAAGTGTGATTCTATCAATCCCAATCGACACTTTTGGGAGGTAGAATGTTAATAATATGGCTATTTTGGTTGAGGGTAATGGCTTGTGGAATGGTAATGAAATGGAGAGAGGCTGTAAAATCCTTGTAGAAGATACTAGGAGAAATTGTGTCGATGTTAAAATACTCATCCTCAAAAATTATAGAAGGATCACAAATGTATTCAAATTGATTTGCAAGGTATGCGTAACCAATGTTGTAACAACCATGAACATATTCTTCTTCTAAATCTAATTTTGAGTCAAGGGACACTGAATTCGATGTTGAGACTAATGTTGATTTTGATTTTGATGATAAATTTGATGTTGGTTCAAGAATAGAACCTAACTCTAACTCTAATTCTTCATGTGATGGGTAATTTGTTACAATTATGTCTTGTTGATTATTTGGTATTGGATAAGTAATGGCCTATGATGGCATAATGGGCTCCACAAAATTTTGTTTGTCAGAGTGGGACTCTTCTAGGATGGGAAACAGGTCAAGAGACAACTCCTTAGAGACTGACTTATCAATAGGAGGATCTTAAAAAATAGGCACATGGTCAAGGTAATGATTTTCCCAAAGGTGGTTATAATAATTAAGAAGTGACTCAACAAATAATATCTCATTAGAGTGAGACTCCTTGACAACTAGTATAGGATCCATAGGTGATTCATCATAGGTTGACTTATCGCAAATGGTTGATTCAACATAAATATCTCAGATTGGTTAGTTCTATTGGCCTTGGTTTCTAATGAGTTAGAAAACACCAATTTTGAACACATCTTATTCTTTGAAGGATTGGATCAGTTGAGGTTTGGATGGGATTGGTTCTAGATGAGGAATGGCTTGTGGTTAGATAATAATAGGGCATTGAGGAGAATGATTTCTTGCATGAGCCAAAGGATGAAGTCTTGAAATGCTAATGATAAGGTGTTGTGGGGATTTATTGCTCACACAAGCCAAAGGACTAGGTCTTGGAATGATGAATGGGCATTATGGAGCTTGATTACTCACACAAGCCAAAGGACTAGGTCCTGCAATGATGAAGGGGCATTATAGAACTTGATTGCTCACATAAACCAAAAGATGAGGTCCTGGTATAGAAATGGTTTGGCATTGTGGAGCTTGATTTCTCATATAAACCAAAGGATGAGGTCTTGGTATGGGACTGGTGTGACTTATGGTCCTAAAATATAAATGGTATGATGTCATGGAGCTTGATTACTCACATAAGCCAAAGCATCCAAGTCTTCCTCATAAACCATATCATCCCAGTCATGAGTTGGCTCATAAGTTGGTTCTTGATTGTGTTCCACATACTAATTATTATAAAGAGGGTATGGATCCATATCTCAAACAACATTATCTGTAGCTGGGTCTTCAAAGTCCTCATCACAAGCCTCTTCATACCAATCAAGGTCTCAAGTTAGATCATGATCTGGTTCATGAATTTTTTCCCATGAATGATTATTATGAGGTGGATAGAAATCTATATCACTAACCATATTATCATTGTTGGGGTCTTGACTAAAGCCATAAAAGACATTTTGTGTGGCCATTCTATCATAAGTTGGATTATATGTGACTCTACCATAGGTGTAGCTAGACATATCTACATAAATTATGAAAGCTCTAAAAACAAAAAGGCTTAGATTTCTACAAACTCCAAAAAAACTATATTCAAAGGACAAATGGTTTAAAATTGGTCTAATTTGGTCAAAAGTGGATTTGTATCTTCAACATGGTCTAAAAATGGAGTTTTATCTCCAAAATAGTTTGTGATAAGACTTGGCATAAAATAGTCTAACATCAAATGTCTTATGTCAAATGTCATATGCATAAAAGGTCAAGTGTCTGAATAAAAACTAGCATGTCAAAGGTCTAGGTCAAAGTGTTCCAAACAAGGTCTAAATAGGGAAAGGAAAAAGTTGAGTTACTAGGTCTTTTGTCCAAACATGGAGTCAAAATCTAGGCTCAAAAAAATAAGCATATGCTAGGACATTTGGCTAGATGGCATCAAAATCTAGAATTGAAACAAAGGCTGATGTGATTTGATTTAATCTAAAAAGTTTGGAAACAACTTTGACATAGACCTGGCACACATAATCAAACATAAACATGATCAATTGGCATAAGGCATAACACAAAAGGCTCTTTGAATAAAGACTATGTTTTCTCAAATAAAGGCACAAATAATGATAAGGATAGATACTAAATTAAAAAACCATCAATAGTTTTCAAATTTGGGTAATTGATTAACCAAAGTTATGCAACCCAAAAGAGAAATATCTATGTATCAACCCCATGAATTAAGGCTTAAACAAAAATCAATCAATGTTTAAATCCAAACTTGACAAGGCTAATTGAAAACTCAATGTTGAAAACTAGGATTAGACCAAACAAGCTAGATAAGATTGGATAGCATGACAACACAAGACAAAGGTCTAAATGGTATACATAACATGGTTTAAAATAATGGTTTTTGATACAAGGTAAACTAGTCTTGAAACAAATTGGGAAGCCTAACATCATAAACATGCTCAAATGATGTGATCTATGTTATGTTTTATAGACTAAAAAGTCTTAAAATGTTTTGACATGATTTGGGTAACATAAAACTACCCTCCTTAACTCAAATACATTATTTTGACATGGATTATGAACAAACAAACAAGTTTTAGTCTCATAATATATTAAGCAAAAATGAACAAAATACACTAAGTATAATTATCCAAATCCTAGCAAGGGTATGGCAATGTCAGGTTGACTAAACTAGAAAGCTCTCAAATGTTTCTAGGGGAATCAATTACACAATGAATTTCACATCAAATGATGCAAAAGATAAGCACAGATTTTGGGTCTATATCACTTGGCTTGTTGCAAAAAGGTCTTATCCTTTTTGTAACCACTATATCATATTATTCACTCAGTGTAGTACAATATCCAAAGTGCCACTATGTCCCATATTCAACTCCAATAGGAGGAAAATGAAGTCAATGCCGAGAGATGAAACCCTAGGTTAAAGCTTCCCTAAAGAACTTGTGGGAGGTAATGACATCCCCCTCACAAACCAAGTTTACATGAAAATAAAAAATCATAAAATAGAAAGACTTTAGGGTCATGTCAAGGTTACTCAATACTTTTACGAGTTTTTGGAGAGTGCTTTAGATGACATTCTTTCTATACACTAGACTAGGCAATTTGAAAATAAGGAAAGTGCTTTGATTCCAAGGGTTCCCTAAAGGGGATGAATGGAAGAGCATACATGCAACATCCTTGTATTTTGTGAAAATAAAGTGCTAATTGAAACAAGTAGTGAACACAAAAGCTTTGAAAGATGAGTTCATTTTTAATCCCCAAATAGAAAGGCATGGTTGTGTTCTTTGACCCCTTGGTCTTAAAATTGTGAACTTTAAAAACTAGTGCTCAAAAATATTTACTTAAGCACCTAAGTGTTACATTAAGCACCAAAATTATGTTCCTAGTTTAGTTTAAAGCATGCAAAAGATGATCTAAATATGTCTTAGAAATTTTCCAAGCTGGTCCTGTAATGAAAAAGTTAGTATGCCTTTCAGCATTGAAGCAAAATTCAGTTTGAAACAATGAACTTTAAAAAATTAAGTCTTGAGTTTTTTGCACAGTGTAATCTCACTACTCCATAGAGCAATACCATGAATTACAAAATAATCCCACAACTTTAAAAGATATGGTATTGTAACTTAACCGTAGGTTGTTTAGTCATAATATCGTGACTCTACTTGACAATCCTACTAGTTTTAGGACAATCTCACAACTTTAAGAGTTGTGGTATTGCAAACAATAATCCTGCTACTAGGGGAAAAATGAGGTTTTGTGAAAAAAGTAAACAAATTCAAGCTAAAATAATGGCATATTATGAAAATTTAGGAAAAAACACATGGTTTTAAATAAAAAATCATTGAAAATGGAGTCTGAATGACCCTAAATGAAGCTTCAAAAAATGGCCTATTCTTCATAATACAATATTGTGACTCACAATGACAATTTCATGAGTTACAAGACAATCCCACCACTTTAAAAGTGGTAGTATTATCACTTAACCTGCTAGCGATTAGACAATACCATGACTTGGTTTGGAAATCCCACAAGTTGTAGAATAATCTCGCTACTAAAATAGTAGCAGTATTTTTAAACCTACACAGAAACACAAAGTTAGTTCAAAATAAAAATAGTTAAGCACAATACCATGAGTTGTAGGACAATCCTATGACTCAGAGCAAAAATATTGTGACTGTGTTAGAACAAACCCATGACTTCTATAAAAATATGTTTTTACTAAAATTTTCACACTTTTTGGCTTCTTATTTCAAGGTTCTACAAGAAAATAATTAGTAGGTTGCTTGAAAGAGCTTTATGATCATTTTTATGAAGCTATTCAATCCCATTGGGCATGCCATTATGTGAACTAGGAATTTGAATCAAGAGAGGTGATTAGTATTGTTAGTCCAAAAATGCAAACAATTTGATAAAAACACACTAATTAGCATACATCTCTAGGCTTAGTTATTAGAGAGATCTTAGTTAACAAACATGAATGAAACACAACTAAAATGTAAAAGAAACCTTATTTTACCTTCCTTGGATGTTCCAAAGTGCTTGTTGTAGTGTCTTGCTTGGTTTGTGCTCATGAATTTTGCATCAATGGAAGCTTGGCTACCTCCATCTCTCCTTGACACCTTATGTCTTTAGTTTGGCTTAGATTGGCTCAATATTAAGGCATAATAACATTAATTGGTATGAGGCTTTGGAAACAATTTAACATTATAACTTTGTACAAGTTAAACTTAAAATTCATGTGGCAAGGCCTCCTATTTATAGATTTTTGCAAATGGGTAGAATCAACCTAAACCGTCCATCTCATGATTGAGATGTGTGGCTAAGGATTAATCCAATTTTGCAATTAAAATTGATAAATATGCTCATCAATATTTTAGATAGAGGAGCAATTAAGAGGCATGGAGGGATTTGATGAGGCATGGGAGGCATGAATCTTGATATTTATGGCATTTATGGCCTAAGGATGTCTTCCCAAAAAATGAGGTCACCTGATGATGCAGATATTCAATAATCATTTCTAAAATCAAATATTCAACAAGTTTCCATGGAATTCTTAATTAGGCTCTAATTTGGTTTAACTGGATCTTAAGCATGATTAATCACTTTGTGCACAAATTACTCAAATTGATCAGAATGCCTTGTTATTGGTCTAAAATTTGACTGGATTGGAATTGGAAGTTAATGTCAGATGCATTGGATCTGTTATCCCATTTACGATGTTACCAACAATAAATAACAAAAGCACATGTCTTATACAAGAGATTTAATAGGAAAGAGAAATCTAGAATACCCAAGTGCAAAATTAGCATTTTGACTCAAAATGATCTAATCAAAGTTAGCTGGCCCATAAATTGCACTACCCCATTTAGAAATACCCTAACCAAAATCAACACTTGACTATATCAAGTTCAAAGCTTTTAATGTGCTTCGGTGTTTTTAGGCCAAATTGTGCACTTTGGTGGAAATTGGTCCAAAGCTTGGTTGGAGGTTATCGGTGGCCATATTTAGGTGTCTACAGTATTAGAAAGTTTTTCCAAGTTAGCATTCCATTTGTTAATATAAGAAGAGGTAGATGACTAGCTATGACTAGTGGATGGAAGATTTGAGTGGGACTAGGTGGTATAAAGACTAGGAGTTGACTGATAGGAATGGGTGTGGACTAGAGGTAATATTAGGTGCATAGGGTCAAAGTCTATAGGACATGAAATGCTCATCTCAAAGAGGTGAGAAAGGAGTACAACCCTATTAGACATGAGGCATTTATCAGTTAAGGTAATGACCAAATTTATTTTAGATGCCATGGATTAAGATGGGAAAAAGTATGGATGATGTGGTTTTTCCACTATTATAATATATGCTTGAAATGATTTACTTTCCAGTATGTAATATTAGCAAATATGGGTATACATTTTTAGTTGACAAGTCTTTTCATCATGCTTTGTCATATTTTAATACTACATAATCCATACATTATAGATCGTTGGGTCCACAAACCAATGATCTTATATAGGTCATTGTATTTATATAACAAAAAACATTTACACATTACACACTTGTTTGACCATGTCATCAATTGAAATTGATAAAGTTGAGTTAATTGAGGTGTCATTTTAATGTGGCATCTCTTAAGCAGGGATTGATTCACAAATAGTTCATAGTGAAATGGTAGGAAGAGTCTTGTTTAAGGAAATTACCTTTTTGAATCAAATCATGTGAAGAGAAAGAAGAGATAAAACTCAAGCATGAGAGCTAAGTTGATGAGATATTTACATAATATCTTGGTTTAGAATTGACTATGATTATTAATAATTTAGTGATACAATATCTTCTTCAGACATCTATCTATTTTATAGCTCTTCAATAATTGCCTTAATCTAAAACCATGTGATTAAGTTGTCTCATAAGGAAAATAATAAATTATAAATCATACATAAAAAAATTAAAATTGAGATTGGTGGTGGATGGCATGGCATTGGCATTGTATGATTATGATTAAAGTGTTGGTGGTGGATGGCATGGCATTGCCATTGCATGATTATAATTAGAAGCATTGTAAATGTTGATTGTTAATCAATCTACTTTTATCATAATGATAATAATACATCATCACGTCCTTCTTCTCAATAATGTTTTTTCTTCCTTCTTTGACTAGGACTTTGTTGAATATACAAACATTCACATGGGTTGTGCCATGGAATTTGTTCTAATCAGGATTCCACTAGATGTGATTTATTTCAATTAAAAACCATTTTGACTAGTACTTATGCCTTCCACCAAAATAATGATTTGTATGAACTCAATAAATGAAAGCAGGTGGAATTTTGGCTATAAAAGGTAGATGCCTTCCTCAAAATAAGATGTGGGAATAAGGAGCTAAACACTGACATCAAGAGAGGATGCCATGAATAAAGGCATAGTTTAGATGGAGGATGCCAAGATGGGATGCCATGGAGAATTTGTCATAGTTGTAGGTGTTTGTATTTGTTTCCATAAATTTTTATTTCTACACATTAGTGGTTGTAAAATATCAATTCAAATATTATTTAATTAATGTATGATTGTAATTTTCTATATAGGTGATTGCAAAATAATAATGGATAACTATATGATTGTATAGAAAAGATGCATGAGGGTTGTGTAAATATAATAATGGGCTGTAAATAAAACAACAATTTTATACTTGCTCCATTTCATGTCAAGGTTAGATAGTTTGGATTTATACATATCAATGGAATTCTCTTAAATGCCTATAATTTAAATTTTTTATATCCTATCCCATGGAATTCTAGGAGATGACATCTACCTATTACATTTCATGAGACTATTTTTCTTCAAGGCATTACTTTCAAAACATTACACATGCCTTGTGTATGCTTCCACACTTTCCATACATGTCTACTAGGACACTTATAACTACAACATCTAAAAAAAATCCCCTCATATCCTATTATAAAACTCTTAGTTTGATTCACAATGGGAGGATGCTATTATAAATTTCTAGAGTTTCGTATAGCATGACCTAGACCAAGCACTAACTACTTGGATGTAGTATTAATGTACTTTTGAACATGAAACTTTTAGACTAATTATAACAATATTTAAAAGGGAATTGTGGTATTTTCTATTATTAATGTCAATAGAATCCACTCCCCTCAGGTCCCAATATTTTCCTCCTAAATAGTAGCCACCTAGTTGGGTTTAAAACTTGATTAGTTTTCATGAAGTTTGGCTTATTTTACTACACATTTTTTCGAATCCAACACTTTTTCCATTGCTTTAGTTGAATTATTCTTATCATGTATTTTTGTCTTGTTAATCAATTATATAAAATTAAGTTGAATTATGTAACCACCAAAAACACATGCAAGAGAAAAAAAAATAAAAATTGGTATATTAAAAGAGAGGTGCTCAAAATACTAGAAACAAATCATGCAAAATAAAACAAAACACCCAAAACCACATGCAATCATACCTAAACTTGTGCTTGTGTACTTGATCTTATCCAAGCCTCTTAGTAAATTAATTATTGTCTTATATCATGATTACATGAAAGTAATATAGATAGGATCAAATAACTACTAACTTATATGAATAAAAAATACTGAGATAACATTTAAATATAAATGCAATATTTATTCTTTTTGTCTTATATTTCATATTCTTAGCTTGTGCAAATTTTTCCTATGTGGATATATCATGAACTACGTCATTATTAACCTTATACTCCGTAGTATGAGCTCAAACATCATTCTTCAAAACCAAATTTTTTGGCTCAATAACCATACTTATTTAATATATGAAGGATTTATACTAAGAATAATGCGTAATGGATATTAATATTTTCTAAGAACCTTGTGTTAATTTCAATGTGAAAGAGACACTTTCTAAACCTACCACATCTTGTTATCTTGATATAGACCTTGTGTACATCATCCTCTTATGTTATACCATTATTTAAAGCATAACACAAGTACCACCTTCTCTCAAGAATAATTATTATTTTGAAATATTATCTGATTCTTATGTTTGTAACCTATACTATTTTGCAAGCTATTATTTTCTAGAGGAGATATGAACATTGTAGTTTAATATGCATAAATTGTATGGGCAATATTAATTTGACCATTTCCAATTAGATGACACTGTCATTAATGTAGACTTACATTAAATCTATATCATATTATAACTATACCCTATGGATAGTGTATGATCAAAGTCTTTTAAAATAAGGAGGTAAATCTATAACCTTTTGTAGAAAAACTAATCCTTTTCATTGTAATTCAATATAGAACATATTAAACATAAACATACCTAAGAATTATTCATTGAACATACCCTGAGTACCTATAACTTAAATTTAATGTTGATCCATTTTTTATGGGACTATAAACATAGGCGATAAACTAACATTTTGAATGATGAAATTTGTCTAGTTGTCGACTTCGATCAATATATCATTAACAACCCCATCAAGGAATGTTAGTAAAATCATTTATATACTTACAAAATTAATAAGGTAATTTTAAGTGTATTTTTACATATGGTCAAGTTCACACTACGAAACCTATTTCTTATACGTGGTATATAATGTAAACTTTAAGTGCATGAATTATATTTAATAGATATTTTTCAATGTGATCTTTATATTTTTTTATTATCTTGTGACATAAACCCTTTGAACTTTGTTTAGGTTGTGTGATTGATCCCTTTTGTGATTACCTTATGTTAATGCTTCTCGTAAGTGGTATGGGACTATTATGAGTCGTGTTAAAATCAGTGTGTATATATATATATATATCTGAGGACCCTCATTTGGATTGAATGCATTTTGTTGAACCTAAGTTATGGGAACTCCTGGATCTTAATCTTGAAAATCTAAATACCTTAGGTAGATTTGAATTATGAATTTAAGCCCTTGGTATTATTATAATTTTGGAGGTAAATTTATTTTTAACCTTGTCATCATCATTTGAATTATGAGCCCTTGGTGTGTGTTAAACTTGTATTAAAAAAATGTTGATATCAACCAACTACTACATCATGTTTTAATTGATGAACCTTACTAAAATCAAATATTATTTGAATGATGGATATTTTTTAGAAAGATAGCAATATTGGATTACGTAATCTCCATGAATATTGGAATCAGAAATTAGGATTTTGATTTGAATAGAAGTTACACTTGCTTATTTTTTGGATAATCATGGTATCTCGCAAAAAAAGAGATCTTACCTTTAAGTGAAAAATCATAGCATGACATGTTGGAAATTATGTGTTTGGATCTTTAAGATAAATCATAAAATAACTATGGAAGTTGATATTTAATGAAATACATATTGAAGTTAACCCTTTAAAATTGGGGATCTATATCACACAATTGTATGTTAATCTCAACTTGGAATAATAAAACCCTAGATAATGAAAGTTAAACCTATGTTAACTAGTTGAATACCATTTGGAAGAGTACTAATTTCATAGATGCTAAAATATTTGTTAGCATTCCAACTTCTTATGGGTATAATTTTTTTTAGGAAGGTAAACACTTGTGATAAAACATGGTCTCATCATCATATTATACTTTTGGGTTATGCCTTAGTTTGGCAATACAACTTGTGCTTGACATACATATAACCTTTCAATTGAAATTAACATTATGTCCTAATTTGGAATTATAATTATTTAATAGTAGAATATTCTTATGTATGTAAATTGATATATGAGATTAGAAGTCTATGAAATGATTGGCTGTATTAGAATTGTGAAATGAACATTGGAAACTCTATACATATGGGTTATAATTTTTTTATAAGGTCAACAAGAACTAATCAATGACTTTAGTTACAAAGCATACCCTAATACTAGAGTTAGAAAGCATTTAGGGGTCGCATATTGTTTCCATAAGTCTTATGGTCATATGCATATACCTCATTACATATTAGGAATGTTATATAATTCTATGTTGTATTACAATGAGGAGTTGCATGTCATCTTGTTATATCTACATGGATTTTATCTACTCTATCAATTCTCCATATATAGTACATTTGTGGAAGAGTAGGGTCTCTCTTAGTGGATGAGAGGTGTGTGAGGGATCTGAAAGGCTCTGTGATTGGAGGAAATTGCACCAATGATTCTCTCCCTCTTCGATTTTCTATATGCTTTTCCAATGACTATGATGATCTATATAACTCTCGTAGATTTCATTATGAAGACATATACACATATTTTATATAGAAAACTATATTTATCAAATGTCGTATTGTTATTTGAGAAGATGAAATCATGAAATTTTAATGAAATTATAAAAACTTTAATTTGTTATTCAATTATGGTTATATTCTACTTTGTATGTTATTTCAAAATAGAACTATTAGACTAATCAAAGATGTAAGTTGACTTGTCTACTTAGATATTATTATATTTAAACAAAGTTGTATTTCAAGCCCTTATTGTGAAGGTTACTTCAACTTTTACAAATGAACAGAAATATGAATTATGAAGATATCATTAATTATACACTTCATATCAGGGGAATATTGAAATATGTATTTTTAATATTAAGTGTGTGTAACCTAATTTCAATGTGTATGTAATTACATTCACAGTGATGGAGACCCAAAGAATGGTTGACTTGGAAATTGATTTCATGAACGGATTATTGATTATTGATTGTGTACATGGCAATATTATGAAAACTATTATGTGAATGGAATTGTGAAGGAACATTGAAATAACTTGACTATAATTTAGTTATATGTATGATTGGATTGTGCCAAAAAAATTTACATAATTGTTACTCTCATTAATAAACATAAAGGTAAGGAATCAGTAAGACACTTTTTAGAGGGATAACATAAAGAAAATACATTAATTAATTTTAAAAAGTTGCCACATTTTTTTGACACCTGACTAGAAGGTTCTTACAACTAGACTGCCTAAAACAAGACACCAAAATGACTATGTGTTTGTTGGAGTAAACAGGTTCTATAAGATGACCATCATGGTTAATTACAAGAAGAGAATCAATGTGTTAGAAACTGTGCACTTCTTCTTTAGCCATGTTTGGGTTAATTTTGGATAGCCAACAATAACTATGTTTGAAAGGGATTGGTGATTTATTGACCACTTTTGGAAAGCTTTGTGGAACATGATGTTTAAATATTTGAATCGGTCAGCTACATTTTATCGCTAGATAGATGGACAAGCAAAAGTTTTCAATTGCACACTCATCGATGTTATGCACATGTACAATACTACATGGATGTGTACTTGGGATGATAACTTGATATAGATTTAGCATGCCTATAACAAAGCTTTGCTTAACTCTATAGGGCATTGTAGTTTCCAGACATGTCTTAGGTTTCAGAGAGAAACACCCTTGGACATATGCTACCATGCACCAACTCGCACAAGGTCACATGCATAGGAATAAGAAATAGACAAGGTGTAAAAGTTTCTGCAACGTTTTCAAAACACTCATCGTAGGTTTAACAAATATTCTTGCATCAACAATTACAATATAAAGAGTGCCATGATACATATCACACACCTCATGATTTAAAGGTGGGTGAAAAGGTTTGGTTACACCTATAGAAAGAATGTTTCAAGGGTCCACATCACAATATAAAGCTTTTACATTATGGTCCATACACTATCTTCTGCATAGATGGAGAGAACACTTGTTTTTGGCCTTCTGCAATACTCAGGGTCGCATCTAATCTTTAATGTGGAACTTCTGAAGCCATTCTACCCTCCTTTGCTTGTGCTAGGGGAAACACAACATCCTTCACATTTGGATCTTAAACATCTTGATCTAGTACATAAGGATTAGATTATAGAAGTGACAACAACGCACACCTGTTGAGATACACATCAATTATACTGAGCGCTTAAGGTAGGAAAATATATTGATTAAGGTAAGTGGTACAACCTAATTTCCTTCGGTGACCGAAGGCACACTGGGAATGATTGATTTACAAGAAAGAATAAATGTTATATGCATAACTTATACACAGGTTTATGTACTTCTCAACTTAACTTTGGTTCTTCCTCACAAAAAATACCTCATAATTTATATATAAAGTTGCAACATCTTACTGAATTGGTTCAACACTTTCTCCCTTCCCAAAAGAAATGAAGGTTGTCTTATATAAAAACTTCATCTATATATTATAAAATGATTAAAAAAAAATAAAAGTAAATAAATAAAAAATTGGACATTAACTTGCTCCACATTTTAAAGGGAAACATGCAATTAAGCCCATGCTTCATTTGTGGGCCCATTAAGAAGGAGCTTATCAATCACTAGGCTTGATTTTCTCTCCAAAATAATTAGTCCGTCTTTGAAAGATTGACCATTTTCAATTTTAAAAAAGAAAAATTATGATGAATTCCACGTACATTGCAATCATTAAAAGTAAAGGAAAGGGAATATAACTTCTCGTGGTTTACACGCAATAATTGGTTTATAAAATTGTTTTTATATGCAACGAATGAAGACAAAGTAAAACATTCAACACAATACTAAGTAAAACTTGTTTTTATATTATGACTATTTTTTAACTTTAGTATCATAATTGGGTGGACTCTTTTGATTTAAAGGGTATGACTATTTTCAACTATAGTATCATAAATGATTTTACTTTCCAGCATACATAATAAAAAATAATGTTTAATTAATATTTTTAATTGATTTTTAAAATAAATAAATATAGTTAAACTTGTGAGTAGTAATAAAGATGTTAACAAATGAAAATTATATAAAACGACTAATTTCAACAAGAATTTCACTAATGATTTACAATAGAAAGCTAGCTCAAATAATGATAAATGTTCTTATGATCATTTAGTCAATCTTGTGTGTGGCAATTATCAAATAGATTATAACATTTATTAATTTATATCTAATTAAATTTAAATTAGGATTTTATTGGGATGAATGTTCAACTTTAATGATTATAAACGAAAAAAGATGGAAAGCAGGAGACGGGGGCTCCTTGAGTTAACCAATAATGAAAAAAAAAGTTATAAATACAAAGAGGGTTCCTAACATAAAACTAAAAAACACAAAAATGAAGAGGAACATTCAAAAAAATAATAAAAAAAGAGGGAAACCATTAAAATTCGATAAAAAAATATAAATAACATTTAATCTTAACTAACAATTGACAAATAGAAAACGATACTAAAACTACATAAAATAATAATAAAGAAATACTTAAAACGATTTTAAGGTATCTACAATAACATTATAGTTTTTTTTTTTTTTTTAAATTGATAAAAAACATTCTCACAACCCATAAGAGTATTTTGAATTTTGTTTACAGGGATTTGAACCCTGGTTTAAGTGTTTGGCTTCATTTGAGAGAATTTACATTAATGCACGTATATGTAAGCATTGTTATTAACATGTAAGATATGATGTTGTCAGTATGTCACTCTTCAAGTGTTGTTAGCTCAAGGATGTATCAAATATTGTGCACAAATAAACCATGGTGTTTCATACCTAGGGTATATTCTCAATAGTTTAGACAACCATCTACGTATAATGACAAGAAACAATAGCTATTATCTTTGGACCTCTCACCATTTTTCGGCGAGCATCTTAACAATTTGAGAAACAAAACAAGGTTAAATTACTTGATTAATATTTGAGCTTCACCCATTCTTTTTTTTCTCTCTCTCTCTCTTTTTTTTTTTTTTTTGGGGGGGGGGGGGGGGGGGGGAGGGGGTATAGAGGAATTAATATCGTTCGTTCATTTTTTATTGTTGGTTAAGAGTTTGAATTTGTGACATTATCATTATAATTCATGTTTTTGTTGTTATTAGAATGGTGTGCAAATAACATAATCAGGTCAGTCTATTTTTATTACCTTAATATGACTTACCTCCAAAATTTTAAATCTGAATCTTTTCTTGGTGCGTGCCAAGAACTTACCAATCCACCCAACTCTTGAGACTTGAGCTCCACCTACTTTTACTAATACTGACATATGGATGGAACACTTATCTCTTTTTTTTTCTCTGAATTAATAAATTGTAATATTTATGATTTTAGGTAGTTGATTATAATAATTTCACTAAGCATATATTTAAATTAGGATTTCCTTTGACTATGTTATCATGATTAGTAGTGTTCAATCTGTGAAAGTTATTTGAGGATTGAACTTGACCCTCTCTGTATTAGTGTTTCTGAAGATTTATGCTTAAATAGACGACATTGCAAGCTATCATCCTCACCATTCAAATTATAACCTTTTCAATAAAAAAACCAATATTTGGGTTATACCTATTTTTGATTTGAGATTTATTTTGTACGACATTCTTAACTTAGAATCACTCTCATGCCCCTCATAACTCTAGTCTTTTATCTCCCTAGTATGTTTTATTTTTGTCCAATGTCCTTTGATGGTTTTCAATATAATTCCTTTAAACTCGTTTTAGTTGTACAGTGATTTTAATAGTATTTTTTTTATTACAATAATTCTATAGTCGAAAGCAGATTGTAAGGCTTTCAAGTTGGCTATTAGTGGATTTTCATTAGCGAATCATGATGTGGTATTTTTCAAATGTAAAGTTTGGGATATAATTTGGTTGAAACATAAACTTTTTTCAAAAATGTTGTTTATTTTGCATTCTATTGGTTTAAAAATAATTTCCAACCTATGCAAGCCTATTTTTATTAGTTAAAATTAGTTTTTTTCCTTTGCCTAGTCAAAGCCTACCACAAGAATTTTTTTTTCATTGGATTATAGTTTTTGAAAAAATTATTGAGTTGTTTTCAAGAGTAATGGAACTGTTTGTCCTTAGCTCAAATGAACAATTATTTCTAGGTACATTCGTGTGCCTTTTTGTGATTAATGTTTATGGCATATCCAATGTATTATAATGATTAGGTTTTATGTTCCCTATTCACGAGAACATTGTCTCAAGTCTTATTCACATCAAGCCATTCCAAAGGATCAATCTAAGAGGTAAGAATATAATTTTCACTAGAAGTTTTAACTTTCCAAAGGTCAAGACAATTGAGCTCAATGGTTTAGACAATTTTAAGTTTGCTTGTTTTTATAGTGGATTATATTCAAAGGTTTTGCTCTTTTTATTGCAATGAACAATACTCTTGCTATGCTTAGATTGTAGATTACACATCTTTGAAAAGATTAACTAGAAAGTTCCTCAAAATTGAAGGTCCCATTGTGAATGACCATTATTGCAATGGGTCTGTGTTTTTTGTGTTGCATGGCCTTCATATCTACTTATTTTACTTTTTTTTGTTTTTTTGTGTTTTTTTCATTGGAATTGTGGGAGTTTTATAGTGAAAGTTGCATCCATGCATGTTTATAAATTGTCATGGAATTTAATTTATTCATAGTGCATTATACCTCTTATATTTGTTCAATGTTTGTGAGAACAATCATACCTATTGTGTGAAATGAACCTTCGATTCTATATGGTTGTTTTTGGTGATAATATAATTGATAATCTTGGCCAAAAATCTATTAATATTTATCTAAAACTAAAAATATTCATCTATAGTGTATCACAACCACCTAGTAATGGTGATATACTGTGTAATATCACAAGAAAACATGTGGCAATAATTGATGGGCCACAGGACGATAAAGCCATGAGGTCCCTATTTTGTTCTTAAACTATCTTCAATGAAATTTGTGAGTATGTTCAAAATATTGGCTACACATGTGTCATAATATACTATACTTGGTGTCATAATGGTTGTGTAAACATAAAACCTATAATTATCTCTTTATAGACTTGGATACCTTTTTTCAAAATATTGGCTACACATGTGTCATAATATACTATACTTGGTGTCATAATGGTTGTGTAAACATAAAACCTATAATTATCTCTTTATAGACTTGGATACCTTTTTATGTTTAGGTATATCATGGCCAAGAGGTGAAATCTCAATTAATATCATAGGAAAACATGTGGCAATAATCGTGGGGACATAGAGTGACATAGGTATGAGGTCCTTGTTTTGTTCTTAGGCTATCTTTAGTGAACTTTGTGAAACTATCAAAAATATTCATTGCATATGTCATAATTTGGTGGCCTTGATGTCATATTGTTCATGGATCAAAAAAACTATTTTTATCTCTATCTAGACTTGGATAAATTTTTATGTTTTGGTATATCATGGCCAGGTGGTGAAATCTATTGTAATATCATAGGAAAATACATGTAAACAATTATGGGGCCATATGGTGATGAAGCCATGAGATATTTGTTTTTTTCTTAGGTTGTATTCAATAAAATCTATGAATCCATTGAGAATATTGGCCACACATGTGTCACAACCTATTGGAATTGATGTCATAGACATCACAATGTACAAAACCCTAATTTTATCTTTGTTTAGATTCAATTACCTTTCTATGTTTTGGTACATCATGACCATGTGGTGAAAGTTTGTTTAATATCAAAGGAAATTACATAGCAATAACTATGGGGAGATGAGGTGATGGAACCACATGGATGATCTATTGTTATTAGGTTGACTTTAGTGAAATCTATGAATCTATTGAGTTTTTTGGTCGTACAAGTGTCATAATTTGGTGGCTTTGATGTTATAGAAGTTGTGACATCATAAAACCATGGTTTAATCTCTATCTAGTTTTCCATTTGGGACTAGCCACAATGAATTTGATCATTGGATATTTTTTTAGCATATGTATTGAATTTTTCTCTTTGTTTGTGATCTTAAAAAAAATCCAACTAATCAAAGCATTGTGCATTAAAAGTGTCTAATTTTCCACATTTTCTCTTATTTTCCTTTTACACATTTTCCCCTGGAATTTAAAAAAAAAATCAATCTAAAATATATATATTGAAAAGAGAAAAATAGACTAGTTATGCAACCCTATAGACATAGATAAATATATACTATGAAAAATAGTGTGAAAAATCACTAATAGTGTGTTGATCTAATATAATCTTTATAGAGCTCATGTACTCAAGTACATTTTAAGTGATTGTTTGATTGATATATTTGTTGTTTTGTTTCTTTTTTGATTCACTTGTATTGAAATTATAATTGGTATAATTGAGAATTTCCTTAATTACATGCATAGAGGGAATATTGATACATTGACTTATTTACTATTAAGATTGGATCCTAACATGATTTATACTTTTCATAAGATTCATGACATTGAAACATATTTTGGGTGAATGAAACTTTTTTTATGTTCTGTGTCAAATGAAAATGAAGTAGGTTTATGGGATCACATTTTTTTCATACAAAAGTTATCTGCGTAGTTTAACATACTAATATGGCTATGGTTAGTGACAAGGGTGAAGAAATATCTTCAATTCAACATTGAATATGATGCACTTCCATATTGTATCTTGTATCATGATATGAATCCTCTTTGTGGTGATTATGAATCATTACATTGTTAAAAATGTTATTTATAATACTATTACATGTTTAGTTATTGCATCCTTGCATAGCCTTTAGATCTCATTTTTCCTCATTTTTACACAAACTAGAAAGAGTAGGCATGTATAGATTTTTTTGAACCAATGGAGATAATGGTGAAATTATATTCAATTCTATTCTCCAACTATGAAATGAATAACTTAATGTCCAATGTCTTAGGTAGTATACGTATACAAAAAGAAATACAACTATTCTATTAATCAATCCTAGCACAGAGAGGATAAATCCAACTTACATTTCCAATCGTTAATACATTAGATATTTAGGGTCATGACCAAGATGGATTTTATAGACCTAACCAAAGGATATCTTACCATAATAACATCACTAGAGAGGGTTCAAAAGCCTCTAGTCAAGAAACACTATGCAATAACCCTATCTAGGTTCTATATTTTCATATTCACAAAGTATATGCAAATCAAATTAAATCTAATCTAGTGCTCACCAAAGCTTATGGAACAAAATGAGGGTAATAAAAATAAAAACTAAACATTGATAGAATATATATACTCATGTCAATGTATAATAAATTCTGATGCATAGAAGAGAAATAAAAATGCAAATATGTAATCTTACAAATGAGGAATAAAGTGAGGAATACTTACCTTTGAAGACGACCCTGATAAGCCTTAATCTCTCCCTTGGCCAAAGTGATTCGCAAGAGGTTATTTTGGTATGTAAGGATAATAAGGATAAGTCATCTCTAGGCTGTATAAATTCTTTATGCATCAAAAAGACTTCTCCATAAGACAAGATCCATATCTCCAAATAAAATATTTAAACCCTAAGTTACGCTCCTTAATTATAATGGTGGATAAGCAGAAACACACTATATACTTCTTTTTCTTTTCTTCTCTTTAAAATAAGAAGATGTTCAACTGTGTACCTTCTGGTTGATGCAGTTGGTAGTATGTGACTGATATAGTTTGCTAAATAGGGTCGACTATGTACTAGAGGGATAATATAGTATGCTAGAGCTAGGAAAGGGGTAATATAGTTTAAAATAAAAAGGGCCAATTTAGTATCAAATGGGATAATTATGTTTCATAAGATTGGAATAGGGCTGATTTAGCATTAAATGGGTTGATTATGTAGAAAATAAGGAAACATAAGAAACTAAATCAAACCAACTGATGAAGTACCTAATTTGTAAATTTTTGAGAATGTATTTTAATTATTTATGACATGGAGATATGATAAATCCTTTCTTATTTAATATTTTTCATAGACATCGAAGATATTGGTGCCTGGTAAATGCATCATGGATACCTTATCTATTAGATCATTTGACTTACATGGATAGAGCTTGACTAGTTGCCTTGGGTTTTGGTGGCATCATGGAGATGAGACAAACCCCTTTGAGTGTTTATCTTGTTGTCATATTTCTAGGATCATGGGAATGGTTAACCAAAACTTTTTGATGGGAGGTGGATGGGGACACTATTGAGGTGGAGATCACTTTGGAGGATGTCCATGAATTGATTGGACTTCTAATAGGTGGGAAACTAATGATTATTGATACACCAAAATTAGAGGATAAGAGATAAGCATTAGCTCAGTGGGTTAAATGCTCAGATAAGATTTGACTTGGGTTGAGGGTGATCTTGTTTGATGTTTATATTATGGCCATTCCAGACATTTGGAAGGTAGTGATAAGACTTGTGATATCATGAGTGTTGTGTCATAATTTGGATGTCAAGGTACCACTATGTGTGATAGCCATGTGCTAATCCATATTAGATCAGGGAGCACTTTATAATTTTAGGGTTATCATATAGGTCCAAATCATGCATGATACGTTTGGGATGTTGTCAAGAGGATAAAAGACCATGAGACTAGTGATTTGCTTAATGTATGGATATATGAGAGGTTCCTCATGTATTGGCTAGTTGGGTTGCCTCATGAAATTGATGAAAGGTTGTTTGGGGTCTTGTGATGTAGACAGGACAATGTTGTGTGGGTTATACCCCATGTGTTAGCATTACAAACTATCACATGAGGGGAGATTATGTGGCAACCTTACACTCATATAACTACCATATGGCCTAGTTAGTCCACTATTGTGATAGGGTTAGAAAGGGTGCAGATCATGGACTACTACACTTCATGGGTGGAATGACTTCTAGTGGTGCACATACTAGGATAGATAAGACTCCCCTTTTTGATGGATTCTCTAGTAGTGCTGAATTATTAGGCATAGCATGCTAGAGAGTCATAAGGTAGAGGAGGCAAAGGGGTACCTATGGAGATATTAGTGATTAGGCCTCAACCTGCTAGACCATAGGTTGGTTGAGCAAAAAATTAGTAAGTAATAGATCTAGTAAGAGGAGATGTGATGGATGTGGATGCAAGATCATAATAGTCACTACAATAGAGGTAATAGTGACTATTGTGTCCTCATCAGAGATGGAGACACTATCAACATGAGGAGATGTAGGTGCTAGTTGTTTCATAAAGGGACCCAACAAATGATCTAAGATATAGTTGGTCCATACGGCACCCCTAAGGAGAGGATTATGGTAGGATCGAGTGGTGACTCCTAGGTTTTCATTAGTGCAAAGGTGACTAATAAAGGAGGTTTTTGACAAGTGAGAAGATGGGGAGACTATGATTGGTGACACCAGCACTAGTGAAATATGTTTTAATTTGATTTTAGTTTTTGATATAGGACACTAGTTGTACTATAATAATGGGAGAAAGATGATTTGATATATATATATATATATATATATATATATATATATATATATGATGCCTATCTATTTTTCATTTTAAAGATCCTGTGACAAAAGGGATCAAATGGGGAGCCCTGGTTATGGCTGCACACCATGACATTTTGGATGGGGTGTTAGCACCATATGAACCTACTACTATGGATGTTCCTGAGGTTCCATCTTCCTTAGCCTAGGTGGTCTAGTGTAGATTGGTGGGAGAGGCCATGAGGTAGGTACAGGAAAGTGGTGATAGGCTATAGCCACCTTTAGGGATTAAAGCAGGAGAGGCATAGGACTGGAAGGCTTTAGCATAAGAGAGAGCCACATAGATGGTGACCACCATCAAGCTAGGATAGATGTAGGCCTAGGTGGACAATATATAGGGACATGTTTTTGGATTGAGATCTAGGACTGCTTCTTTACAATATACTATTTAGAGGGGATAGTCACAAGCATCAACGGGTAGTGTGGTGAGGACACAAGATAGACATGATGGAGCCCAACATTAATAGAGTTATTGTATTTTGTACTTTGTATTATATAAAATACATGACATATATATTGATGTTGAAAGTTATATTAATCTCATGAGTTGTACTTGGATTTGGATGTGGATGCATGGATATACTTCTTTTCTAACACATGTATTTATTTTTTGGTTGTATATGCTATGGAAAATATGTGATGTATGTTTTATTTTCTAGCATTATGTGATACACATGCACAGTTAAAAAGAAAAAGGCTAAAATGATTGGGAAAGTATAAGTAATCAAAACAAATGTAATACACACTATATCACAATAGGAAATGTGTAACAAAAGATATCTAAATATAATAAATCAAAAGTGGTAAAAAGGAAAAAATGTTTTTAAACCATGTAAAGATTTAGACCAAATTAAAAAAGATAAAAATCACACTATATCACATTGGGTGGTATGAAAATATTGTAATAAAATGGAAGGCTCATGAAAGACCAATGGTATAAAAATAAAATAATTAAGTCAATAAATTATACTAAATCATTTTGGGAAGTATAAAAGAAAGACAAAAATGTAAAATGAAATTAAATTGATCACACTAATTCAAGATGGGAATTATGAAAACAATTTAATCAAATGGTTGTCAGCATACATACAATCAAAAAATAAGAAGATATAAGTGAAATATGAATGAATTAAGCATAAAACATACTAAATTAAGATGGTAAGCATGTCATTTGCATGTAACTCATAATCAAACACTACTTATCTCAAATTTGACACATGTAATTTTATTGTAACGTGGTTATATTAGGAACTAGGCATTGGAATATTTTGTGAGGAGAGCCTGGTCCTATCCATGGTCTTACACTATAACTCACAAAGGGAACACCAATGATGTGGAAACAATTGTGGGAATGATTTTAAAGGATGTTTGCAATGGGTAGTTTATGAAGAAGGCTTGGTCTTATCCATAGTCTTACACTACAACTCACAAAGGGAAACCCTAGGGGGAATGATCAGCTAACAAAACAATATTCATTATAGAGAAATATTGGTAATGTTGTAAATGAAAGAGGGAATGTAAAAATCATGACATAGGCATCTATGAGAAGACCTTAGGAAACATGAGGCATACTAGGTATAAAAGAGAGACACTAAGAGTCTAGTGACCATCAAAATACAAAGGATACCTACTTAAAATAAACACAAAGTTGTATAGACAAATAGGTGAGATACTAAGATCAACTCATGTTGGTTATATGAACAAAGAAAGTAAAATGGACCTACCTTCCCACAACATGTTCTCTATTCCTTAGGACCTGTTATAGAGCCATTGAGATACTGTGAATATTGGGTACTTATGTGATAAAGTAGGTAGCACTAAAAGATTTCTTTTTTTAATTTTCCTTTCCCAATTTACTGGCCTACCACACCCCAATGTACCTAGACTCTATTGTGAGGCCAAATTTTGAGTGTGAGCTTCGCTTAAAAAAGGATATGTGCTATGAATCACATTTTTAGTGTGATATGAATTTTGAGATTTGTATGTTACCTTTTTGATCATTTTCTTTTGTTTAAATGATTTAGATTTTAACTTTTGTGGCTTTTGTGATTCGTCTTCCATACGGATTTGGAATAACCAACATGAGTGATAAAATTGATAAACATAAATGAGATTTAGACTTTGGTTAAATGGAGCTAAGTATATAAAGATATGACTTAATAAGCACATAAGCTTAATTATGAACTATTATGTAATCTCAAGTTTCAACCATATGCATGTTTAGTACGCAAAAGGAGAGAAAGGAATAAAGCAAGATCAAAATTAGATTGGTAAAATAGGATTATAAGGAGATGTCTTATTTATTAATTGATCACATGGTAAAGAAAGATTATTAAAGGGAACAATTTTGGTATAACCAAGTCATAATAATAATTATTTGAGTTGTTGAGATAAGGTAGTTAAAAATCATTAGGGGAGACAAAGACATCCATGAAAGAAATTAACTCATAAATATAAACATGTCATCATGGAAAGAATGAAAAGAATCCATAATAAAATATGAAAGTAAATGAGACCATATAAAACACATAATGCATAATGTTGTTCCTAAAATCTGACACTTGATTTTGTGGACAACATGTCAACCATTTTGGTCTTACAAGCCAAAGTGATCTCTTCCTTTCTCAAAATTTTTTTTGAGCAGTCAAGTTTTTTAGTTAATCAAGCCTTTTCAGCTAAAGGAACTCACAGGGTCAACAGGCGGGATTTCACAAAGAAAAGTTCAAAATACTTAGGCATTTCCAAAAGATTACAAGAATGGTTAAATACCGAGGTTCGATCAAAAGGTTCATCGGCATGGTTCAAAGAGTTGGAATGAACCATTGAACCATTAAACTCTGAAATGTTCAAACAAGTTCAACGGTTCAAACGGTTCAATGAGTTCAACAACTCCCAAAGGTTTAATGACTCCAAAAGCCTCAACAAGTTAACAAGTTCAAATAGTTTGATGGGTTTAAAAGAGTTCAAAGATATGGAATGAATCACTGAACAGTTGAACCATTGAACTAATGAACCATTGAACCTTGCTTCAAAGAGTTTGAAGGGTTCAAAGTTTAAAAGTTTGAGCGAATGGTTCAGCAGAATATTCTAGAAGAATGATTCAACTGAATGGTTCAAATGATTAGTTTAATGATACATTGAACTCCTAAAATAGACTAAGTGAATGTGGCTCTTTGAAATAAATGTTGAACCACCCTAACCATTGAACCATTGAACTGGTGCACTCTGAAAGGTTCAAGGTAGTTCAAGCGACTAGCGACTAGTGATGTCCTCACGGATGTCAAATTCAAGGTAATGAAATAACTGTTGATTTTCAAATATGGCACATACCTAAAAACAAACTCAGTGACCATCTGAGGAAAGAGCTAAAAGAGCCAGCAGAAAGTGAGAAGATATCCCAAGAGCTTAGATCACCAGGAAGAGACTAAATACATTAAGGAAAGAGGGAACTATACATATAATCTATAAATATATGTAAAGAGTTATTTTAGTAGTTAGAGCAATCCACCAGGTGGACATTAGAGAGTGTGAGCATTCAATGGCATGACCTATTTTTCTCCCTTTGAGTAAAAGCGAATGGACAACTATGTAAGTATCTTGAGGAGGACCTAGTGGTCCATACTTTGGAGGAGACATTTGAGATGAATTAGAATGCCAAAGTTAAGTCTGATGACCTATTCTAGCATGGCCCCTTCACAAAATTTCAAATGCATTCAAGGCATTGAATGTAGCATGGGCCATTTCCTAGGAACAAGTACCAAAGTATTTCTTTGCCTGCTATATATTGTAATCTCTCATTTTATGCAAAGGGAGATCTCTCGATTATTAGAAGCAAAACTCTACCCAAATTGAAAGGCATTCCTGAGACTTTGAGCTTAGATTATTAATCATATTTTATCAAATGAATGAGAAATCAAGTGACCTTTCAAACTTTGTATTGAAATAGCTTGTGTCATCTAGGAAATTGTTCTTATGTCATTTTCCTAAATATAGTCTTGTCCATTTAATCAAATAAGTAGAACTAGTGGAAATAATTTGGAAGATATCCTGAAATTGACTATGGGAGACTTTGTGCTGCCACAATTGTCTTTACTTTGTGTTTTATGTTTCAGTGAAAAGGATATTGGAGAGACTTTGAGCTCCCCTTATCCATCTTAATATTTTACTCTCTTGTAGTTAAAGTGGAGACTTTGTGCTACACTTCATTCTACTATTACATATGTTATAAATCAGTAAGGGAAATAATGAAAGACTTGGTGTTTTCATGGGTTTCTCATGGATCCAGTTACTACCCAAGAAGATTTTTTTCTGTTTGTTGAACATCATTTTTGAAAGAAGAGAAATGCCTTCAGTCATTACCCAGGATTTCTCCTTTGCCTTGCGAGCATCATCTCTGAAAAAAGAGAGATGGATGGTATGATTTCACCCCTGAGTGTATTTTCAACTTATATTAGTATTTAGTAGCTTATAGGGAGCCTCCCCTTGATAAGAGGAGAGATTTATCTCATTATGCTATGGTAAACCTACACATTTTGCTGATTAAATCTCCTTATGCTGAGGTTGATATACCTATTTTGCCGTCAGTTAGCTAGTGAAAAAATATTCACCCAATAGTTTTTGGTGACTCTAATGGGGAAGAATGCATAGTTTGAAGCCTCAAGCTTCAAATTAAATCAATTCCAGTTATTTTCCATTTCCATTTTACACTCTGGCAAATCCACAGTTTACATGAAGTGAGATAGCTCAAGGTATTGTTGACCCTGTATTTGAGTTTGTGTAGCAAAATAATTTTGATCTTTCCCCTCCACAAACTCACCTTCAATGAACTAGGAGTTTTCCTCCTACCAAGATCAGGTCTCCAATACTAGGCAAAGCTTCTCTTTCCTCTACTAGTAGAGCTTTTTCTATACATACCCCACCAAGATTTGTTATCCCTCATTTCCATTGTCATATCATGGCAGCCCAAGGCCCTTGGGGTAACACCTTTGGTCCTTTCAACCTAACCCCACCTTTACATGAACTACCTCGCAGTTCAATAAAGAATTTTCCCAAATTCTATGGTGATGGGAGAGTTCATCTTGATGAACATATTGCTACTTTTTGCACATCCTGTGGCATGATAGGAATGGAGTATGAAGACATAGCAATCAAGCTATTTGTAGAGACATTATAAGGTGTTGTAGCAGACTGGTTCTATCATCTATAAACACAGACTGTAACTGACTGGAATACTCTCAAAGCCAAGTTTAAAGCTAGATTTAAACATACAGAAGATGCACATGCCCTATTAGCTCAGCTTACACAAATGAAGAAGGAGCCTCATGAACCTATGAGAGACTTCATAGCTAAGTTAGACAAGCTGAGGAATAGGATTCCTATAATTGCTCAGTCAACACTTGAAAATTTCAAATGTTTCTTCATCAATTCTCAACTTCTTGAAGTGAGTTTCTTGTTGAGGTGGGTTGGCCACATAGAACTTGCTGCAGCTTAAGATTTGGCTATTGAGGTTGAAGATGATCTTATCCTGGTAGGAAAGATAAGAAGAAATCCTAATAGAAATAAATCTTCTTTATCTTCTGAAAAATTTTCTACAGGCACCACTGATCCTATGGTGTAAAAGATGGCAAACAAGTTACTAGCTCTCAAAAAGAAAATGGCACAAGGGATGTTTGCTCCTCCTTCATACTAACATATACTAAGGAGGGCATTTTCCAACCAGTCCTATCAAGGAAGTGCTACTAGAAATCAAGGGTAACCAAACCGTCTTCCTCCCCCACAAGGAAAACTTGCCATTGAAGTAACACCAGCCAACTCAGTAGTTAGTTATCATGAATCTGAACATGATTCCTCTTTCCAACCTAAGTTTGATCAAGAAGATGATGCTAATATCTTCACAGAAGGAGAAGAAGAATTAGCTGGCGAATCCAACATTAGTTTCCTGAATTACTAGAATGAAGCTCGAAGCAAGGGAGAAATATTTGATAGATCATACACTATATTTACCAGGTCCCAAAACTAGTCAGCTCAATAAGTTGATAAAGAAAAAATAGGGGAAGGATCTCAACCAAAAATTTCAATTGCTAAATAGGGGACTTCTCTGCCTTTCCAATCAAAAGACCTGATGATCACTAAAAAAGTAAGTACCTCAAATATTCTTGTTCCTTCTACTTCAAATTCTCAGACTAGTACCATGCCCCATAAAAGCCAAAATGATGGACTTTCTTCCTCTATTCCTAGTCCATTTTAGTCATTTGATATAATTGATCATAATAAGAAGACCAAAATCCAAATGACTGAGTTTGAATAGTTACAAGCCAACATTGAGCAGTTGGATAGGTTGGTCGAGTGTGTAAAAAACAAAATCGTCCCTATAGGACAAGATGTTCCAAAAGTGACTCATAATCCCCCAAAGAATATATCCACCCCAAATCACCTTGTCATTACTCCTCATGTTGCCCCTGGGAAAATAGAACCTTTCTATATTTCCCTATTGATAAATGGACATAAGCTGAGCAACTACATAATTGATTTAGGATCTTCAAACAATGTCATGCCTGCCAAGGTAGCAGAATCTCTTGGCCTCACTCTAACAAAAACTTTTGGGAGATGTTTCTCCATGAAAAACAAACAAGCACCTCTATTGGGTCAAATCAAAGATGCCCAGTTTGCATTTATGGCCTTCCTAGAAAAAAATATTAAAATGACAGTCCTAGTGGCCGATGTTCTAGCTTCCTATGGCATTCTACTGGGATGAAATTTATACAAGGATGTTGGTGGTAATTTGAGCATGGACCTATCTGAGTTGAGGATACATGTGAAGGGCATCATGCAAAGGCTTCTTCCTGAGAAGGAGGAAAACTACATTGTTACTCAGATGTCAAATCCTAAGGCTCAAATTCTATTTGAATCTTTAGGAATGGGTAACTATTTTCTATCCACAGAGGATATTTATGTTTCATCAAATGAAAATCCTATAGGTGGAAATTCAAAAGGTTCAGGCAGAAGATTAGAAGCATTGGTAGAGTGAAGTGCAGATGAAAAATAATCCTCCCTCTTTAACAAAGAGAAATCTGAAAGGAGATCAGACTCTAATGATGTCTGGATCCTAGAGTTTGATGACAACCATTTATCTACCAGTTCTAGAGCCAGAATTGTTTTGATATCTCCTCAGGGAGATATTTTACCCTATTCATATAAGTTGCAATTCAGCAACACCAACAACACCACTGAGTATGAATCTTTATTTCTTGGGTTGAAGGCTACTCAAGATAAAGGTCTTAAGCTCCTTCATGCCAAAGGAGACACTGAACTTGGGTTTATCAGGTGAGGAACCTATATAAAACCAAGAATGAAAGATTGTGACATTATCACAATTTTGTATGAGATTACATTGAAAGTTTTGATGCTTTTAGTATCTCTACCATGCCCAAAGAGTTCAATGATCAAGCAGATTCATTAGTTGTTTCTACGACCCTCATGGTTCCTCACCTTGATTTTAAAGGGAACATGCACACTATCAAACTGGTCTTTTGACCAAGTGTGCCTGATAATGCCAACCATTGGCAGGTATTTAATGGTGATAACCAAATCATTGCCTTTTTGGAGCAAATAGATAGCTTTGAGGAGATTTATTTTGAAGGCAGTAAGCCTCCACCATGGGAATCAACTCATAAAATAAATTCAAACACTGGTGAAAAATTCCTTCAGCTCAAAGGGAATAAAATCCAAAAAGGATTGGTTTTCATTGAGAAATTGTTTGATAAGCATGACAAGTTTGTCAAGTAACAACAACTGGATTTAAGTTCTTCCTAGGAGTTTGATCAAATAAATTTGAGGATTGAAGAAAATCCCAAGATGGTCAACATTGAGAAGTGTTACACTCCTGATGAAAAATTCAAATTCCTTACTCTACTTTGCCATTACATTGATGTTTTGGTGTACTCCTATAATGATCTAAAGTCTCTCACGTTTGAAGAAATTCGGCATGAAATTCCTCTCAAAATTCGTTCATTGCCTCACAAGTAGAAATCAAGATAGTATAACCCCAAGATATTAGGTATTATTTTATCTGAGATTCAAAAAATGTTAAATGCAAGGATAATTTTTTCAATCCATCATTCTATCTAGATTGTGAACATAGTCCCTGTGAGGAAAAAGAATGGGAAAATTTGCCTCTGTGTTGATTTCAGAAATTTAAATCAATCCTCTTTAAAGGACAACTACCCCCTGCCCATCATGGATCAAGTCTTATAGATAGTTACTGGTTCATAGATGTTATAAATGTTAGATGGTTTTTTAGGGTATAATCAAGTGGAAGTTGGTGAAGTAGACCAAAATAAGACCACTTTCACTACACCTTGGGGCACTTTTGCATATCACAGAATGCCTTTTGGTTTGATCAATGTTGGTGCCACCTTCTAGAGAGCCATGGATCTTGCCTTCAGGAATGAAATGGGGAAGTTCATTATGGTATATCTTGATGACCTCACTATATTTTCCAAACATCGCCTTTATCATGTGCACCATCTACAACAAGTGCTGGAACAATGTTGACAGAATGGCATTTCCCTTAATCATAAAAAAATAGTTTTTGGGGTTACGGATAGGAAACTTCTCGGTCACACTATATCCCAAGAAGGCATAAAAATTGACTCAGAAAGAGTTAAATCCATCCAAGAACTTACTCTACCTATGAGAAATACTGCAGTTCATTCTTTCTTCAAAAAGGTGAATTTTCTACGAAGATTCATTCCTAAGTTCGTAGAAAAGACTCACCACATCATTGACATGATGAAGGGAAAATCTAATTTTCACTAGACTGAAGAAGATAAATCAGCATTTCAAGATATCAAGAAAGCTATTGCCCATGCCCCAGTCCTAGTTTGCCTGGATTACACCAAAGACTTCATAGTGTATAGTTATGCTTTTGAACACACACTTTCAGCCATTCTAGTTCAACAGAATCAAGAAGGTGTAGAATCTCCCATTTCATTCATGAGTTATCCTCTCAAATCTCATGAATTAAAATATTCAAACGTGGAGAAGCATGCTTATGTTATGGTTAAGGTGGTGAAACACTTTCATTTCTATATCCTAAACTCACACACTATTGCTCTGGTACCTGATACCATAGTAAAGTCCATTTTAACTCAACAAGAGTTTGGTACCAGAAGGGGCAATTGAATTGCTAAAATCTAGGAGTTTGATCTTGTTATCAAACCTATGAATCTTGTGTGGAGAAGAGGCCTCTACCAATTAATTGCTGATAACATACCAGAGGAAATAGGGCTTAAAGAAACAAACGTTGAAGGCATGCCTATAGTTATCTTCATCACTACTACAGATGAGTGGTATTCCAATATCACTCATCTCCTTGCCTATGGTGAGTGTCCTACCCACTTGCCTAGTAAATAAAAGAGAACTATTAAATTGAAGGCTACTAACTATGTCCTGTGGGACAATAGTTTGTACACGAGGAGCCTTGATGGGGTATTCCTTCGTTGTGTGGACAAAGTGCAGTAGTCCAAAATTTTAGAGTCTTTCCACAATCTAGCCTATGGTAGACATTTTTCTACACATGTGACTGCTCATAAGATTCTATGAGCCAGATATTATTGGCTTACTCTATTTCAAGATACATACACCTAGGTGCGTAGATGTGAGCTATGTCAACAGTTCATTAGGAGACCCAAGTTGGCCGCATTGCCTCTCAAGCTGGTGGTGATCAAAGAGCCATTTAAATAATGGGGTATTGATTTTATTGGCGCTATAAACTCATCCTCAAGTGCTGGACATGACTATGTTCTCACAGCCATAGACTACTTTACCAAGTGGGTGGAAGCCATTCTAGCCAAGCATGCTACTTCAAAGGTGGTATGTAATTTTATCAAGGAAACTATTATTTCCCAATTTGGAGTCCCAACTAATATTTTAACAGATAATTTTGCTTATTTCACTTCTCAAGAGGTTACTAAGTTTTGCTACAATTATGGGATTATTATTTCCCACTCCTCTAACTACTATCTGCAAGGAAATGGTCAAGTAGAATAAAGCAACAAGAATCTGGTTACTATTATCAAGAAGTTGGTAGATGAAAATTATAAGACTTGGCATAAAGCATTATTTGATGCTTTGTAGGTAGATAAGATTACACCCAAAAGGGCAATAGGCATGTCACCATTCCAAATTCTATATGGTTTGAATGCAGAGATACTAATCACCCTGGAACTACCAGCACTAAAGTTGGCAAAGGTGATCAAAGATTCAACCTTCAAAAATTTTATTGATAAAATGATCATGTGCCTAACTAAACTAGATAAGTAGCGAACCATGGTAGTGGACTGGATTACTGCACATTAAAATTAGGTAAAGAAACTCTTCGACAAGAGAGTAAGGATTTGTGATTTTCAGATTGAAGATCAAGTCTTGTTGTGGGACAAGAGGAGGGAACCAAAAGGAATGCATGGCAAATTTGATTCTTTGTAGAGAGGTCCATTTACTATTCATTAGGTCTATGGTGAAAATAGCTTCTTGCTAGAATATCAAGATGGAATGCCATTTTCACTGCCTCACAGTGGGCTGCATCTGAAGCACTTCAATCATTGAAGTGTCAAATAAGATCAGTTGTATATTTATATAGTCTTTAGTTTTGTTTTGTGTTGTTCATTTTTATTTTTTGGCATCTTTATTTTTGGATGGCATGACTCTATGGCCCAATGGCATAAATAAAGGCACTAAGAGTCTAGATTCTACTCCTTTCGATCATTTTTTTACAATCAATAGAAGTTCCCCAACTAGATCTATCTGTTGTTCCTAAAATCCATCACTTGATTTTGTGGACAACATGTTGACCATTTTGGTCCTGCAAGCCAAAGTGATCTCTTCCTTTCTCAAAAAATGTTTTGAGTAGTCAAGTTTTTCAGTTGATCAAGCCTTTTTAGTTAAAAGAACTCATAGGTTCAACAGATGAGCTTTCACAAAGAAAATTTCAAAATACTTAGGCATTTCCAAACGATTACAAAGATGGTTCAACGTCGAGGTTTGATCAAAAGGTTCATCGGTGTGGTTTAAAGAGTTGGAATGAACTGTTGAACCATTGAACTCTGAAATGTTCAAACAATTTTAAAAGTTTAAATGGTTCAACAGGCTCAACAATTGCCAAAGGTTCAACGACTCTGAAAGCCTCAACAAGTTCAAAGAGTTTGATGGGTTTAAAAGAGTTCAAAGATATGGAATGAATCACTGAACAATTGAACCATTGAACCCTGCTTCAAAGAGTTTGAAGGGTTCAAAGTTCAAAAGTTTGAGTGAATGGTTCAATAGAAGATTCCAAAAGAATGGTTCAAATGATTGGTTCAATGATACATTAAACTCCTAAAATAGACTAAGTGAACATGGCTCTTTGAAAGAAATGTTTAACTGCCCTAACCATTGAACCATTAAATCGATGCACTCTGAAAGGTTCAAGGTGGTTCAAGTGACTAGCGATCGGTGATGTCCCTATGGATGTAAAATTTAGGGTAATGAAATAATCATTGATTTTCAAATATGGCACAAATTTGAGAACAAACTCAGTGACTAACTGAGGAAAGAGCCAAAAGAGCCGGCAGAAAGTGAGAAGATAACCCGAGAGCTCAGATCACTAGGAAGAGACTAAATACAACAAGGAAAGAGGGAAATATATAGAGAATCTAGAAATATCTTCAAGGATTTATTCTAGTAGGTGGAGCAATCCACTAGGTGGACATTATAGAGCACGAGCATTCAATGGCATGGCCTATTTTCTCCCTTTGAGTAAAAGTGAATGGACAGCCGTGTAAGTATCTTGAAGAGGACCAGGTGGCCCATACTTTGGAGGAGACACTTGAGATGAATTAGAACACCAAATTTAAGGCCGATGACCTATTCCAACATGGCCCCTTCATAGAATTTCAAATATATTCAAGGCATTGAATGCAGCATGGGCCATTTCCTGGGAACAAACACCAAAGTCTTTCTTTGGCTGCTATATATTGTAATCTCTCATTTTATGCAAAGGAAGATCTCTCAATTATTAGAAGCAAAACTTTGCTCAAATTGAAAGGCATTCCTGAGACTTTGAGATCAGATTGTTAATCATATTTTATCAAATGAATGAGAAAGCAAGTAACCTTTCAAGCTTTGTGTTGAAATAGCTTGTGTCATCTAGGAAATTGTTGTTATGTCTTTTTCCTAAATACAGTCTTGTCCATTTAATCAAATAAGCAGAACTAGTGGAAATAATTTGGAAGATGTGTTGAAGTTGACTATGGGAGACTTTGTGCTACCCCAATTGTCTTTAGTCTATGTTTTATGTTTCAGTGAAAAGGATATTGGAAATATTTTGAGCTCCCCTTATCCTTCATAATATTTTACTCTATTGTAGTTAAAGTGGAGACTTTGTGCTACACTTCATTCTACTGTTACATATGCTATAAATTAGTAAGGGAAGTAATGAAAGACTTGGTGCTTTCATGGGTTTCTCGTGGATCCAGTTACTACTCGAGAAGATTTTCTACTATTTGTTGAACATCATTTCTAAAAGAAGAGAAATAACATTTAGTCATTACCCAAGATTTCTCCTTTGGCTTGTGAACATCATCTCTAAAAAAAGAGAGATGGATGGTGTGATTTCACTCCTGAGTGTATTTTCAGCTTATATTAGTATTTAGTAGCTTATAAGGAACCTCCCCTTAATAAGAGGAGAGATTTATCTCATTATGCTATGGTAAACATGTACATTTTGTTGATTAAATCTCCTTATGCTGAGGTTGATATACCTATTTTGCCATCAGTTAGCTGGTGATAAAATATTCACCCAACACATAAGATAAAGATCCATGTGAAATAGATAAGTGAAACTAGATTTGACACATAATCAAATGATATAAGATTTATAAAAATAGATCACAAGTTTGATCCAAAATCATATTAAAGAACAAAGTGAATGAATAACATGTCATGTTCACAAATATTGATAAATTTGTCCATAAATGTTATCCATGACATCTAAAATATATCTATGAATTTGGATCCTAATGGTATCTAGAGTCTCATCTATCCTCATGGAAAGTTGTGAAAATACTTCTCTTTGAATAGATTCAATATAAAATGTAGGTGTAACTGAAGCATCATGCTCATGAGGCCTCTTATGCATATAATACTCAAGGAGGGGAATAGATGCCAAAATAAGAATGGTATTTATAGGACAAGAAGGTGGCACCACTAGTGGATGAGAAGTCACAAGTAGGGAAGGAACCCCAAGTGGGGAAGAAGCCACAGGTGAAGGAGGAACCTTCTTACATGGATGACATGTGGTAAGAGTAATAGTGGGTTTAAGAATCATCACAAGGTGATCATGAAGGTGTTGCCAGAGAATGCAATAATGATCAGTAATAAGGGTACCGTATTGGTACCAAAGATAATATACCTCCCCATATTTAGGAATATACTCAAGTAATAACTTAGGAAGAGGTATAAACTTTTCTTTAGGCTGAGCAAGGGAGGGATGCAATGTGTTAATATATTTCCAAAAAAATTGAAAATAGGTGGAAGAATGATTATCTATCCCACAAAAGTAAAAAATACATGTGTTAGTAGAATTTGGAGGTCTAATAATGGAAGAGGTTGAAAAGGAAGCTAAGGAAGGCTAATATAACTAGAAGTCTCTGGTATAATTACTAGTAACTTTGTGAATATCAAAATATGCTTGATCAACCCATTGGGTGAGCATGGGATAAAGATGTGGAAAAGAATGAAGGCCATCACCAAGGGAAGGTGGAGTTGGTACAGAGACTGAGCTAGGTTCATCTAAAGGTAAATTAGGATTATACACATGATGAGGCTTAGTTGAAGGTAGAGTGGGAATAGGAACTAGACTAGGCTTATCTAAGGGTAAAGTGAGACATGAAGAAGGATTAAGAGTAATAGCTATCATCTTTAGGAGAAACAATCTATAAGGATCCTGGTATCTAGTAAAATGGTAAGAATTAGTCATGCAATAATCCATGATCATGATTCTAATAGGTTCTACTAAAATTGGAGGTGTATCATATAGTCACTCCATCTCTACCCTATGAAAGGAAGGAATAATACTAGAATTAGGAACTATGAAACAAGGAATACAATAAGACAAATAGAAAGACTAAAATAAAGAAGTACAATATCAAATAATCTCAACATCTTGATTTGAGAAAACTCCTCTTAGAAATGGATCATCTAAATCATAACCATCATCATAATCAAGTGTTTGTAGGTTGATGGTATAGATAGGTATGATCTTTTCGTTAGAAGTTGTATGATGAATAAAATGTCTAGTCTTGGTTAATACCATGGGTATATCATCAATAAGAGGCTGATGGGAGTGAGGCTTGAAGGATAGTGGAAGTTGGGTGATGAGATGAGGGGAGAGATAAAAAGTTTTGATATTGAGGCTAAGCTCATCTATCTTATCATCATCAAAATCTAGGAGGCTAGGTGGTATGTTCTCGATGAGTTTGAGTTAACCATTATAGCCTCAGGTAGAATTGATAGGATAATTAAAATGTTGAGATTCCCTAAATGGGATACTAGGCAAGGGTTCAAGGGTAAGAATTTTAAAGGCACCATGTTCTTATAATTGTTTGAAATTCTAAGGGTTTGTGTTTCCTAAAATCTTGTAAATACCACCATTATGGGGGAATTTGATGCATTGACATGCAGATGAGGTGACATCCCTCATACAATGAGTCCAAGTTCTACTAACTAAGATGTTATAAGAGAGGGAAAAGTTAAATATCATAAATTTTATGTAGACAATAACAAGAAGGATGGTAATAGGAAGCCACATGTGACCTAAAGGAGGCATTTGCCTTATATCACAACCTTGACATGTACTATGTGTGGACTTGAGATTGCACTCAGAATATCCAAGAGTTTTAATTAAATCAAGGAAGGAAATGAAAGTAATTAAACCCTCATCAATCAAAGCATTATTAAATTGGATATCACTAATTTGGATGCTAATAAATAGGGGAGGATCATCTGTGCAAAGTAGAATCTCATATGGAATCATGGAAGAGATAAGAAACTCAAGGGAAAGAGAAGTGTCCATTATTTCATCAATATATATAGACATATCTTTGTATTATTTCAATATACTATCCTCAGATCCAGACAAGGTAACTTCACATCCTACAAAGAGAAGATGAGGGATGTTCATTTTAAATAATAATTACATTAGATAGTTGTGATGATGGGGGAAGTTTGCATTAGTTCTAAGAAATGTATTTTATATGGGAGATGAGAACGTTTTGCAATGGGATCTCATTCATCATAACCCATGGGAGGCTTGCTAAATAGAGGTGCATAATGATAGGAGCTCTTAGGAAGGAGGATTAGAAGTGCAATTAAACTTGTGTTGGTAATATGTAGTTGGTTTAGTTTGAATAAAAATAGGTTGATTATTGTTAGATGGTGTGATAATTGATTTAGGTATCTTTTATGATTGGGTTGAAGAAATACTATTGGAAGGTTAGGGAATGTTGTTTATGTGTGTAGATGTTGGGGGAATAGTAGATATAGTGTGAGAGGTATTATCCAGATACGATGTTAAAGGTGGTTCTTATAAAGTTGTAAGGTCCTCTTGCCTCAACTCCATGAGATGATATGGGGAAGAGTCTTGAATAATGTGAAATAGTTGAGGGGTTTGGTGCATGTGTATTGGATTAGAATAAATAAAAGTAACTACCCTTCACATGTTATTCATATTTACCACATTTTCTTCATTAGTGAGGTCTATAATACATTCAACATTATTTTTGGAAGGAGTAAGCTTGTCATTGCTATCTTGATAATTAGGAAGAAGGTCTTTGTATATAGCACAATGAGCATTATCATGATTTAAATCTTGATTTTTGTTTTGTGTTTCATGATATTTAAAGGATACGTCATATACTTGTTGGAATCTATAAATGAGTGATTCATGATCAAATTTTGGGCCAAGAAGGAAATCCATAGCTAGATTGCATAATTATCTACAAGTCCCCTAAGAGTGGCCCTAACGTGCATGAAACCAACAAAATTTGTTCTAATCATACCATGTTTTCATTAGATGAGTGGGGTCAAGATCTCATGCTAAAGGCATTAAAAGATGCTTTTAAATATTGAATAAGGATAATGGTTTATGGACATTAATGTTGTTTGTTTGAGAAAATGTGGAATTAGGAGTGTTGTTTGGAGGGGGAGCATGTTCCATAGCATTGTTGGGAGTGATGGATTTAATGTTATGAATAGTGTCATAAGTATAAATGACACCATCATTAGTAGCATGATAGTTTTTATTTTTAATGAGCATGCAAGTGCCTGCAGTGGGTTATGATGGTTCAAATTGGCACATGATAAAGTATTGTCACTTAGCTTGGTCGAAGGCTTATTACAAAGTTTTTAGAGAGAGAACCCTAACCTGATATTGTAACTTGGGGTAGAGAACATTAATGAATATATGAAAGAGATTATCATATACCATGTTATGTTCACATTTATTAGACAAGTTCTTCCATATTTTAAATAAATCTTGTGCCATTTCAGTTTCAAGTTGCTTATAATTTATGAAATGAGCTAAGGTATTCTTAGGGAGATCACTAGTTTGAAACTCTTATACTAGGGAGTTAACCAAATCTTCCAAGCTAGTGATAGAAGGGGTTTTTAGTTGAATGTAATAATCTAAAGCATCTCCTAAGAGTGTTTTAGTTAACAGCTTTGTAGCATCAAAGGTATTAAGTTTGACCCAATATTTATGGAGATTACCAAATGTTTTTAAATGTAATGTGGGATTAGTGGACCCATTGTAACTGATGGTAGTTGTGATACCTCTTATGTCAATATTAGAAATTTAAGGTACTAGAGGTTTATTTTGGATAAGTTTGATCATTTTATTAATGATCATTGGTTGAGGAATGAGGTTACCATGGGAATCCCTAAGGGGGGAGGGGGGATTTGGATTTTAAATTGCCCATGAAACTTGTTAGGGTTGGTTTTGTAGGTGAATGAGATGATTTTGCATATGTATCATTTGATTTATGTTATTGGTTTGAAATGTATTCATTTGATTGAGTGTTTGTAATAAAAGTTAATGAGTTTGGGCAGTATTTTGACTAGTGTGTGCATCATGCAAAGTATTGGTATTGGTAATAGTGGCTTGGGTTTCACTATGAGTAGTAGCATACAATTCACTAGTGGTGTGAGAAGCATTAGTACAAAATGAAGCCCTAGTAGCATCATTAACATTTGTATCAAAAGATGCACTAGTGGAATGGTTAAGGAAGAGGGTCTTTGGAAAAGGCCCACTAGAGGTTAAATTTACCATGTTAGTGAAGATACTTGGCATAGAGGTTAAAGAGGTCATAGAAGAAGAATACATGGTGTGGGAAGGAGTCAAAATATAAGGGAAAGGTTGAGAAACAAATAAAGTGTCCCCCCTAGTTTTGTGAGAGAAGGTAGGGGAGGGTGAAACAGGTTCTTCTACTTGAGCAACTATCATCATATTATAGATGGTTGAAGGGTCCTTTCCTCTATGTTGAGGAAATTCATTAATGAAGAAAATCATTTTAGGTATGTACTCTAATTCACATCTTTAAGGATACTAAAGGATTATAAATTGAGTATGAATTAGGAAGAGCCCCATAATTGGTAGCATGAGTGGCAACATGAACATTATTTTCATCTAGAGTGAAAGCCACAAGCTATTTTTGGGGAAACCTATTAGGATGGGTAAGACTCATTGTGTTTGTTGGATTCAACCCTGTATTATCTTCAAATAGTAAATTCATGATGAGAAAATGAGGCTAAATAGGTGATGAAAATAAAAATAAAAAAATAGGATACAAAATCAAATTGGTCAATTGTGTTCTATAAACTAAGGAACAAAACATAAAATAACAGGCCATAGTTGTATAGGTTGACTGTGTACTATTTAGATAGGGGAATGAACATGAAGATAAAGAGACATAGTTGGATAGGTTGATTGTGTACTTTAGGCATATGTTTTGAATAGTCTATAGGAGAGTGTGTCAATAGGGACAACAATATTCTGAAGACAAAGATAGGTTTTGTAAAATAATATCCAAGTAAATGAAATTAAGCACACAAGTAATTAGATCAATGTGATTGATACAATTAGAACTCATAGCACAAACATTATACCAATGATGGTTAATAAAATTTTTACATTACAAAATACAATGATCAAAAAGCAAGCAACAACTTGAAAGTAAATGCTAACTAATTGGTCATTCCTAAGTGTTATTTAAGTTATAATGAAGTTTAAATTTAATGTGATTAGAAGTTGGTTGTAATAAGGAACTAAAAAGCAATCTAAAGATGGTTTCATGAAGTTTAGCTGAAAGGTATCTGTATTGGTAATGTTACTAGATTGGTAGTGGATCTTACTACCTCACTTCATAATGCCATAGTAATAAAGGTGTCAAGTGCTTTGCCTATATATACCATCAACCACATGTTTATGCTTGGCCAAAAAATTAAGTTGCCTTCCCTCTTGGTAATGAAATCCAAGTAGGTAGACCTTGGAAAAAAATGTTTAATGTTATTTGTGTGTAAAGTGGTTTGGAAGTGTGTGAAACGAGAAAAATCATGTGACTAACTTGGTAATTTGAACAACCACCTAATTAATCTATGTTTGTTACTCTAATCATGCAAGCAACTGAAAGTAAAGGTGAATTAATTACTAGCAAAAAGAGGTTATTTCCTTGATTGTGAATAACATAGAGTCAGTTTAATTAACATTGTATGCAAATAATGCAGAATAGAGACGATTGGGTCATTACTATTCTATGAAAGAAAGATTTGGAATAACACAATTGAATAGGTTGACTGTGTATTTTAGATATAAAATAGGCTATAGAACTATGTCAAGCTAATCAACCCAATTGGTTGTAGGACTATGTTTTACATACTAAAAACTTGTGAAAAATAGTACTAAAAAAGAAAAATTGAAATGACAAAGTAGGTAATTTTTTTTTGTGATGCCTAAATGTTGATTAAATTTTTTTGATAATAGAGTTGACTAGTTTGATAGAGTTTATAAAACTTGTACGCTAAAAAAGAAGTTATGAATAGAGCCAATTGGATCGATTATGTTTGCAAACATGTATGATGAAAGAAATAATTGTGAATAGAGTTGACTATTTCTATTATGTATGCAAATCTAAAATTGAGGAATAAGACTATGCCAAACTAATCGATTCAGTCATCTATATTTAGAGAAGACCTACACATACATAACCGAGTCATTTTAGAGTGATTGTGTGTTAAACTTGTGCACAAACTGTTACGACTATACCGATAGGTTTGATACAATACTAAAAAATATAAATATATAATATAATGATAAAATGAAAGCATGAAAGAAAACCTAAAAAGGTTTGATTCACATTAAGTTCACCATAATGCATACAAAGGGAAATGTATTTGATTTATTAATCAATCCTATTTCAGAGAAGATAAATCCTACTTACACTTCCAATTACTGATACATTAGATATTTAGGGTCATGATCAAGATAGATTTGCTAGACCTAACCAAGGTGATGTAGAAGCATCTACACACACATCTTCAGGCAAGACATGGCTACAAAGCATGTTTGAATTCAAATTTCAAATCATTATATTTTCCCTCCTAAATGTTGTTAAGGAGGAATAAATGTAAAAAGTAAAAGTAAAAAGGTAATTGTGGGCTGTTGAGGAAATAAGGGGGAAGTGGTTGAAATGGTTTCAACCTTAGTAAATTGTTAAAAATTGCAAACTGTTTCTATTTTACCTTCAGCCCAAAATTGGGCGTAGAAGTTAGAAAGGAAGAATCTTAACAAGAGCAAAAAAAAGAAAATTAAATATAGAGGAGGATGAGAGGAAGGTGGCGTAGAAGAGAGAGAAAGGACAGAGAAAAAGAAAAAGACCTCTCCTTCAAGGGAAGATTTTGAAAGTCAAATAAAAATGTTATGAAGGAGAGAGAGAATAGAGGTACATTGGAAAATAAGGAAGGAGGCATGGAAAAAGGTTTGTAAAAAAAACATAGATACATACCAGATGTATATTCTCTGGTAAGATAAATAAAATGTGTATTCTTTGTGTGTGAAAATTGATTTGAAATTGGCATTTGAAGAGGCTGTGTGTGTGTTGAATATTTAAAACAAAAAAAATTGTTGCTAGAATACATTGTGAATTTTGAAAGACCGATGCTGTATTTAAAGTCAATAGACGTTAAGTCTGAATTGTATGACAAAGCGTATGAATTAATGCACATGTGGAGATTTTACTACTGGGTCGCATATCTTCCTGCTGGACCGTCTCAACCTTCCTGTTGGTTCGTGTATGCCTGCTAGGGCATTTAAAAAGTATTGATTTTAATTTGGGTCATTTCAAACTATCTATATGCTGTGATTGAGTCTGGATCAATTATATATAATGTGTATCCTTGCTGTGTAAGAAACATGTGAATTGGCACTCAAACGCATTGAGGAACATAGGCTTAAAGATGTAATTATAGAAATTGGCACAGAAGACAGGTCCCCTTTCTTGTCCATAGATCCAGCAGTGCCTGCATCTTCTAAGTCAAGTGTTGGGGAACTCAGGAAAGAGCTTTTGGATGAAGATAATGGTATGTATACACGAAACATCCATGTGGAATAAAACAATCAGAGCAGAGTACATGGAGAAGCGCTAGTGGTAGTATCATATTTCTGTACTGAAATTTCATTGGAGGTCTGAACAGTCGTGAGGCATCACATACCATCTCACCGTGGTGCATTCTCAACTAATCTGCTGGTTGATTTATCAAAATTAATCCATTTCCATTGGTTTTTCTATCAATCAAACCCAAGCTCTCTACCTACTTGGGATATGCAAGAGTGCCACCCCAAAACGTACAAGTGATTTGTAGGGATTATGTTGTGGTTTTATATGTTGTTATGAGTTATGATGCATGCATCGTGAATCTACAAATTGTTCAAAGAATAATATTCAACGAACAATTTTGAGTTACTGTTATAATGGAAACTAAGGGAGGTGAAACATGCATGTTAGAGGAATATGTGGACTGGAGAAATTAGCCTATGGATACATCCAAGCATAGTGGAATGCTTGTTGCATCTCTTGTTTTGGTTTCTTGTGGCGACCATTTACAACTGGAGGATTTCCACTCGAATGGATGAAACAAAATAGTGAAGTGCCTCATTGGACATCACAGTTTTTGTGTTGGCTAAGAATTTAGTATCTGATGCTCTTCCAACAGAGTTTTATTATGCCAGAGGTCAATAAGATGTTGCAGTTTATGATTTAATGAACTTGAGTTCAAAATAACTTCAGTGTGAACATCTGGTCCAATGGAACTTTTAAGAATGATTCTGCAAATTCACCATATTCACTGCTGAGTGTACTGCACTCTATGAATCTGTGTATGTGAGACCAATACATTATTTTGGTAACAAAGTAGTGTAGAGACAAAGGCATCATTTAATATAAGAGCTGGTCAGTGCTTCATCACAAGGGATATCTTACAAAAATAACATCAATAAAAAGGTTTCCAAAGTCTCTAGTCAAGTAACACCATGCAATAACCCTATCTAGGTCCTAAGTTTTCATATTCACAAAGTATATGCAAAACAAAGTAAAATCTAATCTAGTGCTCACCACAGTTTGTGGCATAAAGTGGGGGTAATAAATATAAAAATTAAACATGCATAGAATATATATACTCGCATCAATGTATAGGAAATCCTAATGTTTGGGATAGAAGTACAAATGCAAATCTATCTACTCTTACAAAGGAGGAGCAAAGTTAGGAATAATTACATTTGAAGATGAACCCACTGAGCCTTAATCTCTCCCTTGGCCAAGGTTCTTCACAAGAGTTTGTTATGGTATGTAAGGATAACAAGGATACATTAGTTCTAGGCTACACAACTTATCTATGCATCCAAAAGACTTATCCACAAGACAAAATTTGTATCTCCAAATAAAGCATTGAAACCCTAAGTTATGTTCCTCAAGTAGAATGGAGGATAAGTAGATGCACAATATATTATTCTTTTTCTCTTCTCTCTAAATGAAAAAAATGGATGTGTATATATAGTTGAATTTAACCCTAAACCTTTATGAAATTTTAGGTCAGCCCAATTGACTTTGTATCATTAATAGATAAAAACAAATGAGATCTTGATGTAGGTTGGCTAGAGCTAACCTATACCCATAATATGCTTTTAACAATTAGCATACAGGGTTAGCCTAGGCTGATAATGTAATAAAAACCATCAAAAAGGGTTTTATGCTTAGGTAGGTACTAATGAAGGTGGTGAAATTCTTGGAGGAGTGTGAAAGAGAGGAGGCAAGGCTTAGAGAAGTACTTAAGAGAAGGTTTTATGGATAACAAGTGGTGGTATAGGGGATAACAATCCTATAAAGCACCAATGGTCTACCCACCCCTTTCTTGATGCACCCTTTAAGGCCTACACTCATAGAGATTGGGACTTGATGGGTTCTTACAAGATCAAAAGCAAATATTATGTGTATACAGTAGAAACATAATCTTTCTACAATGTATATCTATCTAGAAATAACAAGGTATTATCTTGTTTGAAAAATTAGATAAAAATTTATGTCATAGGAATCATAAGCAACATAAAAACTCAGTAAGGATATATTATTAACATGCCCATGCCATACTTAATAAGTTCAATTCAAGGTGATGAATTATATCTATAATGGTTGTCCATATTGCTTAATGTTAAAATTCAACTATGAAAATCATATCCACTATGTATTGTTGTAGTATATTCTATATAACAATAAATATAATATACATTTAATATCATTTGTTTCATATTAGACACAAGACAAATACATTATGAATCATCACTAGAAAAAAATTTGTCTCAAGTTCTTGTTGATAGTTTATATGTCATGAGAGAATTTCAACACCATCTTTTTGTAAATCCTTGTGCCATCTAAAATGTTAAATAAATGACAAAAAACCAACTAAATCTAAATAGATTCTCTGTAAAATAAATCAAACATCAAATGGAGGACATTCCAATATATCTTTTAGATCAACATATGGTACTGTTTTACCAAAACAAGAAGGGACCTTGAGAAAAATTGTCATAAATTCCCTTCAACATTTGAAAAAATCAATCTGAATTAATCAAGAGATCAAATCAAAGTCTAGACATTGCATCAAAAAAATCATTAGAAAAATAAAAGACACACCAATACATGCTTTCTCAATTTTAGGTAGTTACATTTCAAGCTCAATATGATATAGATATTAGAATGAAAGAGAAACAAACATATACAAATTACTTATGTGCAATAAAGTAATAGATCAAAAAAAGTGTTTTCCCTATTTTAGGTCTTTGAAAAATGAAAGTTTTATAAAATTTACATCTCCTAAGCATATTAATTTGAATCCATTATTTCCACCCATCACTGTTCTAACTAATATTGAAGAGAGGTTAGTTACAATAGGGATGGCAATTGAAAAAATCAAACATATTTCATATAAGATACAAAAATTTACACTAAAATGAGAAATAATTGATTCCCCAAAAATGTTGATGCAATACGAAGAGCATTGCCACAGGGCATGGAAGTAACAAAAACTATTATTTGTAAGTTTAAACAATGGCTATAATATATGTATCCTTACAATCAAGAAATGTACTATGAAATATTTATAATCATTGTGAAAAAAAATGTAGTGCATGGAATATGTTCAATCAAACCAATATTAGGACCATCTCCTTCATTCTATGTATGATGAGACTCGTGACACTAAAATTTCACCTAATAACAATCCTCTAGATGAATCTACTGATGATGAGGATACCAATGACACTTTGATTCATGGTTTAAAATTAATAATAAAAAAATGTCTAGATGGAATACACCAACGACTTGTCATTTTAAAAGATATATTTTCAGAGTAAATAACTTCCCTATCTTGTTCTTTGGTGAACTCTATGACAAAAAACACCATGAAAATAATTTCATACCAAAAATTATGCAATGGGAGTTATTGAATTATGAATATAGATTCACTTATCAAATTAATGACATTTTGTTTAAATTAATTAATATCATTATCGATAAATTTGGTATATGCATGTGGTTCAAATAAGAAAATATAGTTAAAAGGCCATTTTTCTTCTAAAATATGTGAAATTAAAAACTAATTTGGAACAAATATTATGATATGATATTGGATACACTAATTTTTAAGAAAATATGTATCTCGCCTAACTAATTTAAACAAATTAAGAAAAATAATCTTTTTCATGATACACATATTAGGTCTTCTAACTGTCTTTGCTACTTTTTCAATGGTAGAGCATTATTGGTAACCTCTTATAACTACTTTGAAACAACTATATGAAAAACATAAGCAATCATAAACTGTAGGAAAACCATAACTAGATGATATCAAAGATGACAATATCTTTGTAAAAAATGACCCAATCACTTACACTCGTTATTATAAATATAGATTAAAACCATTAAAATAACTTCTCTACAAGGATTTTTAAAAATATATATTACTGACTTATTTTTGGTAATTGAGATTCAAAACATAGAAAATTTCCCACATTCATTGGTTGATATGGATGAAAGACACCCTAGTCTATGGATATAGTGGAAATTTATACATCAAATTCATTATCCACAGTTACTTAACTTGTGATATTGAGTTCCTTGCTTAAAAAAATGCAAAATTGCATGAACATCACAAAAAAAAAAATGTAATAATAACAAACATAGAAACACATATATAATTATCCTCTCCAACTAATGAAATATATGAAAATATTCAAACCATGTAATGACAATGATGAACATGCTACTGAAAATGCAAAGCATATTTTATTGATGCTTGAATTTTTTTTAAATGAAATTTCTATCTCATTTGACATGTTTTTAAATGAACTAAACATGGATGAAACTAAATACATACATTCAATCCAAACAAGTTGAGATAACCAAAAAAAAATTGGAGAGGGAACCATCAAAAATATAGAAAAATAGCTTTGCAAAATAAATTCTACCACTATGGGAAGAAAGTACAAATTCCTAATTTGTTTTGAATGCATATGCATTAAAAAACTATTGTAACTCATACAAGACAAAAAAATGATAAATTAATGAAAAAATAATTTAGAAAAATATGTGCAAATCACCAAGCATTGCATCTTGATGTTTATAAAAGTATATGCATACTAGGGAATGAGATGTTAAATTTTGAATAAATGTCTACACAACAAGATACACATATTTTTCTAGTTATTCCATTGAACAATAGCTAAAGAAAATGTTCATAAAAAAAAATCCACTTGTGAAGAACACACATTCATTCTAAAGCCTTTGATTTTGATATATAAGTAACTTGACATTTTTGAAAACATTTTGTGCCACTCTACTATAGACTATTATATTGCATGCCCAACATATATTGATAGCATTTGTCTTTCTGAATTTGCTTTTATATATATAAAAAATAAGAAAACAATATGAACGAGATAAAAACTACATGTTATACACTTTTTCAATTATAATAAAAATTTATATAATGACAACAATTATATATATATAACTTCAAAAATGGTTTTTTGACATGGCAACAAGCATATACATTCTATCGTAAAACTATAGCACAAAATGAATCTATATTTTTTATAGCATAAACCCAAAGTGGGGTGATATGCATGTTATTGTTAATGAATTACAATATGATTATCTACTCATTTTGAAACATTATCAACCCTAAAAATTAAGGAAAATTCATATGGAAAACATGATATACATCTTAATCTTGATTCAAATAATTCAATAACATATTAAAACAAAATAAGACATTTTTAAATTGGTAAAATTTCATTCTTAATAGAAAATGTAACATATTTTTGACAAATGATAATTTTAAACAAAAAATAATAAATCGTAAAGACATTGCATTAAAAAAAATTATAATAATTGATGTTTGAAACTTTGGTTCATATCTATAAAAACTCGATCAATAGCAACCCACTCAAACCAAAAGGTTTGATTACAACATTCACATGCAAAGTTTTGTACAATGCAGGTGGCGTAATGCTTCATTTAGTTGTTCTATTATTTTTTGACAAATATGAAATTATTCCATGAAGTGTTGAACACCTTAACCCATTTTCAAAATACTATTAGCAACTACACCTTATACTTATAGACAAAATTTACCTTATGAGTGGACAATTATTATATTTTACTAACAAATGACTATGAGATTAAAACACATGCTAAATTTTATTTCATAAATATTTACATCATCTTTTGTTGTGACTTATAAGAAACAAAGAATGTTAGTGGCTATCTTATCTATAAAATTATTTAAATTTCAAAATAATTAGTTCTATATGATCTTTTTAAAAAACATGTTAAACTTTACCAATAGAGTGAAATTATGCAACAAAAAAATCATGTGTTTGTATCTATTATTAATAAAATTATAATAGGTAATCAAACATAGATTGATGTTTCATATCTCAACAGTAAATATTTTTTGTCACCACCAAATGATATTATATTTGAATATGTTTTCTATAAAAAGTGTGATGTTGAGAATTATAATACCAAAATTCTTGCACTTGCTACCAGAAAATAAATTATCATAAAATTCAATTAATAAAGAAGATACAACATATGATGAGACAAGTAGTTATGTCCATAAAATTTCACTTCTAAAAAAATCGTAATAAAAGATGCTTTTTAAGTTTCAATATATTTATCAGTAACTATGATATCTAGGATGGCATGGTAAATGGCTTTGATGGAATATTCATAGCCTACACATAAATAAAAAAATTGATATATTTTTGGTGAAATTAAATGATATAAATGTTGGCCACCATCATATTAAAAAGTATGCTCATATGTACACAAATTAAATTCAACCAAAATAGGTGATCATCATCAAGGTGGCTCGACCTTTAAACAAAACCTTACAAAATTTATTTAACAATTTGAAAACAATTTTTTTGTAAACTTTCTTTTACACATAAAATTCATATAATCCAAGGATTAATGGATCTTCATTTCATTTATTCCTATTGTAATGAATAGGAATGGATTGGATTATATTTCTCTTTCTCATGTTAGGACTATATAAAACTTGTATTTATTAATCATCTGATAATGAAAATTTTCAAAATCAGATAAAAGATTGTTGCTGAAATGTCTCATCTTGAAGTAGAAGCACAATGGTAGATAGAAACTTGATTTCCCTCCATAGATATTTCCTCATACATTTTTATTCTTCACTGAATACTCATAACATGTAAATCTACATGGAGGACAATATCCATGATCATGACGTAATACAATGTGACATACTTTGCTTGCAATAAACTCATATCATATTCACGGGATCATGGTATGTACAAACACCATATACTATTTTTGGAAATAGATTAATTTGATAATACCAATATTGAGGCATTATTTACGATTGTATTCATTCATGGGAATTGTTAAAAGTAATAATTCTCTACACTTCTCTAAATGAAAAATACATAGCTTCTTAACGAACATATAACAAGTCATAATTTCTAATTATGTATAAAAAACAAAGCATGTTTTAAAAAAAATTGATCATTTATGGTCATATTAGGGCTCCTTCTATTGTCAAACATTTGAAATACATGCACATTGAGTTTCTCATCTTTGCACTTTTATTTCTCCTAGACAAGGATATCAATCAAAATTTATTTATAAGTTTATTTATTATTATTTTGTTTCTCTTTCAATTGAACTATGATCAATGGTCACCAAATTCAATAGTTATAATTTTTTTTCAAAGGGTAGGTTTTGTTCGATTCTTAAATATTTTCCATACTCCTAATAAGCATAATTTTATCATTTTGCTTACACATTAAGCCATTATAGATATGTAATGTTTTACAAGATTTCATTTCTTCATTTATTTTTCTATTTATATATTTCCCTCTCATGTCTCCATATTTTTGCTAAGTCAATCACGAAAATGTCTCTAACCTCTTGTCAATATATTCAATAACCCATCTTTTTGGCATATCTCTAATATTGCATTTTCCAATTTTCCCTCAATATATGAGAAAATTTATCATAGTAAGCATCTAAATCGAGTTCATGTGGACGGGATAATGGTACATGATATAAAATTTAGTGACAAAAACTTTAATTCTCCTCCATGCATTTTGATAGCATTCTTTATTGCCTAAAACTATAATAATTATGTTGAAAAACTAAATCAAACAGGTTTGACATGTTAACAATGCATGATAGGTTTGATAATAACAAAATCAACGCTTATATGATTCTTAATGCTTTGATAGATGTCTAGACCCTATTTTTTATTTATTTATATTGTATTCATATTATTTTTGTCTTTTCCATTATTTTGGCATCCTTTTATCAAAAATATTTTGTTAAAAAACTTTTGCATTTTATTGTAATGTTTGTACTCTTTAATTGTGACACATGATGTGGATATGGTAGCAAAGCTTAATTGATCAAGATGGATATCGTTTCATTGCATTTGGTAAAGCATTATCAATGCCTCATGAGAATATCCATGTCTTAGATAATATATAAAAGCATGACATTGTTAATATAATGATTAAATGTTTAGGCTTTGGTGATTTGTTCTTGCATTTTCTCATCTGAAACTTACTTTTTTTTTGATCTCATAAATTTGTTATAATTATTAATGAAAAATAATAGATATATTAATTTTATATTTTTTAATGGTGAATATATGTTTAGTCTTTGACACTTCTCTTTTGTAACCTCTTATTTGAAACTTAGTTATATTGTAATTTATTGAAAAAAATACGTTGCTTAGGATTTTATTTATTTTATTGACTCACCCAATGGATAATGATACAAATTTAGCAAAAATTTGATAAATTACCATTGGGATGGTGTTTTTTATCTACATTTGAGATGGGAAATTCCCTCATAAGATATGGATTTTGTTGGGTGTTTTTGTGTACTTTTAACCTAAATAAATAGAAGGAAAACAAAAATGAGAAATGGAGAATGCTGAAAATGGAAGTAGAATGGAGAAACATTGATGTAGATTAGAATACAACTTTCACTTCGCCTTACACTTTTCTTGTTATCTTTCCTATTCTTCTTGGTTCACACTAGGCCTATCTTATCCAAATGGACCAAAACTCAATTTCCTATTTGTCAAAGGTTCCAAAAAAACACATATAAACATTCACACATCTTATTTCAACCATCTCATTCCTTTATCACCTATTTCCATAGAATTTAATTTATCACATACATCTCCTATCCTATTTTACAAGTGTCTAGTAGCACATTTTTTAAACAAATCTTGTTGGTACATAAATGTACAATAGGTTATTGGAAAACCAACCATTAATCTAAATACCCTCTATTTGCATTTAGCCATTTTCCAAGTTTTAGGCTTTAAATCATTTCCTAGACCACCTTTCTAGGCACACCTTGTTTAATCTTTAGTCCATTTTAGGTCTTGCTTGCATCTTTTTTACACAGTCTTGTTTATCTATATAGACACATACTCTTTCAAATTAAAAAATAAAAATTAAAAAAATTCTTTGCCCATATGGAAATCTAACTTATCATAAATTTGTGTGAAGTTTCCCTGGTGGTAATGTTTGTTATAAACAATTTTCTTTCCAAACCCTAACAATAGGGTTGAATTAATATTTAAGTACTTAAGGCTAGAAACAATTGCTTAATTTTCATTTCAAAGGTTCTCACATTACTGTGAGTGTTGTTCTAGGTCTGCCTATATTCAATGCACCGTTTCCAAGCACTAGTTATCCTTTTTTCATTTTTTGTTCAACATTTCCTCAACAATATTTGTCTTACTGTGTTTACAGTCAGGCATGCAGGGTTTTAAAACAACAACTTTAAGGTTTTCTATTCCCTAAAACACTTTCAAATCTATTTCAAGGTTTAATAACCTCTTCACAACTTCCACATTCCTATTCTAAATAAAATAAACTCATTTTCAAGACTCTATATTGCATTTGTGTCAATTTTTCAATTGGATTGTGTTTGAAAATAGAACTTCCTACAGGGCTTGTATTGAGTAATATATGAACAGAGATGGAAACATGACAAGTTATTTCACACTAATTGGAGAATAATTGATAATGTGCTTTCCCTCAGATAGAGGTGTCAAACTAATGCTATTCAATGTCTTACCTCACAATTAGTCCTTACTCAGTCTTAGTAGGCATAATATCATCCAAATAAGGTCTACGAATTAGTATCACATAAATAAAAATATTGATAAACAAACAAAACTATTTAAGAAATCTTCACATACATAAATTACACATACCAATCTCCACAAAAAGCTTCCAAGGCCTTGCTTCACTATTCCTTCCTCAATGATGTTTTCTTAGACATTAAAGACACAAATTACATAATCTTGAACATATGAGTTCTTTTACCTCACAATGTATTATGTACTCACTCTCTCAATGATAGAATGTGATTCTTCTTGATGTATTTGTTTGCACTAACAAGTTGATATCAACAAATTTATCCTAATGTTACATATATAGACTTGAATCCACTTCATGAGTTAGTTTCCAAAACACATAATAAAAGGATAGAACAGAGTCTACAAATGAGTTATAAAATCAAGAAATATTTCTCATTTACGTTGGGGTTTTAATCTTCATAAAATATTTGAATCCACCCCAATTCTCCTCTCCTATCTTGAATGATCTTTAATGCTTCATTACCAAACTAAAACATCTATTTTGAATACTTCAAATAGCATAATTAAGTCTTGTACACTACCTAACTACCTAACCACTCTTTTACTCAATAAAATGACTCAACATGGGTGTTGTTACCCCTTTATTAGAACCTAATAATCTAACACAACACTTAGACTTCTTGACATAAATATATATATCTCTTACATTCCCTTTTATACCTCATACGCATTAGCAGTCCATTTTTACAAATTTGAATTTTCAAATGAGGAAAAAGGTGAAAAACTCTAATTCAAATCTTAAACTCTTTTAGGACTCCTAACCTAGACTCCACACTTCCTATGACCTCAAAGAAACAAAATGAATCAAATGTGGGGCATTTTATAAGCTTTGGATATGCCCCTGCATCATACTCCCAAGGGGACAAGAAAATTTAGTCTTATTTACTCAAAATCTCATATAAATGTGTGTGCTCTTGACTGCCTCACTTGTACCTTGACTTCTTTGTCCTCCTTTCCATCTAGTTCATGCTTTGATCTACTTGTCTCTTCTTGTCATTCCTCTTTTTGTATCTTTGTTTTCTCTTTCTTCCTTTTCTTCTTTCAAAATCCTCTTCCATCTTCATGGCATTTAGTAATAGTTATCATTATTTGTTTATTGCCTCCTCTCACATTTTTGTTTTTACCTGTTATACTTTTTTTCTTCTTTGGTGACCATTCCAAGGTCTCACACTTGTTCAAAATCTTGTTGGTAGTATCCTATATTATACTATCATCCACTACATCTAATCATTTTTTGACTATCCAATTAGTCAAGTCACTACTTTATCTCTCCTATTCATGGACTAGTAAATCACTCACTTATTCCTTAACCTGTTCAACACTTTTCTCAAGCAATTCATGTGCTTCATGATTCTCCACTACTCAAATGTATTACTCAAAAAAACCTATTGTATCTTTATATAAAACATCATCTTCATATTCATAATATTCATTAAAAATTACATTCAATTCATTACCTATTATTTGTTTGCCTTCTTGGTCTAGCTTTGATGCCTTTATGTGGCATGTTGTGTCTTCTTTATCACCTACTCTTTTTTTTTAATTTATCCACTCTAATTCATCAAGTATTTCACCATATTCAGGGTAGAAAAACACTTCATCTTTAGTTGTAACTTCACTCTTCCAATCATTAGCTTCTTCTTCCTTATAAACTATTGTCTAATCAATTTATTCATCCCAATCATGCTCTTCACTTTCCATTTCTTGACCTGCATTTAACCATGATAAATCAATGTTAGACTAAAAATCTTGAGGCCCAATTACCTCTCTCTGCTCTTCTATGGCAAGTTTTGTTTCCATCTTCTTCAATTGTCTCTCCATATGTTCCATTACTTATTGGTATTCCCTCTCTTGTATTATTTATCTAAAGATGCACTTAACTCTTTTATTGATCTTGATTCGACACTTAAAACTATACACATTCCACATCTATAATAACTATCTTTCCATCCTTACCAATGCATCCTTCATTTATTTTATCTATATCTCCATCATTCTCTCATTATGGCACTCAAATCCAACCTTGTTTCTCATTTTTATTTCTACCTCTCCTTTCATTTTCACCTTTAGTACATCACTCAGGTACATACCTCTCTTTTTATTGGCATCACTTGGACCACTTCATTTTGGTTCACACTTGGAACCCCTCTCACTCTCTATTTCAGACCTCACTAGGGCCTTTTCACACACTTGTCCTTTACACTAGGACTATCTTCTCTTTCTTGAGCTTGTTAATAACTCTCTTATTTCAAGGCTTAACACCACACTATGTAGTATTTTATTTCTTCACCTATCACATACCATAAATAATTCATCTAAATCAAATAATCAACCATAAAATAGGTTATACCTTCTCTTTATCTACTTTATTACTCTGTCTTGTAACCAGATTCTTTGCAAACTACCTTCTTGCTTGCTTATCTACAAATTATTGGTCAACATGCAACATGCACTATGAACAATGTAATAATAAAGTTTATACATGTACCTACCTATTCTTATATCATCTAGATAACTCTAATACCATTATGATGTAAAGTAAAATATAAAATTCACTTCTCCTTACACTTTTCTTGCTATCTTTCCTACTCTTATTGGTTCACACTAGGCCTATCTTGTCCAAATAGATCAAAAATCAATTTATTGTTTGGAAAATGTTCCAAAAAAACACATAAAAAATTCACACATCTTATTTCAACCATCTTAGTTCTTTATCAACTCTTTCCATAGCATTTCCCTTATCACATACAACTCCTATCCTATTTTACAAATGTCTAGTAACCCTTTTTTTAAACAAATCTTGTTAGTATGGAAATGTATGGTAATTTATTAGAAAACTAATCATAAATCTAAATACCCTCTATTCTCATTCATATATTCTCCAATTTTTAGGCTCTAAATCATTTCTTAGGCCACCTTTCTAGGCACACCTTGTTCATTATTTAGTCCCTTTTAGGTCTTTCTTGTATCTTTTATACACAATTTGTCTATCTATGTAGACACATACTCTTTCATATTAAAATTTTAAAAATCTCTTTGCACATATGAAATTATAACTTATCATAAATTTATGTGAATTTTCATCAGTGGTAATGTTTTTTATAAACAATTTTCTTTCCAAACCCTAACAATAGGGTTGAATCAGTTTGTAAGTACTCGAGGCTAGAAACAATTGCTCAACTTGAATTTTAAAATTTCTCACATTATTTTGAGTGTTTTTATAGGTATGTCTATATTCAATGCACCTTTTCCAAGTGCTATTTATCCCTTTTTCATTCTTTGTTCAACATTTCCTCAATAATCTTTGTCTTATTGTGTTTATAGTCAGGTATTTAGGGTTTCAAAACATCAAATTTAAGGTTTTATATTACCAAAAACACTTTAAAATATATTTCAAGTTTTAATAACCTCTACACAACTTCCACATTCCCATTATAAACAAAATAAACTCATCCCCAAGCCTCTATATTACATTTGTGTCAATTTTTCAACTGGACTATGTTTGTAAATAGAACTTCCTATAGGGCTTATATTGAGTACTTTATGAATAGAGATGGAAACATGACAAGTCCTTGAAAAATAATTGGATAATCATTGATAATTTTATTTCCCTTAGATAGAGGTATCAAACTAATGCTATTCAATGTCTTTCCTCACAATCAGTCCTTATTCAGTCTTAGCAGGTAGAATATCATCCAAACAAGGTCTATGGATTAGTATCACACAAAGAACCATATTGATAAACAAAAAAAAGCTATTTAAAAAATCTTCACATACATAAATTACACATACCGATCTCCACAAAAATCTTCCAAGGCCTTCCTTCACTATTCCTTCCTCAATGATGTTTTCTAAGACATTAAATACACATATTGTAGAATCTTGAACATATGAGTTATTTTACCTCACAATGTACTATGTAATCACTCTCTCAACCATAGAATGCACTTTGTATTAATGTATTTGTTTGCACTAAATTTTTTATATCAATAACATTTATCCCAATATTACATATACAGACTTGAATCCACTTCATGAGTTACTTTCCAAAACACAGAATAAAAGGACAAAACAGAGTCTACAAATGAGTTGTAAAATCAATACATATTTCTCATTTACCTTAGGGTTTTAATATTCATAACATATTTGAATACACCCTAAGTCTCTTCTCCTATCTTGAATGATCTTCAATGCTTTGTTACCAAACCAAAACATCTATTTTAAAGACTTTAAATAGCATACATTATTCTTATACGCTACCTAACTACCTAACCAATATTTTACTCAACAAAATGACTCAACATGGGTGTTGTTAACCCTTTAGTAGAACCTAACCATCTAACACAAAATTTATAATCCTTAACAAAATGATATAAATCTCTTACATTCCCTTTTAGAACTCATACATGTTAGCATTCCATCTTTACAAATTTGAATTTTCAAATGAGGAAAAAGGCAAGAAACTCTTTTAAATACTCTAATTCAAATCTCTAACTCTTGTAGGACTCTTAACATAGACTCCACATTTATTATGGCCTTAAATCAATAAAATGAATCAAACATGGGGCATTTTGATAAGCTTTGGAGATGCCCCTGCATCAAATATAGAGTTGAAGGTGAGAAACCCTCAATAGAATAAATTTAGAGAATCAAAAAAATAACATAGATTTAAATAAAGTGGTTGGAAATTTTCCTCTCACATAAAAATGAAAATAGGAGTAGAAAAATTAAAGGGAATAAAAGTCTTACCTAGAATCACAAAGACTCCTCAAATCAGATTGGGTACACTTGGTACAAAGTCAATACATGAAGTTTTCAACATAGTCTGGAAACATCATGAGTTGAACATAACCAATAAATTTTTAGAATTTTAATATTTTATCTATCTATGAAAAAAAAATACAAATATAAAAAATAAATAACATCAAAACCCACAAATCTAAATAATGATATACCCCTCTTACTTTTAATCCATTGCTCAAATCTTAAAAAGTACATAGCATAAACAAAGTTGCACCTGACTCTTCCCTAGGAGATTGAAAGTAAAAATAAACCTCATCAATGATCCATATTTTTTTATTTTGTACAATATTTCCATCCATAAAGGAAGTTGGAAATCCATATATTTCACCAATTCAACCTAGAGTTAATTTTATTCTAATTAGAGTTTGCCCATATTTTTATTATTTGGGAATTTTTAAAATATTACATGTAATAATGATTTTATATTTTAAATAAATTATTAATTAATTTACTTAATGAATTAAAATACATATATATTCCTTGGCACTCTTTCTTAACATTATTTTAGTGCTTTACTTTGGTAATCTTTTTTACATTCTTTTACGACTAATTAAAATCAATTAATACTAAAAAGAATTAAAATTATAATTAAATTATTTAATTTCCATCATGGTTTCATGAACATTATATTAAATATTTATTTCATGTTAACTTTCATGTAGCACTACCTTGTCCATTGGGTTGTGGAGTCAAATATTGCATTATGGAAAGTGAACACTTAAAATCAATAAAATTAATACAATGGGTAGTGAAATTTGGATGAATTTTTTTACTAAAATAATTTTCTATAAATTTGGGATGACATTCCCTAGCATAACATAGGATAAATCCAAAAGGAATTAATGACTAGTGACTTATCCACTTTTTATCCCAATCTAGACAAGTGATAGTCAGGTCATCAATCCTAATCATATGGGAATGAAAACTTGTTATCATGATAGATCATTTACTTGTAAGGTCCACCTATTTTCCTATCTTAACTAGTTTTATATGGCATATAACACACAATCATGTCCCAATTTGACTAATTGTTAGTTATTTTACCTATCTCAATCATATGGAAAATGAACATGTGCTATCAGGGTTGATCTTTTCCTTGAAAATTATAACTATTTTCTTGTTATAAATTCTTGTTGCCTTGTTCTCTGTAGATTATTTTTTTGACTTTGTTTATATTTTTTGCATATTCTTGTATAATTTTATCATTAAAATTTTGAATTTTTTTGGATAGCTAAAAATAGGATGAACATCCTTGTTGATTCTTATTGATCCATTATAAATAGAAAATATGAGAAATTAGCCACCTATAGATACTAAAATTTGGTCATGAATGCTTGATAATGTTAGTTTTTGGCCCACTTTTATCATAATTGACTTGAGCACTTAATTTGGTCTTATTTTTCCATCTCACTCTTTCTTAAATACTTGTATGGATCCATCCCTTCTAAGTTCTTATTTTTACACCTATTAAAATGCTATTAATCACTAAAAACATCAAACACATCATATCCTTAATTTTAAATGTTATCCTTCAGGTCAGAATTGGGCCACATGGGTTAGGATCAATAGTCAATCCTACCTTTATGGGTCGATCCTATCCTTCACCCTAGAAACTGATCTTTGTTTTCAAAATTAAAACATCCCTTATAATTGGTCCATATTTTTAGGATATGTAGAATGAGGTTTTCCAATTTTGGATTGTTATAAATGGGTATCTAAGTCACCTACTTTATCATTTGGAAATTTCACTTTTTGGGCACACTTACACCATTACACACTAAAAAAAAAATTTCTATTATTTCTAAATCTGATTTTATTTAGTTGAAGCAGCCCTTATCCAAGTCTAAATACTATTCTATCTAAGTGAGTCAAAGCATTATCAAGTATTCAATACATATTTAGATGCATGCATGTAATAAAAAGAGCATAATCACACTAATCACTCTAGGTGGGAGAACTATGTGAGCTCAATTCTTCTCCTTAGAATAATAGATATGTAGACATAAATAAATCATCAAGGGGTTGATTGGGGTTAGCTCAACTCATTACACTCCCCACTTTTATTTTGTAGGTTTTTAGCTATTGTAAGCCCTATTAGGGTTTTAACTTTGAATAAGTCATTTTTAGGTCATTTGAAAACAAACAAAGGTCAAATTTCAAACACAAAAATATTTTATGTAAGTATAGGTGATTTTTCCCTTAGTTTCTTATTTTTTAAACAAAGATCAAGATTGACCCATAGAGGATAGTAACAATTGCCAATCCTAACCCATTTCAATTGATCCTCACCCAAAATAGTGTCAATCCTTATTTCAATTTCATGTGCATAATCATATCTATGTTAATAATTCCAACCATATTTTTATCAATAAAAATCAGCTTACAGGTAGAAACCTGTTAGGTCTTATTTGTTCTCTTTGAACATTCCAAAGTTAGTTATTTTCATTTATTTGAGGCTTGTAAACTTTAGTAATTTAATTTCATTCTAATAGTTACAAGTTATTTACAATATTTAATACCATTCTATTCATTTTATCTTAATTATAAATAATACACACATTAATTCCAAATTATGATAAAACATATTGGTGATTCCATACATTTTATTTGAGTATTTCTTACAATTTTTGTCTTAGGATTTATATAAATTATAAAAGAAATTTATTTCAACCTTGGATCTAATATATAACACTAAAATAATTTTGTTTTGACCTTGTATGTAATATATAACACTAAAAAACTTTATTTTGGCATTGGATTGGATATCTAACATTGAAATCACTGTTTTTTTGGTCTTGGATTTCATAGGAATCTACTAATCTCCCTACACAAATTTTTTATTTTTCTAGGAACCAAAATTTTATCTTTATGCTACTTTATTCTCAATTTTCAAAGAACTTATAGTTATATTGGATGATCATTTATAGATTCAAGATTTATTAGTTTTCATTACATGTTATCTTCCCATAATAAATAACATCATTAACACTCATGTAATCAAACAAATTAAATCACATGCTAAGACACAAGCTCCATCAATAATTTTTTTGTAAAGTCAAGTATGACATGGGAAAAAGAGAAATTATACATTCATGATGCTATAAATATTACTCTACAACTTCAACTATTACTCAATTCTTACTATTTCAACATTTAATTAGATCTTTTACTAGTTACTAATAGACAATGATAGCATATATTACTCCTTTCATTTTTCCTCTTGCTAGACCTCAAGGTTTTAATAACTACCATCACATTCCCATTATTCACCATGAGTTATACTATATTATATAGACCATGTTGTTAAAAACTAAATAAGTAGGCCACCACATCATGAAGTCAACATGTTACTCCTTAAGTCCCTCCATCTCCCATGAGGAAAGAAAATCAACTTAAAGGGTATGATATCATGGATCAACTAAAAATAACCCATGCTAAAATTTCTATTTTAGAGTTACTAAAGAGTTCATTGGTCTATAAATATATCATCTATGTTGCATTTTGAAATAATATTATTTCCAGTGATACACAACTATCTAATTTTGCATCCATAATAAGTACATTTCAGGACCCTGAAAATATTATCACTTTTGAGGAAAAATAAGTTCTAACACAATATGTAATCACATAAAACCTTACACTCTTTATTCAATTTAAAGGGAAAATAAAGGAATCAAATGAGTATTTATTGATGTTGATTTATTAATAAACATTTCAATAATCATTTCTTACAAAAAGTAGCTATTAACATTGAAAGCACCCAAAAAACAAACAAAACTATTAAAAGTTTTTATGAATCTTCATAACAAGTACTTGGAATGATATCTCTAGATGTAACATTGGGACCTATAACAATGCATACTTTATTTCACATTATACCTAATCATCTACATTATAATTTATTATTGGGGTGACCTTAAACACATATCATGTCAACAATACCATCTACATTGCACAAGTGTCTTACATTTATACGTATAAAGGATAATCATATGTATTTCCTATGGATGATAACCATTTTAGATGTTGTAAAATAATGGCATTGTAATCAAAGTCATATGATCCATTTTTTATCCTTCTCAAGTTATCCATTAGGACCAAAAACACACATATGAATCAAAGAGTCAAGTATTGATAACAAGCTAATAGAAGAAGAGAAGTTATGAATGGACCAACAAGATTTATATCAAGCATAAAAAGGAACTCAATTAATTGGAAAATGAAGGTATGAATATAACTCCAAAAATTACAAGAGGAACAAGCAATATTTCATAAATAAGAATTACAAAAGAAATAATTAGCAAGTTGAAATTATAAATGGAACAACTTGAACATGACAAGTTACAAAAGGAACAAAAAATGCTCCAAATGGAAAAGGAAAAGTTACATAAGGCACACGTAGAACAAGAAATTATATAGAAATAAAATCGAGAAAATTTGAATTAACAAAATTCTATCCCTGATCTCCCTTTACTAGTTAATTTAGAAGTATAAAATGACATTATTTCATACTATTATGATAGTGATGATGATGAAGCTAACATGATTAATATGACAGATAGTCAACTATGCAACTTAAATTTCAATACCTTGGATGAGTATTTATTTCATACTATAGTCACACCCATTGGTCTAGGGGTATACCATGATGATTCAAAATTCATTGCTAAAGATTAATCAAATTCAAAGGGCAAACATCTTATAGGTATGCCTAAATATGATAACCTGAACAATTGTTGTAATACTATATCTCATATGGCATTTATGACAAATTCAATGAATAATGTGGAGATATCTAGTATAAATATTTCACCATTGTTAAAAATAATGCAACTTCATGATACACTAATAATAATCTTGCAAATGTTACTAGATATAAAAATTATCACATTACCTACTATTTGACATTGATCAACAACACATATTTTACATAAAGAAAGAAAATTATATTTTTATTATCATAGAATTACATGACATGATACATAACATTGTGAAATACTAAAAATAAAATCTATAAATACAATAATGAGTACATCATTAGATTAATATAAAATCAACAGATATATTTTACTATGGGGGTTTGAAAATCATCATCTATAGAGATGACATGCAAAAGTGTCCTCGACCAAAGTATTTAAGCATTAAAATATACATGGAAGGAGAGTATTAAAAACATGATCCCATTGATGCCAATAAATGGGAAAGTATTTAAAATGTAGAGGAATACAATAAATGGGACATAATATCAATGAATTACACCATAATGCATATTGAGAAGAAGTTTTTGGCCATATCATATACCCAATAGCTTGTGGACCAAAAGTTGTCAATACACAAGTATGGATTATGCTTCATGCACACTAAGTACTATTCACATTGGGAACATCATGGTTGCAATAAATTAAAGTTATAATGGATACTACTAAACAATGCATCAATTTTTCACTTGAAGTAAGAATAATTCAAACACCACATGATGATACCAATGAACATGATGATACAATTTATTCAAAAATAGTATATAAAACAAAATCTAAACATTCAAAAGGTGAAAAGGAATATGCCATGTTATTTTGTAACTCTAAGGATTTTAATCATGATGAAAGTGACTTTTTGAATGACTATTTATTAAAAAAAAAATTCTATGATAAAAAAAATTCAAATAATCATCAAATTAAAAGTATATAGCTTCTTGATTGATTTATCACGTTATTCTTCCACTTCTTACACAAAATAATTTGATCAATCTTATTGCCCTTGGATATTTATGTATTTTAGGCCTATTGGCTCTTATTATGCACTTTCTTGATCTGAATAGTCCAAAATAATGATTTGATACAACCACTTTTTTCCTTTAGCATGTTGTTTTCATAGTCTAAAAAGCATAAACTATATTTTCCATCACATATAGTATCGACTAGAAATATTCAAGATCAACTATTATTTTTTATTATATAAGCTGGCTATAATAAGGGACCAAAACCTTAAAAAATAGAAAAAAGAAACCCCAAAGGCATCATCATAAAAGAGCCTCGAATTAGTTACAACATAGCCTGCTTAACCAGCATAAACAACAAAGACAACATAACCAGACTAAAGATAGTATGTATGAAGAAGTAGAGAATAAACAACATAAAAGAAACTAGAACTAAGGAGAAATATTCTCCCATATTTTAGCTAGAGATTCAGTAAATTCATCCAAAGTTTTGAAATTCTCATCTTTGTCTTCCATAGTTGTAGTCTCAAGATCCTACAACACAGAAAGATTAAGTAACACAATTTGCCTGAGCATAGTGGAAATTGAGTGTTCTAGTTTCTTCACACAACCCCTCAGGGTAGCAATGTCATTTTTGTAATCAACACCTTCTTCCATATCATTATCAATTTCCTCCACAAACACCCTTCCCCCTTCATCAACCTTATCCTTAGAATCACCAACAGCACCACTAAAAAGATCGACTATTGTTACTATCCTAAACCAGTTGATATTGACATGTAACATATTACATAATCAAATAAAAACTAAGCAAACAAATCCTTAACAATTAAATTTTGAATATTATACTTAGTTGCATCCTAAACATTAGTATTATTCATACAAAATATTTCTTGTGTGATATATTCCTCATACATGTGTATTACATAAATTGAAAAAGTGTACATTTGATGAAATGAGGATGTAAAATCATTCCTCTATATCCCCATTCAATATCTCACATGCCTTTCATCTAAATTTGCATATATAATAGAGGAATATTACTCATATATGGCCATGTCATAATATTTAGTACATAATTTACCTCAATATATGTTGTGGATTATTTAGATCCTTAAATTTCTTCTATTTTTGAATCCATGTTTTATCTCCTAATCTCTATTGTTCTTATTTCAAAATTCAAAAACTAAAAAAAAACAAATATTTTAAAAAATGTAAAAAATACTCAAAATATTATAAAAATATAAAATCAAGACCTAAGCATGATTAGACTTCTATTTTAGATTATTTATACATGTTATTTATCTGATGATTGGTATATAACATAATATTTTTCTATGAGACATGCATTTTAATAGTATTTATGAGTGTTATGAAAAACATACAAATTTTACATGGACTTAGATGTTGGACTTGCATTTACCAAGTGGCCATGCCATGTTGAGGGCATTTTATCCAAGGGTTATATTATCTTTAGGTGTTATGGTAAGTACACAAAGTTAGGGGATAATTCCATGGACATTTTCCATAATGCGATCACATTAAGAGATAATGTGATTATATTATAATTGTTTTGTGCATTAAAGTAGTGAACATATAGATGGAGAGATTATTAGTTAATAGATAATGCAATCGAATTCATGTTATTTTGCACATAAAATCATGTGGACATGTTACATTTATTTCCTTATAATTTAAATTTATTTTATTAAATATAAGAAATTAGGGTCACTCTACATCTGATAGATTTGGTCTCATAGTTGCATACCTTAAGATGTGGAAATAGTTTTTCAAAATCCAATCTGGTTAGTACTTAGGCATTTTTAGGGTATAAGTATTAAACCTAGGTATTTTAGGACATAATTTTTGCAATTTATGTCCATTTTTGGTAAACATATAGTCATTTTTTAGGTTTTTGTGCATTCTAAATTGATTCTTGGCATTTATAAGAGTCCTAGGTTTGTCAAACTTCAATTCTTCAAACTACTCACTTTAAAAATGATGCAAAGTGGTGTGATTGGGGTAGTATATGTCACATTTATGACTTGCACACATCTAATGACCACTTTGTGTTAATTTCACTTATTCATCATCCCTCCCTCATCCCTGATCACTTCCTACTCATGCCTCATCACCCCTAATAACTCTCTCATCATTCCTCATTATCCCTAATCACTCCGTCATTGACCCTCACTACCCCTAGTAATTTATAATCATTCCCTTATCATCCCTAATTATTCCCCATTAACCTTCACTATCCCTAATCATCCCTAATCACTCATTCCTCATCCCTCATCATCCCTCATCATCCCTAATCACTCCCTTAATTGATCTCACCATCCCTCATTATCTCTAATCAATCTCTCATTATCCCTAATCATTGATTCATCATACCTAATCACTCCCTTATTAACCCTCACCATTCCTCATCATTCATAATCTCTCCCTCATCATCCTCAATCACTCCCTCATTTACCCTCACCATCCCTCATCATCCATAATCACTACTTCATCATAACTCAACATCTTTAATCACTCATTACTCATCCTTCATCCCCCTAATTACTCCATTAACCCTCACCATCCCTCATCATCCCTAATCACTCCCTCATCTTCCCTATTCACTCCTTCATTGACCCTCACCATCACTCACCATCCCTATTGACTCCCTCATCATCTCTACTCAATTCCTCCTCATCCCTCCTAATCCTTAATCACTCCATCCAATACCTTGATGGCGATATTTTGTTGGGGTTTAAAAATTCTAAGAGCTACAAATGGAGAGTTGAGTACTAGCATAAAATATAAGACAATGATCAAAATGATGTGGAGGCAAATTTGAAACATAAATATTTAACACCTATGAAAAAATATGGGCCTATTAGAAATGATGTAATTCTTAATTAAAAATCCACCAAAAAAGGAGAAGTAAAACCACCATATCACCAAAAATGGGTAGTAAATACATGAGTATCACCAAGCTATGTGATTTTATTGAAACCAGTCAATTACTTCCATATGAGGACATTTTATGATCCAAATAATTACATTAAAGGCCTTCTATTTATATGTCTATTGATTAAGTCATCATACGATAAAGTGGAAAATAATTTTTAAATGATTAGAACAAATATTCCAAGATTGGAAAGTGGTGATTAATTCATAACTTTAATATTCAATCCAATAAAGAGTGTCAAACTATGAGCTCTCTACTTACAAATCTCAAAAAGTGGGTATAGGTTATCTATCACTATAAAAAGGTAAGTATATAATAGATTATGAACTCAATGATATGGTCAGTACTAAAAATATCTCTACTTCCCCCCCAAAACAAAATTATATTAATTAAAAATACTATTTCATTAACAAATGTAGATTAATGGTGAACCAATAGACTTCATCATTTCCAATGTTAGTCAAAATAATTTAATTTCTCGTAAAAAAAAATTTCAAAAATTAAACTTTAAATTTATACACCATTCATAACCATACACTAGTGTATGGTGTAGTTTAGGCCTTGAGAAATGGATCACCTAGTAGTGTCACTTGGTGTACAAAATCAAACTTTTTAAAGATGCAATCCTTTGTGACATCTCACCATTAGAGGTGTGTGATTTTTTACATGTGTTCAACCATATATTTACCATTTACATGTAGTCTATGAAGATAATCCTTGAAATTTTGTGATATATTTTCATGATCTAAACTACCATTTAACATAGTTAGTTCATAAGCTTTTAGTCATTAGTACCAGGAAGTGCAAAAATCTTGTTAGTTCTAGTAATAAGTATACTCTTGATGGTAAGAAGTAAATACAATAACATCCTTATGTCACCATATCATAGTGTGGTTTATCCAACAATAACAAAGATAAAATAATTGAACCATAAACTAGATGAATACAAGGATATCTTTCAATTACCTAAATAAGTTCTTACATACTGTACACTAAACAATACTATTGATTTGATCCCTTAACTACCTCCACCTCAAACCTCTTTATACAACATATCATTTATAGAGAATGAATAGATAAAGTGTTAGATCAATGAAATCATGGATAATGGACACATCATGCCCAAATCATTGCCTTGTAAAATCCCAATTATGCTTGTGTTACAGTTGTGAATCAATTAAAAATATATTAACAAGATTAAAGTGAATAAATATTATCCTCATCTAAATATTAAGGCATTTTTCTTCCATATCCATGGTGTAGAAGTGTTTTCCAAAATTGATCTGAAGTTTGGGTTTCATAATATTCATATTAAACCTCTAGACATTTGTAATATCGTCTTAAAAATAAAGGAAGGATTGATTGACTAGTTGGTTATGCCTTTTATGTTAACTCATGTAGTGAATTCATTCATTGAGATGTTGAATGACATCGTTAGGCCCTTTACCTATGTCATTTTTTCAATCTACCTTGAAGACATCTTAATATTTAGAAAACATGGGATGAACATCTACACCATGCTAAACTAGTGTTTCATATTTTACAGAAACATATTTTTATGATAACATGAATAAATGTTATTTTTTCATGCAAGAGATAAAATATTTGGGATACGTTACACAAACAAGGAGTGCATGTATGAACCTAACCAAGATTCAAGTCATATAGGAATGGGAAACACCAAATAATGTTGCATCTAATTCAAATCTTCTTAGAATTATAAAATTATACAAGACATGTGTGTTTAATTTTTATATTTTGAACCAAGATACCAAAGGTAGAACCAAATAAAGTTTCATCTAGTTAGTTGCACAACAAAGATAATTTGATAAACTAAAATTTAGACTCTATTTCAAGTTATTACTTATGTTACTTGACTATAAATATAGAAGATCATCTAATTCATTTAGTTATAAAATTGACTATCATAAATGGGTATTAACAACACAACACATCCTATAAAAGAGTTATTTTCTATTATAATGGATTAAATAACATATTATTGGAATCAAAGATATCTTTAGAGTATATACTTGCATCATATGATGAGGGAGTGATTAGGGATGGTGAGGGATGGTGAGGGTCAATGATGGAATGATGAGGGATGGTGAGGGCTGATGGGGGTCAATGAAGAAGTGATTAACGATGATGAGGGATGAGGAGGGAGTGATTAGGGATGATGAGGGATGGTGATAGTCAATAAAGGAGTGATTAGGGATGATAAGCTTGAGTGATGAGAGATGATGAGAGATAATGAAGGGTAATGAGGGAGTGATTAGGGATGAGGAGGGAGTTAATAGGGATGATGAAAGAGTGATTAAGGATGATGAAAGACAAAGAGGGAGTGATTAGGTATGATGAGGAATAGTGAGGGTCAATAGAAGAGTGATTATGGATGATAAGGGAGTGATTAGATATAACTAGGGATAGTGAGGGTCAATAAGGGAGTGATTAGGGATAATGAAGAATGATGAGAGAGTGATTAGGGGTAATGAGGGATGAGTAAGAAGTGATCAAGGATGAGAGAGGGTTGATAAACAACTGAAATTAACAAAAAGTGGGTTTTTAATGTGTGCAAGTCATCAATATGACCTATACTACCCCATTCACACCACTTTGGATCAATTTCAAAGTGAGTAGTTTTCAAACTTCAATTTTGACAAACTTAACATTCTTATAAATGCCAAGAATCTATTTAGAAGGCACAAAAACATAAAAAATGACTATATGTTTACCAAAAATGGATATCAATTGAAAAATTTATGTACTAAAATCCTTAGTTTTAATACTTAAACCCTAAAAATTCCTAAATACTGATAAGATTGAATTTTTAAAAATTATTTTCAACATCATAAGGCATATAGCTATGAAACCAACTTTATCAGATGCAGAATGACCCCAATTTCTTATATTTACTAAAATAAATTTAACATTTAGAGTAGTGAATATAATCTTATATACAAAATTGGCTTCATGTGCATGTCCACATGCTTTTATGTGTAAAATAACTAGAACGTGATCGTGTTATTGATTTTATAATAACATAATCATGTTATCTATTAACCAAAACTCACTCCACCTAGATGTTCACTAATTTAATGTCCAAAACAACATTAACAGGATCAAATTATTGATTTTATAATATTGTGATCATATTATATATTAAAGTGATCACATTATACATTAACATGATCACACTATTTGAATTAAAATTTAAATCCCATTCTTTTTAGCTTGAGAATGGCTTGGATTCCTGAGCCAAAGGCTTAGATCTATCAATTTACAACTGAGTCTGAGAGTTATGATAAAAAATAAAAAAATTCAACTTCGATCACCAAATACACTATGAATTTTAATGTTATAATTAGAAGACTTAATATTATTATGATGAACATGCTCTCCTCTTTCCAAAAATATGATTTTTATAATTTTTGGACTAATTTAAGGTTTCACAATATGTTTTTTTTATAACTATACCTTCTTTAGGCCATTATATACCACAAGGATACATGCCTTTACATGTTCATGTAATTTGTCTTTCATTGACCCAAGTACAAAACAAGTTATATGGTCACAAACTAGGCCTAATTCTACACACACTCAAAAAAAACAAAAACTAATTTTCATTTTTTTAAGGTAGTTAGGCATGCCACATAGATGGATATCCATTTTTTTAATCAATTTTTAGGATCTATTTACTTAAAAAAGTATTAATTGAAAAAATATAAAAAAACATAGGTCACAAAATAGAAGATCTTATCTAAATTTTTATTGAAGTGTTTCAAAAAATATTAAACATTTCTCAAAAAATGGTGCACCACACGACCATCTATCTATTCTATTTCTTAAAAAAATAGGAGTTCCTCTTCAGAATTTAGATGTTTGACCTAGTTATATATAACCATTTTTTTTTAAAAATAGTGTTTTGGAAACTAGACTCAAAATGCTACATTTCATATTCTTACACCATATTCAAATTTAGAGTGTAGATATCTCAAGTTATCTACAAAATTTTCGATTTTTGAAATTTAAAAAAAATCATGTCCATGGGTAAGCCACTTTTTGTCCTCCAACTTTGTCCACTTACTCATTATTATTATATAACTCTTATAATGTGTTGAGATATATAATTTTAAAAAATGTCTTGCTCACATATCTATCTTACATTGTGTACATGGATATGTTATTTTATAGGATATGATCACATTACATATACATGATGTAAACTATATTTTTAACTCTATGTTTCATTAATGTTAATACTTGTAAATAGTAGATTATAACTTGTTTTTATACCATGTATGTCCCTTGCCCTTGGGTGAGTTCTTTTTAAACATCTCTATGAGATTTTTACTTGGTATGTATGATATTTTAACATGTCCATTACTTGTGGCTTTTCGTATGAATATATTTTATGTGATATTTGATTATGTTCCTTGTTTGTGACATCACTAATGTCATTTACTTATGGCCCTTGACCTTATGTATGCAATATTTATTTATGCAATATTTGGAAGTACATTTTATGTAGTCCTTGGCCTTATTATATGACATTATGCTTTTTGTGTTTGTGTGCTTATTGAGCTTGTTGAGTTTGATGAGTGCCATGATCCATATCATGCAATAACTATTTCATAGGTTCCATCCATTACATACATTTATCTACATTTGATACTTTAGGCCTTGACTTATATGTTACATACATGTTTTGAATGATAAATATATTATTATGATGACATAATTTTCATATATGCTAAAATAATAAATGATTATATATTAATATCATAATACAATTAACTTTTATTTTGAGATGAGTGACTTTTATGAGACATCCCTCACCTCAAAAAGGGGGTATCTTAATGGACTTTTCATACATATTTTAGCCTCTATGAGCACTAAACTAGTTTTGGGTACAAAATATATTTTTGAATAATTTAAAATATTTCAAAATTAAATTATTGATACATATTATGGAGTAATATGCCATGCATATGCATTCAAATTATAGGAACATATTACATATTCATACAATTTAGGTGCATATGCACACAAGTTTTTAGAAAAAAAAATATAAAATTTACATCTACATGCAGTTACAAGTTTTTAATCTATGTAATGGGGGCATGATACAAATTCATGCTATACTTTTAAAACTAATTTCTATCCATAGTCATGGTAGGAACAAGGATGTTTTCCATTATATTTTGATAATGCATATAGGAAATAATGAACAAAGAGAAAATTAAATCTATATGCCATATATAGTGGTTGATTCGATTAAAATGTATAATACATAATAGATATTCATCAGCCCCTAACATTATAGCCTACGAATCCATTGTGGATTCTAACTTATTTCCATATTATAGTTACATATACTAGCAATGCAAATTGAGGTTTCCACATCCCTCAATGGGTTTTATTTTATGTACATGTTCACTAAAACTTTAGGTTTGATCACTCTCAATTTTCCATTAGTTCAACACAAGAACCAATCCCTCGAAGGGCTTCATGGGAAGCATCAATTTCTCTAAGTATTTATAAAAGCATCTTCTTAAAGCAAAGTTACAAGAACAACATTGGTTTCACACATACATGCATACTCCTTCATTTCTTTCTTTATGTTTTTTCAATTTTTGAAGTTTAGTATTTATCAAATTTCAAATTAAAAAAAAGACTACTTCATGTAGTGTTGTGGAGTTTGTTAAGTTATAGTACCATGCACAATTTAAGTACTCACTCAAAGGTAAAGTGTGTTTTACACATTCAAGTATATCTTTCCTTTTACTCTAGTAATTTAATTTTTAAACCAGCTGGAGGGAGGAGGGGGCACAAGGGAGGGAAAGTGGAGAGGCGAATGTAGATACTCAGATTTGATCATGAATACCTAATACTATCATTTTTTTGTCCATATTTATTTTAATTGACTTGAACACATAATTTAGTCCTATTTCACCACTTTTCTTTATCTTAAGTATTTGTAGGGGCCCATCCCTTCTAAATTGTTCTTTTTATGCCTACAAAAGTGTTATTAATTGTTATATAACCAATTACTCATAGTATAGTAATATAAAAATGAGTTATTAATTGTTATATAACCAATTACTCATAGTATAGTAATGTAAAAACATTAATGAAAGCCATATTATGATTAAAATAAATGTGATAATGTAAAAAATGATGAGATGTGAAAATACATGTTAGATCATAATGTCTTTTCAATGTAAAAAATAGTGAAAGTAATTATTGGAAAATAAAGTGAAATATATGAAAGGGAATTTAAAAAGTGAAGACTTTTATAAGAAGAAGGTAGAAGACCTGAGAGTGTAATAGGATAATGATTGAGAAAGGGGTACACAGAGTGTATTTTTATAGGGGACATAAAATACACTCTTGAGTCACCTGGTTAAGGCTCAAGGTTGGTCAGGGATAAAGGTTTGCAAGGTATAGAGAGATATAAGTTCCTGTAGTTCTTCAACCTCTGTATTGCTAGACTAGGATCTTATTTCTTATCTTCCATTGAAAGAGAATTGAAGAGTTTCCAAGAAATTTTCAAAATACATATATTTGAATCTTAATTTTATATAAATAAATTATTCTTTGAAATATATAATTATTTAAGTAATCAATAAAATATCTATCTTTTAATTTTAATAAATTATATTAAAATATTTTGAATAATCAATTCAATAAAAATGTTTTAATTATTATGAAAGTTTAAAACTGAAAAAATAAGATATTATATTTTGATATTAGAACCTCTAATTTAAAATAACTTGTAATATTAGGTGAAACTTATTACTATTAAATTTAAAAAAATAATATTATATATAATCCCATTAAAATGTGAGTAATTAAATTTTATATAAAATATAAAATGGGCATGTGGATAATGATACATGAATTAAATATGTATACATAATGGTACATAAATTAAATATATCATGTATCCTATAGGCTCCAATCCTTGCAAACATCTTTGTTAAGGCACTTGAAATTAAAACCACCACCACCCAAAAAAAAATTAATGAGTGGTTAGAAGTAATATTTTTTATTTTATGGTTGCCATTAAAACCCTCATTATATAAAACATTTTTATAATAACACCACAATGTACATTGATGTGTGTTGAATGATCATTTGCTTGACATTAGAAAAAATATAGAAAATTGGAAACCTTCTAAAACTAAGATGACAAAGAAGTCATTCAAAGAAAGAGGGTTTGAATGAAATGTGAATTCTATCATATGAATAAAAAGAATTGTTTCATCTCGTTTTAGAATTGAATGAAATGCTTTAAATTTTGTTTATGTTATTTAAGTGTTTGTGGGATTATAATTTTAAAAAAAAAATTGTATAATGATATATAAATTTAGAGATTGGTTGTTTTTTAAAGAAGGTTAATGTGAATTTTATTTATTTTGTTAATAATTCTTGGATTTTTTTATTCTCTTTTTTTTCAAATAATTATATTCTAAATTTTATAACATTTTTTTTAATAAATCAATATTTAATTTTATTCTATAAAAATTGAACAATTCATAAATTTAAAGCTCCAAAAGATTTTAATAATAGAACCAAAACAAATGTTTAATAGTTTCATTATAAACACTAAATGGACATTTGGTCTATAGAATGTCACCTACATGTAGAAGGGAGCACCCCAAAATAATCCCTATAAATTAACACTATTTTTGACCTAAAATTTCTTCTGACATCGAGTGATTAAGAATTTAAGTAGCATTAAATTAAATTTGTATAGAAGTAGAACTTGATAAAATATTATCCCTACCAAAAAGTATGGATTATTTGATTATCAAAGATACATATTAATTAAAAAATAAATATTGAGGGGGTTATGAGTGTATTTGAACATTTTATGTGATTAAGTGTTGTTTTTTGTTTTTGTTTTTGTTTTGTTTTGTTTTTTTAATTAATTTATTTTTAAACATTTTTGAGAGAGAGATTATATATGGGTGAGATTTAAGGAGGTAGAGGCATATTTTATTAAAATTGTTTATAGTTCATATTTGATTTATCATATTTGACATGTTTTAACCAAAAGATAAGTTGTCATCAAACTGTGAATATACTAGCCAAGAAAACTAACAAAATTGAAAGCTTATGATTCATGCAAAAACTATGGTAAAAAAGAAAAAATAAAATGATTCCAATCAAAACCAGAATTATGATGATTATAGAGTATTATTTTTTCCATTAAATTTGTTTGTAAACTTCAACTTAAGTGATAGGTACTCATTTCTTTAATTTTTTTAGAGATTTGAATTTAGCCTAAAGATATCTATTCCACTAAACTCATATAACTTTACTTTTATATATTATTTTAAGTATTGTAGCAAGTATAACATAATACCAATCAAACGAGTGATATAGTTCTTATGAAAAAATTGTATTATCATTGGTTAGGAAAGTGTTTGGATTTATGAGCTAAAATTATGCATAATGAGTATTTTTGACACTAAAAATTTACTATTAAAAAGTTATAAAATATCATATATTATAAAAAATAATAATATATAAAATTTACATACTAAGACAACCAAGTAAAACAATCAATTGATATTCACAGTTCATATATATATATATATATATATATATATATATATATATATATATGATATTCATCCAACAATATATATGAATATTTTGAAAAATATTAAGGTGTTTATATTTATATATATATAATTTTAATATAAAAAATAATATAAAAAAATAAAAAATAAAAATTGATATTATAATTAAGGGAGATGACTTTTCAAAGATTATATCGTTAATTCTATTATGTTGAGAGGAATATGCGAGTTTGAGTATAGTGTTTTGGCAAAAAAATAGTGAAAAAGATATATATATATATATATATATATATATATATATATATATATATATATATATATATGTATATATATATATATATATATATATATATATATATATATATTCATCCAATAATATATATAAATCTTTTGAAAAATATTAAGGTGTTTATATATATATATATATAATTTTAATATAAAAAATATAAATAAATAATAAAAATTGATATTATAATTAAGGGAGATGACTTTTCAAAGATTATATCTCTAATTCTATTATGTTGAGGGGAATATGCGAGTTTGAGTATAGTGTTTTGGCAAAAAAATAGTGAAAAAGATTTTTCAATAAGATAGAATTTCATTATTTTATTATTATAATTTTTATAAGTTGATCATGTTAAGATAAAATATGTAATTAAAATTTAATTAAAATAATGAATTATAAAATTGTTAGTTTTCATATTTATAATAAATTTAGTTTTGAAAGATATATTTTCAAAATACAATAATAAAAGAACTATGGATTATTCTATAGAAATAGAGGATTATATTGGAAACACAATTTTACCATTTATAAATAATGTAGAGGCAGTTTATATACCATTTTGATTAGTCCTTAAGATGTTTTTTTTAATATATCTATCTATGTTAAGTTTGTTATAATAACAATTAACTCATATGTATTAAAATGACATGTCATTATATTATTATGTAGTAAAAATAGTGACCCTAACATAGTTTAATAAAATTGGACATACACACATAAATAACTATGATAATGAAAGTATAGAAAAATATAAAATTAAATATTTTTAGTTGTAAATTGGTATGTTAGATTTTGATGTGCATTGTTATCTTTTTTTTCATTAGTTATTTCTATTCACACTACGGTCCTTGAAGGCACATATGAGATATTAATATTTATTGGCATTTATTAACCTCGACCTTTGAGTGAGTTTTAGCTATATAATAACCTCTTTACCCTCCCATCTAGTTGTTGAATCTATGATATATGGAGGAACTCTAAATCATAGCACTACCTCTTAAGAAACTAAGGAAGTTTATCCCTAAAGTGTATTATGAGGTAATGATTCTCAGCTTGATGTGGTTTTTCCTATGTCTAAGTTTAATAATGATTACCAATGGTTAGAGTATTTTTGCTTAATTGGATATTTTATGGGTTTCATCCCTTTTTAAGACTTGGGTTCAGTCTTCTTAGACTATTCATGGAATTAAGCTAGAGAGTGTCCAAAACATGACCAAGGGTTTTTTCCTTTTATTTTTCTCTAACTCTACCCATGTAGGTGTGATACTAAACAAATCTACCATTTAGTACATCTATAAATTCATGATGGTGTTATCCCATGGACTCAAGACTTTGTTATTTTAGGGCATGTTGCACTGAAGTTCCCTATCTAGATGGAGTTTATAGGGTTACCCATGTCTTGCTAGTACTTTATCAATCAAATTGTAGCCTCTATTGGCCATGTCATTTACCATGAGCTAGTGATATTTTATTTTTCTCGCCCTCAAAATTGAGTTTGTGTTGAAAATGATTTATCATAGAATCTTAAAGAGTTTATTGAGATTCAAGTGGGTGATAGTTATTACTCTTAGAGAGTCTTATATGTTAGCTTTATAAACACTCACTTCCATTATCAAGCCATAGACCACAAGATCAGATATTATCCTATGTATTTACCTCATAACAGGTTAGTTCCCAAACCTGCATTTGATATCCCCAATTTTTTTTAGGATGAAGGGTGGAAAACTATTATGGGTTAAAAGAATAATAGTAATAAAGGGCACATTCATCATAACCTCATGAACAATAATAAGCCATCTTTCAGCTCTACACTTATGGCTCAACCTATTAGGGAGTTTTCTGACAATACTCAACCCACCAAGGAACATGCACATGTTGAAGTGGAACTACCAAAACCATAGTTTCCATAAAACCCCTTTGGTAGTGAAAGTTTTCTCTAGCTCTCATAACAGTTTGTCTCTTCCAGCACTTTCATGAAGGTAGCACCAACATTCCAAAGATGCTTTGTTCTTAGTCAAAGTGACCCTATTAAGCATATGGATTGGGTTACACTTTATCTCATGTCAAGATTCCCTCCATGTGAAGGGGTGGCACCATTTTAGGCCCCCTTTGTAGGTTATTGTTTTCTCTCATAATTTCCTTTAAATGGTTGTATTCATGTTTTGTGGAGGGAGGCAAGTTTGGGAATAGGCTTAGAGAGAAGCCTAAAGGGCATCCTTGGCTTGTGGTGCCAAGTATGTATGTTATGAAAGAGTAAGCTTGATGAAGCTTTCATAATTGTGAGAGATTTTAATGAGAGAGTGTTAAGTTTATGTGATGAATTATTGATGAGTTTATGTGATTTTATTAAGGCTATGGATTGTTGAATCCATTATGTGGTTGGAGGCCACATCAACTAGTATTAGATCAAATTTGAATCTTACTAGGAGGAGAAGAGGATATTGTTGAAGAATGAATGTGTGTTTTGTGTTTTTCAAGTTTTATATGGATGGATAATAATATTGGAGTAATGCCTATGTTTTATGAGAAAGAAGATTCATAAGGGCTCATGCAATGGATAGTTGAGCTAGATATGTATTTTGAATAAATTAATCTTGAAGACCCCATGAGGGTGAAGATTAAAATGAAGAGGATGTGTGGAGTTCCATCCATCTCTTGGAAGGATTATAAAGTGTGGAGACAAAGAAGAGGAAATAATAAGGTATATAAATGGGAACACATGGTTTCTATGTTGATGGGTGAATTTGTGCACCCAAAAATTCAAAGAGAGTGGCTGGAGAGACTTATTGTGATGAGAGAAGACAAGAACCATTGTGAGGATGGACAATAGTTTGTAGAGTTGAGGACTGAATAAAATTTCATCCATGTGGAATTACAAGGAGAGAAAGATTCCATCCATGAAGAGTTGCAAAGAGAAGAATAAATCCTCATGCAAGAGGATATAGAGGTGATTCTTATTGAACAATAATATGGAGACATCCTTGTTAAGTATGATGGAGATAAGATAGGATAAGATTTTAGCCTTGAAGAGCTAAAAGAGAATGAATATTTCATCCAAGTGGAGTTACTATTTTATTTTGTATAAGCTTTGGAATGGATTTTTGTGTAAGTAGGTGCACATGTGGATGAGAGTGTGATGGATGAGATTTTTTTTCAAGAGAGTACACATGTGGAGGATAATATGGATATAGTTACAACCATGAGAGATGAGTTATAAGTGGTTTGTGATGATGTGAAAGATAATCCAATAGGTGGTTAGATAGAGTGTGAAGAAAGCCAAGTTAGCTTTTGGTAGAGGTGGATAGATTGTGGTGTGCTTGATCTCACATGGGAAAGTGAGATGCATGGTAGAGAATCTTAGTGGATGGGGATAATTTATAGAGGGTTTAGTCCTATATGTGAATCCATTAGGATATGGATTAGATTTTGGTGGAGGAGGATGGTTTTGGCAAGGCTAGTATGTAGAAAATAGAAGTGGAGAAGGAAAAATAATATTTTCTTGGTACACTTGGTATGTTGGACAGGGATGCCATGGTCATTACTCTTCATGACCAAAAGAATGGTTTTACCACTTACCCATTATATGATTGAGACATCACATTATCTACCTCAGGTGTATAATGTAGTAGCATCCAAGGGTTCATGCAATATTGCATCACCAAAAAATAGAGTGATGTGTTTATGTGTTCATGTGTGCATGTGTTCATGCTTGTGTTTGCCTACAAATCTTGGAGAAAAATTAGGATAACTCATAAGAGTTGAGTTATTTTCAATAGGAGAAGAATGATGTAATGGGAAAACACTATTCATGTAACACTATTCCTAAGTTACTATCTATTGATGAGGTGGAAAACACTATTCATCTTAGTGAGTTGTCACAACACTATTCTTGAGTGTTTATGTGGTATGGGTTGAATGTCTCATGTGAGGATAAGAAAGAGTGGTCAAAAGGTACACCTACCTCTTATATAAGCTTATTAAAAGTGAGAGACATGTTTCACTATTTCAAATTGGCATCTTGCTTTTCATTTTATCATTTCATGAAGGTGGTGCTAACTTTCTAAAGATGCTTTGTGTTTAGTAAAAAATGACCCCATGAAGCATGTGGATTGGGGTACACCTTGTCTCATGTCATGATTCCCTCCATGTGAAGGGGTGGTGCCATTTTGGGCCACCTTTGTTGGTTTTTATTTTATCCCATAATTTCCTTTAAATGGTTATATTCATGCTTTATGGAGGGAGGTGAGTTTAGGAATATGCTTAAAGAGAAGCCTTGAGGGTAACCTTGTGATCTGTAAAACCCACTGATTCAACTCAAAGTGAAGTCCAAAATATGAATACTAATTTCTCAAAATTGATACAAATTCTTGAAAAACTCAAAAGAACTTGCAAAATGTTTTGGCATAAAACGTTCTCAGTTATTGAACCAGTTTTTTTAATAATATTGTGTTATATTTGTCATAATGAAAATTACTTGCATGAGTTCATTTCCTAATTAAACCAAATCAGCAAACTGAAACAAAATCATGCATCAAAATGACAAATTACCAAGAAACACGAAACGTGATAACGGAGTTTGGCTCAACAAATGATGCCTACATCTTTGGGTTCTCCAAAGGAGTGGACCGTTTCCATTAAGGGCATTTCAACAACCTGGAAACAATAAACAACTTTCCTGCAAGTTGATCTCTCAATACAAAAATTCACCTTCACCGTGACTGATAATCAAGCCTAGCACCTTCAAATTACATGAGTCTTCACACCTACAAAGTTGCTCCAAAAGTCCTAAAAATCTCCTTTATGGGCTTAAAAATACTCTTTCAATATACAAATTGGATAAAAAGAGTGTTAAGACCGAGTATTATGGCTGAAAAATGGATTAAAAACCATTATCTAAGCTTTCCCAAAGCTTTTACAAAGTCTCAGCCTTTAAAAATAAAAAAACACAGTCCAGAACCTGTTTAAAACAAATACAGATTCATGCTTTTATAATCAGTTGCAAGCCTGTGGCTTAGTGGCTAAGTCACCTTACTTTTTGCCACAAGGTTAGGGGTTTAAAATAGCCACCCACCTTTCTAGGCACCTTGCATGAATTTGAATTTGTCTCCTCCTTGTTTGGCACATCAGCCTCCTCCTTGGGTGCTTCAAACTTTGTCTTTATCCCACATGCGTGGGTTGAGCAGTTAAGTAAGGCTTAAAATAGCCTTTGACCGCCATTTTCCAATGTGGGTTCATCCACATGCTACAAGCTTGGGGAAGGGAAGAGTTTGAAAAGGTCTTAGGCTGCCCACTTGGCATGTAGCTTCGGCCACCTAAGACTCCTTTGACTCAGGCTCGGGCTGAGTCTTTCCTTGGAGAGCGCGCCATGACACACCATGCCACAAGATTCACCACCTTGCTTGCCACATGGCTCGGTCAACAAGCTTATCTCTGAACTTAAACATGCCACGTGTCAACCTCCCATTGGTCCACTTGTTGCATGTAAATAATGCCACGTCACTTTATGACACCAAATTTTTACTTGTCAAACCAAAACTTTAGTGGCCCATAACTTTTGCATATGGTGTCCGTTTTGCAAACCGTGAAAAGCGTCGAAAAGCTCTCAACGAGATCTATGTTGTGTAATAATTTTTATCAAAATATGGAAACTTTTATTTTTTACAAATGGAGAGATCCACCTGGATCAAACCTCCCCACTAAGTGCTTTTTGGACCCCAAAAGCATGTTCTCTATTTAAAATGCTTATGAAAAAACATCACTACAACATATCATAGTAAAAATTCAAAATTCAAACTAAATCCTTGAAATGTCAGTGAAAAACAAATATCTACCCATTGCCACATTGTGGATAGAAACACACTGCTTGCTCAAATGTCGCATCTCAAAAATGGTGCATCTGCCAATCACTGCAAATTGTTCACCAAGTGCAACTTCAAACCAATTTGTTAGTGTAATAATTTTACATGCTATTTGTAACCACAATTGACAGTTATAATAAAATGCCCAAAAATGAATAAGGGTCTTAGAGAATGTGCAAATATCATGCATGGCTACAAATAGTTTGTATAATTAGTACAATTAAAAATGGTGCCCATAAAGGGTCTTATAAGCCTCTATTTGCACAATATAAAAGACAACATATAAATTGCATTGCAAATTTCTCAAAATAGACATACTGCTCATGTCCATATAAACTACATATACTGTTGTCAAGGTTTAAAAATGAAGTTTCAAAATCCCAAACATGAGAAAATATTCCAAGTATGTTTACCCTGTCCCTTGGTTGTTCTCTATGGGCCACTCCAATAAACCATATCAACATTCAAAGCATGGTGAATGTCCTTTATGCATACAACATATATTCCAAAATTGCTTTGAAACATGAATGCATCCACTAATCATGACAACATGAATGTCAAAAATTGTTTACCAACCCTCTTAATCCAATTTTCCTGATTAGTTGGTGAAATTTCTTTAGTGGATTTAGTAATATTTGTATGGGTTGATTTAAATTCATTAATTACCTTATTGATAGGTTTATAGACCATCTTAATCTTACCATTTCTAGGATGGTGTGATGGTTGAAGTCTCCAACACTTTTCAACCCAATGTCCACTTCTGTTACAATGAGTACAAAACCTTTTATCCACTTTATTGAAAAACATATTCTTATTGCTACTCTCAGAACTCTGTCTAGGAGAATAGTCTTTCAAAATCTTTCCTAACAAAGATTTACGTTTCCAACATTTGGCTACACAATGATTAGACAATCCATAAAAACTACATGGATATACGTGCCACAAATTTTGTGTACCATAATCAAAAGGAACATTGGAATATTTATGTTGTCTTAATAGAATTAGAATCAACATGATTGCAAGTGTGGTGAAAAGAATGTGTTTTACCTTCCATCCAAGAGGATTTACAATTCTCCATAACACATCTTGCTTTTGCTTTCTAAGAGAATTCACTTGTTTCATTTTGAATACCAGATCTGTATTCTAACCCTGCATGATTAGGATTATTATCTACCTGAATGGGGTTAGTATCACCTTGGCCATCTTTTCCTAGGCCTTTTCCATTAAATCCCATTTTAACAAGTAATTTAAAACCTATTCTTTTTGTATATTGTTCAAATTTACCAAAATCATTGTTACTAGATTTTTCATGGGAAGGAAAATCAATTGATGACTTACATGCACTTACAATGTTTTCATCCATCATAGTGCTTGCATCTACAGTTGAAGGCAAATCCTTCACTTGTCCACCATTCTGTAGTTTTCCCACAAGCTCATCCTTGGCTTGTAACTCCATTTTCAAACAGGCAATCTCCTCATCCAAGGAGTTGAATCTTGCTCTTAGGAAAGCATTCTCTTCCTAGATTTGTTGCTTATATTCTTCAATCTCATAAAGCTTGGCTCTGTTTGATAACTTACCCATTACCCCTGTTAAATCACAAAAATTGAAAGAAATGCCAAAATAGAAGCAAAAACAACAACCAATTGTTAAATCCCATTGATCAACTGCTCTGATACCAACTTGATCCATAAACCCCACTGATTCAACTCAAAGTGAAGTCCAAAATACAAATACTGATTTCTCAAAACTGATACAAATTCTCAAAAAACTCAAAATAACTTGAAAAATGTTTTGGCATAAAATATTCTCAGTTATTGAACTAGTTTTTTAATAACATTGTGTTATAATTGTCATAATGAAAATTACTTACATGAGTTCATTTCCTAATTAAACCAAATCAGTAAATTGAAACAAAATCATGCATCAAAATGACAAATTACCAAGAAACATGAAACGTGATAATAGATTTTGGCTCAACAAATGATGCCTACATCTTTGGGTTCTCCAAAGGAGTGAACCATTTCCATTAAGGGCATTTCAACAACCTGGAAACAATAAAAAACTTTCCTACAAGTTGATCTCTCAATACAGAAATTCACCTTCACCGTGACTGATAATCAAGCCCGGCACCTTCGAATTATGTGAGTCTTCACACCTACAAAGTTGCTCTAAAAGTCTTAAAAATCTCCTCTATGGGCTTAAAAATACTCTTCCAATATACAAATTGGATAAAAAGAGTGTTAAGACTGAATATTATGGTTGAAAAATGGATAAAAATCCATTATCTAAGCTTTCCCAAAGCTTTTACAAAGTCTTGGCCTTTAAAAATTAAAAACACAGTCTAGAACCTATTTAAAACAAATACAGATTCATGCTTTTATAATCAATTGCAAGCCTGTGGCATAGTGGCTAAGTCTCCTTACTTTTTGCCACAAGGTTAGGGGTTCAAAACTAGCGGCCCACCTTTCTAAGTACCTTGCATGAATTTGAATTTGTCTCCTCCTTGTTTGGCACGTCGGCCTCCTCCTTGGGCGCTTCAAACTTTGTCTTTATCCCACATCTATGGGTTGAGTAGTTAAGTAAGGATTAAAATGGCCTTTGACTGCCATTTTCCAATGTGGGTTCATCCACATGTTACGCACTTGGGGAAGGGAAGAGTTTGAAAAGGTCTTTGGCCACCCACTTGGCATGTAGCTTCAGCCACCTAAGACTCCCTTGACTCAGGCTTGGGCTGAGTCTTTCTTTGGAGAGCATGCCATGACACATCATGCCATGAGATTCACCACCTTGCTTGCCACATGGCTCAGTCAACGAGCTTATCTCTAAACTTAAACATGCCACGTGTCAACCTCCCATTGGTCCACTTATCACATGTAAATAATGCCACGTCACTTTACGACACCAAAGTTTTACCTGTTGAACCAAAACTTTAGTGGCCCATAACTTTTGCATATGGTGTCCGTTTTTCAAACCATGAAAAGCATCAGAAAGCTCTCGATGAGCTTTATGCTATGTAATAGTTTTTATCAGAATATGGAAACTTTTATTTTTTCACAAATGGAGAGATCCACTTGGATCACCTTGGCTTGTGATGCCAAGTATGTTGTGATGAGAGAGTAATCTTAGTGAAGTTTTTGTAATTGTGAGAGATTTTAATGAGAGAGTGCTAAGTTTATGTGATGAATTCCCAATGAGTTCATGTGATTTTATGAAGTCTATGGATTGTTATATCCATTATGTGGTTGGAGGCCGCATCAAATAATATCATAGCAAGTTTGAATCTTATTGGGAGGAGAAGAGGATATTATTGAAGAATGAATGTGTGTTTTATGTTTTGAAAGTTTTAAAGAGATGGAGAAGAATATTGGAGGAATTATTATGTTTTGTGGGTAAGAGGATTTAAAAGGGATTATGCAATGGATATCTAATCTAGAGATAAATTTTTAATAAATGCATGTTGAAGGCCTCATGAGGGAGAATATTACAAACAAGATGATGTGTGGAGTTCTATCCATATGTTAGAAATATTATCATGTGTGGAGACAAACAAGAGGAAATAAGAATTTGTGTAAATGTGAACACATAGTTTCCAAGTTGATGGGTGAATTTGTGAACCCAAAAATGCAAAGAGAGTGGATGGAGAAACTTTTTGTGATGAGAGAAGATAATAAGATTGAGAAGGAAGGAAAGATGATCTATGTTGTAGATGATGTTGGAGACCTATTATGTGAGGATGGGTAAATTTTTTAAAAGTTGAGTGAATAAAATTGCATCCATGTGGAATTTTAAGGAGAGAAAGATTGCAGCCATGAAGATTTGTATAGAGAAGAAGTCCTCATGCAAGAGGATATGGAGGTGATTTATTTTGAAGAATAATATGGAGACATCCTTGTAAAGGATGATAGAGAGAATAAAGAAGAAGATTGTAGCCTTGAAGAGTTACAAGAGAATGAATATTTCAGCCAAGTGGAGTTGCCAGTTTGTTTTGTATAAGCTTTGGAAGGGATTTTTGTGCAAGTGGGTGAACATGTGGATACGAGTGTAATGGATGAGATTTTTATGAAATAAAGTACAAACATGGAGGAGAATATGGATATAATTACAGCCATGTGAGAAGAGATGCAAGTGGTTTGTGATGATGTGGAAGATTATCCAATAGGTGGTTGGATAGAGTGTGAAGAAAGCCAAGTTGGATTTTGGTAGAGGTGGATGGATTGTGGTGGGATTGAGATCACATGGAAAAGTGAGATGCATGGTAGAGAATATTGGTGGAGGGGGATAGTTTGTAGTGGGTGTAGTCCCACATGTGAATCCATTAGGATATGGATTAGCTTTTGGTAGAGGAGGATGGTTTTGGGAAGGTCAGTGTGTATAAAATGGAAGTGGAGAAGGAAAAATAATATTCTCTAGGTGCACTTGGTATGTTGGATAGGGATGTTTTGGTCACTACTCTTCATGACCAAAAGAGTGGTTATACCACTTACCCCATCTATGTGATCAAGACATCATATTATCTACCTCATTTTTCTAATGTAGGAGCATCTAAAGGTTTAAAAAATCTTACATCACCCAAAAATAGAGTGGTGTGTTCATGTGCCCATGTGTTTGTGTGTTCATGTTTGTGTTTGCCTACAAAGCTTGAAGAATAATCAACACAACTCATAGGAGCTGAGTTGTTTTCAATAGGAGGAGAATGATGTAGCAGGAAAACACTATTCATACAACACTATTCCTAAGTTAATATTCACTAATGAGGTGGTGGACACTATTCATTTTGGTGAGGTTCCACAATACTATTATTGAGTGCTTAGGTGGCATGGGTCAAATTTATCATGTGAGGACAAGAAAGAGTGGTAAAAAAGGCACACCTACCTATTTTGAAAGATTATTCTAAGTGGGAGAAATGTTTCACTATTTTAAATTAGCATCTTGTTTCTCCTTTTATCATTTCATGAAGGTGGAACCAACTTTCCAAAGATGCTTTTTGCTTAGTCAAAAGTGACCCCATGAAGCATGTGGCTTGGGGTACACCTTGTCTCAAGTCAATATTCCCTCCATGTGAAGGGGTCGTGCCATTTCAGGTCCCCTTTATTGGTTGTTATTTTCTCCCATAATTTCCTTTAAATGGTTATATTCATGCTTTGTGGAGGGAGGCAAGTTTAGGAATATGCTTAGAGAAAAGCCTAAAGGGTCTCCTTGGCTTATGATGCCAAGTATGTATGTGATGAGAGATTAATCTTGATGAAGATTTTGTAATTTTGAGAGATTATAATGAGAAAGTGATAATCTTATGTGATTAATTTTTTATTAGTTCATGTTATTTTGTGAAGTCTCTAAATTTTTGAATCCATTATGTGGTTTGAGGCCACATCAACTGGTATCAGAGCAAGTTCAAATCTTGCTTGGAAGAGAAGAGAATATTATTAAAGAATGAATGTGCATTTTGTGTTTTGTAGGTTTTAAAGAGATGGAGAGGAATATTTGAGGAATTCCTATGTTTTTTAGGTGAGAGGATTATGAAGGGCTCATGCATTAAATAGCTGAGCTCAAGATGCATTTTGAAGAAATGCATGTTGAATACCCCATGAGGGTAAATATTGAAATCAATAGGATGTGTGGAGTTCCATCCATGTGTTGGAAGTATTATCAAGTGTGGATACAAATAAGAGGAAATAAGAATGTGTGTAAATGGGAACACATGGGTTCCAATTTGATGGGTGAATTTGTGTACCCAAAAATGTAAAAAGAGTGGATGGAGAGACATCTTGTGATGATAGAAGACAAGAAGCTTGATAAGGATGGAAATTTGATCTATTTTGTAGCTGATGTTGGAGTCCTATTATGTGAGGATGGGAAAGAGTTTTTATAGTTAAGGAGTGAAGAAAATTATAGCCATGTGGAGTTATAAGGAGAGAAATATTATAGTGAAGAAGGGTTGTAGAGAGAAGAATAAATACTCATGAAAAAGGATATGTAGGTGATTCCTGTTGAAGAATAATATGGAGACATCCTTGTGAAGGATGATGGATAAAATAAAGAATAATATTTCAACCTTGAATATTTTCAAGAGAATGAATATTATAGCCAACTGGAGTTGCTAGTTTTTTTGGTATAAGATTTGGAAGGGATTTTTGTGCAAGTACGTACACATGTGGATGAGAGTGTGATGGATGATATTTTTGTGAAAGAGAGTGCACATGTGGAGGATAAGATGGACATGTTTCATCCATGAGAGGACATCTAGAGTGGTTTTTGATGATGTGGAATATGATCCAATAGGTGGTTGGACAAAGTGTGAAGAAACCCAAGTTGGCTTTTGGTAGAGCTAGATGGATTGTGGTGGGTTCGAGCTCACATGGGAAAGTGATAATGGTAGAGAATCTTGGTGGAGGGGGATGATTTTTAGTGGGGTAATTTAACAAATTTGGGGGACAAAAAGTGGCCTACCCATGGACATGATTTTCCTAAAATTTCAAAAATCTGAACTTTTGTAGATAATTTAAGATATCTACACTCCAAATTTGAAGATGGTGTAATAACATGAAATGTAGCATTTTGAGTTTAGTTTATAAAATAGTATTAAATGGTTAGGAATAAATAGGTCAACCATCTAAAATTTGAAGAGGAAATCCTTTTTTTAAGAAAATGGAGTAGATAGACAACTGTGTGGTGTACTATTTTTTAGCGGCGTTTAATATTATTTGAAACACTTTGATGAAAATTTAGATAAGATATTCTAGTTTGTGACTTATATTTTTCAATGAATAATGTTTTTAATGAATTTTGAAAGTAAATAGATCCTAAAAACTGACAAAAAATGTATAGTTTATCGTGTGGTGCACCTAACTACCTCAAATATACACACACACACACACACACACACACACACACACACACACACACACACACACACACACACACAGACATATATATATATATATATATATATATATATATATATATATATATATATATATATATATATATATATATATATATATATATACATATATACATATACATATATACATATATATATACATATATATATATGCATATATATATATATATATATACATATATACATACACACACACACACACACACACACACACACACACACACACACACACACACACACACACACACACACACACATATATATATATACATACATATATATACATACATACATACACACACACACACACACACACACACACACACACACACACACACACACACACACACACACACACACACATTGAATGTATGTAGAATTAATCCTAGTTTGTGATCATATAACTTGTTTTGTATTTGGATAAATGAAAGACAAATCACATGAACATGTATAGGCATGTATTTTTATGGCATGTAGTGGTATAAAAAGGTATAGTTATAAATCAATGTAGTTTGAAACCTTAAATTAGTCCAAACATTATAAAAATCATATTTTTGGAAAGAGGAGAGTGTGCTCATCATGATGGTATTAATTTTTTAAATTTTACTATTGAAATTCATAGTGTATTTGGTGATCGAAGTTGATTTTTTTGTTTTTTATCATAAATCTCAAACTCAATTGTAGATTGATAGGTTCAAGCATTTGGCTCAGGAATCCAATCCATTCTCGAGCCAAGAGGCACGATATTTGAAATAAAATTTAAAAAAAATTGATTACATTAATGTATAATATGATCATGTTAATAGATAACATGATCACATTAATATAAAATTAATAACACAATTGTGTTCATATTATTTTCCACATAAAAGCATGTGTACATGGACATGAAGCCAATCTTGGTCAAAAGCATATATTTACTACTCAAAATGTTAAGTATAAGTTTACTTTAAATTTATTTTAGTAAATATAAGAAATTAGGTTCACTCTGTATCTAATAAATTTGGTCTCATATTTTCATGCCTTATGATGTAAAAATAGTTTTTCAAAATATAATTTGGTCAGTACTTAGGCATTTTCAGGGTCTAAGTATTAAACCTAGGGATTTTAGTACATAACTTTTTCAATTGATATCCATTTTTGGTAAACATAGTCACTTTTTAGGTTTTTATGCCTTCTAAATTGATTTCTATAATTTATAAGATTCCAAGGTTTGTCAAAATTAAAATTTGAAAACTAATCACTTTGAACTTGATCCAAAGTGGCGTGATTGGGGTAGTGTAGTTCACATTGATGACCTACACACATCAAACAACCACTTTGTGTTAATTTCACTTTTTCATCTCCCTCCCTCATCCCTGATCACTTCCTATTCATTTTTCATTACCCCTAATCACTCTCTAATCATTACTCATTGTCCCTAATCACTCCCTCATTAACCCTCACTATCCCTAATCATCTCTAATCACTCTCTTATCATCTATAATCATTCCTCCATTTAACCTCACTATCCCTCATCATCCCTAATCACTCCCTCACCATCCTTCATCATCCCTAATCACTCTTTCCTCATCCCTAATCATCCCTAATTTATTCTTCATCCCTATTCACTCCATCCTTATCCCTCCTCACCCTAATCACTCCCTCATTAATCTTCATTATCCCTCATCATCTCTAATCACTCAAGGTTATTATCCCTAATCACTCCTTTATTGACTATCACCATCCCTCATCATCCCTAATCACTCCATTTTCATCCATCATAATCACTAATCACTCTTTCCTCATCCCTCATCATTGCTAATCACTCTATCATTCACTCTCACCATCTCTCACCATCCCTCATCACTCCATCATTGACCCTCACCATCCCTCATCATCTCTAATTTCTCCCTCATCATTTAACATAAGGATATACTCTAAAGATATATTTTATTCCAATCATATGTTGTTTAATCCATTATAATATAAATTAACTCTTTTCTAGGACTTGTGTTGTCAATACCCATTTGTGATAGTTAATTTTATTACTAAATAAATTGGATGATATTCTAAATTTATAGTCAAGTAATATAAGTACTAACACAAAATAAAGTCTAAATTTTAGTTCATCAAATTATCTTTGTCATGCAAATGACTAGATGAAAATTTATTCAGTTCCACCTTTGGTAGCCTTGTTTAAAGGATAAAAATTAAACACAAATCTCTTGTATAATTTTCTAATTCTGAGAAGATTTGAATGAGATGCAAAGTTATTCGGTGTTTCCCATTCCTATATAACTTGATTATTGGTTAGGTTCACACATGCACTTCTTGTATGTGTAATGTATCCAGATTATTTTATCTCTTGCATGAAAAATGAAAATTTATTCATGTTATCATAAAATATATTTTTGAAAAATGTGAAACACTAGTTCAACATGGTGTATAAGTTCATCCCATGTTTTCTAAAGATTAAGATGTCATCAAGGTAGATTAAAAAATGACATAGGTAAAGGACCTAAGGATGTCATTCAACATCTCAAAGAATGAATTCACTACATGAGTTAACATAAAAGGCATAACCAACTATTCAATCAATCCTTCCTTTGTTTTTAAGACTATATTCCAAATGTCTAGAGTTTCAACATGAATATGATGATACCCAAACTTAAGATCAATTTTGGAAAAGAATTCCACACCATGGATATGGCATAAAAATGCCTTAATATTTAGATGAGGATAATATTTATTCACTTTAATCTTGTTAATATTTTTTAATTGATTCACAACTTTTTCACAAGCACAATTGGGATTTTATAAGGTAATAATTTCAGCATAATGTGTCCATTATCCATGATTTTATGAATCTACCACTTGATATATTAATTATCTAGAAATGATATGTTGTATAAAGAGGTTTGAGGTAGACATAGTTAAGGGATCAAATCAATAGTATTATTTAGTTTACAATATGTAGGAACTTATTTAGGTGACTAAAATATGTCCTTGTATTCATCTATATTATGGTTTAATTATTTTGTCTTTGTTATTGTTGGATAAACCATACTATGATATGGTGCCATAAGGATCTTATTAAATTTACTTCTTACCATAAAGAGTATAATTCTTGTTGGAGACTTAGGTTGCACCCTAGTTGAGGAAAGGATTGTTCAAGTCCTCTTGCTCAAACCTAGTCCAACATGGGAATGACCCTAGGTTGTGGGTTACCTAATTTTGGGTCAGGCCTCTAGGGTTTCTAATGGGGATAACTCCTCTGATTATTTTTTATATTGCTCACCTAAGACCTAAATAGGTTTAGATGAAAAGAGAGAAGTATTTTCATGAATGAAAACCTACTTTAAGTGTGGTGATGTATCATGAATTCATTGTACCCACTCACAGGCTTGAACTTTTGACACACTAATGGATTATGAATAGACTTAACACAATTATTATAATAGTTTTGAAGCAACAATGTTGACCTTAGTCTGGAGAGAAATGATGGTAAATATTGATTGAAGGCTCTTACAATCTACATTGCACTCTATACCTAAGACATCAACATTATGACACACTAGATGACCTATAAGGAAAACTTGTTAGCACTTAGGTTGAACTTGGACTTGCAAAGGGAATATTAAACCAATTTTGCACATCAAATAAATACAAAACACTAAAAATAGATTGGTAAACAACTAAAATTTTCTTTCTCATTAATCCAAGAGGTGCATGAGTACAAATTATGGTAGAGTCTAGTCATACCAACCCTAAGGGATCCAAAATCAAGAGCTCAAAGCTTGAATTTATAGTAACATGGGATGAGAGAGAGGGGAAGGGATGTAAGAGAGAGTGGATAAGGGGTCATAATGATCAAGTACAAGATTAAAATTAGAATTAGTCATAAATGGCCACTTGAATCTCCTCAAGCCCCTCATTACATTAATGTCACTATGGCTATGTTAATGTGGAAGAGTGGAGAAAAGGTCATGGAGGTCAAAAATTCCATTATGAGAAATCATGGATGTCCACCTAAATCTCCTTAATCTCCTAATTTTATTTATTCTCTTTATAGACCTGTAACTGATCCAAGTCCATCAAAGAACACACTTTGTATTTCATGCCAAGAGCTCGACCACACTACACTATCAGTTTTGGACATGTGTTATCATCCCATTTGATAAAATTTGCTCCATTGATTTCCTAGGAAGTACTATATCTTCAACCTTCATCATTGGCCATCAATTTTTAATTCACATTCAAGGTTATGATACTTGGAAATTACATGTTTATACTCTAGATCTTATTGTCAGCTTCATCTACCTTCATGCTTGTGCCACATGGTGGCTGCACATTTGATCTAAGCTCCTTATCCTACACACCATTGATCTTATCCACACAAATCAATGTGTACCATTGATATTTATTAGTAAGATCAAATGCACACCATTGATTTTTTAGTTTTCTATGATCATGACACTTGTCAATCCCTTGCTCAATTTGAGGATCCTCTGACTTTTTGACTACAAGCTCACCATTAATTTTTGAGTGAACAATTAAATGCACTCCATTGGATCTTTAAGATCCATTGATGACATCATTTTGATACTTAATTTTGGATCTTTGATTTGATCAAACATTGACTATTGATCTTATTTTAGGAACTTTTGACTTTTTGACCTTACACATGTCATAGATATTCTACTCGAGCTCCTAAGATCTTGAAACTTATCAATAATGCATTTAGACTTGGGAATATTTGAATCAAATGGTCATTTTATTATGTGTAAACTTAACATCCTTGATCATGTCACCTTATACCAAATTGCTCCTACATGATGTTTCAATGACAGTCTGGTTCTTCTAGTATTTAAGTTAGTCATTTTTTATTTAAAACAAGGACACTATGGGGCATATAAAATTAAGCTACGGTAATGGTCATCAAATCCTTGAATGATAGGGGTTGATATTTTGTCTTGTGAGGCAAAAATTTTAACATTTATTATGACACTAATGGCTTTATGAGCCTGTTGGTCATGGAACCCAGACACTTTTATGATAAGGTAACTCAAAGAAGCACAAGATGATGACACTTTGGACTGAATTGTACTCTTAACACCTCATATACTTGTATTAAAAATAATACACACATATACACAATAAATAAAAAACCTTACACTAAACAACACACCTAATAACTATGGACAAACAAAGGAAATAACTAAACAACAAGTCACAACCTACAAACTTATGCAAAGCACTTATTTGGACAAACAAACTAAGTAATGTAAAATTAACCTAACTTTAATTTCATTATCCCAGGGTCATATGGAAATGTTTTATGATCATTATATCACCTTGATGTGTATCTTTCCTATGATTATTTATGTGTAATCAAACTTGGTTCAACATGTGACAACTTCCTTCTACAATTAACACTCTCCTAATTACCTAGAAGAGTTAAATGACCATCTAGGTCCATTCATATGTACATGGGTTGAGTATGAGGGTCAATAATTTAATCATACTCCTTCCAAATATTTATATCTTGCATCACTAACCTCATCTCTTCTTCAATCAGGAGCCATAACTGGTTTTGGGCTCAAGATGATAAGCTATCAAAACATTCTTGACAAGTTCCTTCTTTTCAATCTTTGATTGGTGTAGAGGTGAGGTATATAACTTTAGGAAAAATTATTCTAAGTCATCATAAGAGGAAATTTCATCTTGGTCAATAAAAAAATAATAAGGTTTATTTAAACTTCGACCATCTATCTACAAGTCATCAAGCCGATTACTCACCTCCTTCACTTTGGTAGGATCATCATAAGGTTCTTCATCAGCTAAAGTTTGCTCATCCTCTTCATCAATAGAGAGAGGTGGTTCCTTAATCCAATTAAGTTAAAACTCATCTTTCCTTTGTACTCCTTTATTTGCATTACTTTCCTCATTTGAATCATTAGCCTCTTATTCAACTTTATCACTCAGATTGGCCTTCCCAAGATGTTCCATTTCATTCAAGAAATCTAAACACAAGTGTTGACACTGGTATTCTAATGGATTCTTGACTTAAATATCAATATAATCATCATGTATGTTACCATATAATTGGTCTCTTATAAAAATATCAATTTGTGTTTCATTTGCCTTAGCTCCATCATTATGACATTGTAGTTACCTTTTATCATCCAAACTCTACTCATGCTTACCTTTCAATCTAATGGAGTGCATATGGGTCCCAATTTAAATATATTATTTATAAACACTAAAATTTTCCTCTCCAAGGTTTTCTTGACACTTAGCTACAACTGTATCACTGTCTATCTCTTGATTGAATGACCCCTTTTTTACCAACTTTGATAGTTTGCCCACCATGCTTGAATGATCCAATTCTAATTTTGGTGTACTTGACTTATTTTCAAGAGGGGAGAGGGTGGGTGGGTAGCATATATAATTAATATGCTTGACTCCTATAAGGGTATCCTTCCAATTAGGGATATTTAATGGTTTTTTAGGAATTTCTTGGGATTGAGGGGGAATTTGAAGGGGGAAATAGGTACTTGAGTAATAATAAATAAAGGACTAATAACATATTTCATAGCTATGATTTCTTCCTTATACTCCTTTTCAAGGGTGGGAATGATTAAATTAGGATCCATGGCCCATGAATTCTTCCATATGGTTATTATATCAAGCTCTTTGGTAGGTATAGGATCTTGAACACAAGTTGATTGCCCTGGGGACAGAAGGTGAAGGAAGTCTACCTTTGGGGTTATTAGAGGAGATAGCAAAATGTGGAACTTAGAGAGTGAATTAGACTTGATTTTCAACTCCAAACCATGTTAAATTTTTCACACTATATGAGACAAGTTATAAAACAAGTACCCTCTAACCTTAGTCATAAATTCATTACCCAAAAACAAGGCAAAATGAGGCAATAAAGCTGCTACAATAAGGTCTTACATAATTGAAAGTTTAGGGTAGGCGCAGAAAGTGAGTTGAAGATTTATAAAAATTACAAATACTTTTATGGGAGACCAATTCCATTGTAATTAAAAGTTATAAATAGGTTCATACCTCAAATTCAAGGTATCTACCATTGATTTAAGAGCAATTGAAATATTTGCCTTGTTATGAAGTAAACAATTATGGATCAATAAATCTCCTATGACCAAGGAGGAAAGAAAGGGTATTAGGTGACCAATATAAATGTTTGTGGTTGGTTTGAAATATTATTTTTATGAGAAATAATATCTTGGCATTCAACCCTTTTTTGTCTAAGACTCTCCTACAACTTGTCCCTTTCTTTTCTTAATCTCTCAATCTGTAAGTGTGATAATCAATGTTTAGTATAGGTGGATTGCAAGGGGTATCAGGTTGAAAATAGGACTGATTATGAGGATGAGGAGGTTTCCATGGAGATAAAGGAGGCTCAAATTATGGTGGATTATCTTGGTAGTGTGTAGGATATGTATTATATGGTTGGTAAGGATCAGTGTATGGGTCATATGGGCTATGATAGGGTGGATATAAGGGTGGAGGGCATAAAAATACCTCATAGGCTGCTATGGATCCTTATAAAATATGTGTATCAAATAAAAACCATTAATAAAACCCTTCTTACCTCTATAACCATGAAATAATTGGTATCTCTGAACTTGAGATTGATTACAAACCTTCCAAAGATGCTTGACTTTGACCAAAGTGACCACAGATGATGTTGTTGATGTATTTATCTTCTAAATGTCCTCCAATATCTTCATAGCATGTTTTTTATAACTTTAAAGTTGTCCCATTGGGTGTGCTATAATTTTTGGAGTCTTAAATTGCACCCTAGCTGAGTAAAGGATTGTTTAGGTCCTCTTGCTTAAACCTAGTCCAACATGGGAATGACCCTAAGTTATGGGTTACCTAAACTTGTGTTAGACATATAGGATTTTTAATGATGTTATCTCCTCTAATTTCTCATTATAGTGTTCACCTAAAACCTAAATAGGTTGGGATGAAAATAGAGGAGTTTCATGAATGAAAACCTACTCAAGTGTGGTGATGTACCATGAATTTATTTTATCCACTCATAGGCTTAAACTCTCAACACACTAATGTACTATGAATAAACTTAACACAGTTCCTAAAATAGTTTTCAAGAAAAATTTATTCACCTAGAGGTTAGTTTTATTAACTTAGGCTAGAGGGAAATGAGGGTAAGGCCTGATTGAAGGCACTTACAGTTAGTAGTCCACTCTATACCTAAGACATCAATATTATGACACACTAGATGACCTACAAGGAAATATTGTGAGCACTTAGGTTGAACTTAAACCTATAAATGGAAGATTAAATCACTTTTACATATCAAAAAAATATAATACACTAAGCATATATTGGTAAAAAACTTCAAGTGTCTTTCTCATTAACCAAGAGGTGCATGAGTATAAATTCTGGTAAGGTCTAGTCATATCAGCCCTAAGGGATCCAAAATCAAGAGCTCAAATCTTGAATTTATAGTATAATGGGAAGATAAATAGGGTAAGGGATGTATGTGAGAGTGGAGAAGGGGTCATAATGATCAAGTCAAGATTACCACCAAAATCAATCATAAATGTCAACATAAATATCCTCAAGCCCCTCATTGCATTAATGTCATTATGACTTTGTTGATGTGGAAGAATGGAGAAAAGGTCATGGAGGATAAAAATTCCACTATGAAAAATCATGTATGGTTTCCTAAATCTCCTTGAGCTCCTCATTATATTAATGATCTTTATAAACTGCTAACTTACCTGAGTCCATTGAAGAACACACTATGTATTTCATGTCAAGAGCTCGACCACATTATACTATCAATTTCAGACACATGTTGTCTTCCCATCTAATAAAATTTCCTCCATCAATTTCTTAAGTCTTGTATCCATAACCTTCATCATTGGCCATTGATATGTGATCAACATTTAAAATTACGACACTTGGAAATTGTGCATTTATCCTCCAAATCATGTTGTCAACTTTGTATACCTCCACGCTTGCACCATATGGTGGCCTTGAATTTGATCTAGGATCTTTGTCTTATGTAATATTGATCTTATCCACATGAATCAAATTTTTTTGTTGATCTTTATCAGTAAGATCAAATGCACACCATTGATCATATAGCTTTCCATGATCAAGAAACTTGTCAATCCCTCACTCAATCTTGGGATCCTCTATATTTTTTATTGTGAGATTTCCATTGATGTTTAAGTATAAGATTAAACATGCTTCATTGGATCTTTAGGAAAAACTAATGTTTTTAGGTTTCCACTCACTATTGGATATTTTATTTGATCTTACACTGATTATTGTTCTTGTTTTAGGCAATTTTTTACTCTTTGACCTTGTACATGTTATATATCTTCTACTCAAGCTCTTGAGATCTTGACACTTGTCAGCAACACATTTAGATGCAATAATATTTAAATAAAAATTGTTAATTTATGATGATTGAACTTGAGGTCCTTGGGTATGTTTCCTTCTGCCAAATTGCTCCTACATGATGTTTCAATGACGGTTTGGTTCCTCTAGTGTTTAAGTTACTCATTTTTTCTTTAAAACAAGAACACTATGGGGTATATAAAATTAAGCTAAGGTAATGGTCATCAAATATTTTAATGATAGGGGTTGACATTTTTTCTTGTGAGGTTGAAATTTTAACATTTCTTATTATAAATAATAATATTCTTGTACTTCTTAGCATTAATGATTGAAAGCTTATGAACTAAATATGATATATGGTATTTTATATCATGACAATATATGACAACATTTCAAGGATTTACTTCATATAATAAATTTAAATGGTAAATATATGGTTGACCACATTTAAAACAGCACACACCTCTAATGGTGAGATGTCACAATGGATTGCATCTTTAAAAATTTTGATTTTGTACACCAAGTGACACTACTAGGTGATCCATTTCTCAAGCCCTACACTAGACCATACACTAACGTATGGTTATGGATGATGTATAAATTTCAAATTCAATTTTTGAAAATATGCTTTAGGAGAAATTAAATTCTTATGACTTCCACTAGAAATGATGAAGTGTATTGGCTCACCATTGATCTACATTTGTTAATGAAACAATATTTTTAATTCATATAATTACTTGTCAGGGGAAGTAGATATATTTTAGTACTGACCATATCATTGGGTTCATAATATATTATCTACTTACCTTTTCATAGTTCTAGATAACTTATACCCACTTCTCAATGTGTGCAAGTAGAGAGCTCATAGTGTGACACTCTTCATTGGATTGAATATTGAAGTAATGAATTAAGCACCACTTTCTAATATTAGACTACTTGTTCTAATCATTTGAAAAAAATTTCCACTTTCTAGTATGATGAATCAATTAATAGACATACAAATAGAAGGCATTCAATGTAATAATTTGGATTATAAAATGTCCTCATATGGAAAGAAATTGATTGGTTTCAATAAATCACATAGCTTGGTTATCCTCATATTTACTACCCATTTTGGGTGCTATGGTGGTTTTACTTCTCTTTTTCTAGCATATTTTTAATTGTGAATTACATAATTTATAATAAGCCCATATTTTTTCATAGGTGATAAATATTTATGTTTCAAATTTTCCTCCACATCATTTTGATTACTATATCTTATATTTTATGTTATCACTCAACTCTCCACTTGTATCTCCTAGCATTGTTAACCCCCAAAAAAATACCACTATCAAGGTATTAGATGGAGTGATTAACTAGGAGGAGGGATGAGGAGGAATTGATTAGAGATGATGAGGGAGTTAATAGGGATAATGAGGGATGGTGAGGGTCAATGAGGGATTGATTATGGAGGATGAAAGAGTGATTATGGATGATGAATGATGGTGAGGTTTAATGAGGGAGTGATTAGAGATGATGAGGTATGATGAAGTAGTGATTAGGGATGATAAAGGATGGTAAAGGTTAATGAGGGAATGATTAGGGATGATAAGGGAGTGATTATAAATGATGAGGAATGGTGAGGGTCAATAAAGGAGTGATTAGGGATGATAAGGGATGAGGAAGGAGTGATTAGGGATGATGAAGGAATGATTAGGGTTGATGAAAGAGTGATTAGGGATGATAAGAGAGTTATTAGTTATGATGAGGGATAGTGAGAGATAATGAGGGAGTGATTAAGGATGATTAGGGAGTGATTAAATATGATGAGGGATGGTAAGGGTTAATGAGGGATGATGTTTGAGTGATTATGGTCAATGAGGGAGTAATCAAGGATGACGAGGGAGTGATTAGAGATTACTAGGGATAGTGAGGTTTAATTAGGGAGTGATTATAACAATGATTAATTATGTGAGAGTGATTAGGGGTGATGAGGCATGAGTAGGAAGTGATTAAGGATGAAGGAGGGATGATGAACAAATGTAATTAACATAGAGTGGTCATATGATATGTATAGGTCATCAATGTGGCCTATGTTACCCCAATCATACCACTTTGCATCAATTTCAAAGTGAGTGGTTTGAAAACATTAATTGTGATAAACCTAAGACTCCTAGAAATGTCAATAATAAATCTAAAAGGCATAAAAACCTAAAAAATGACTATATGTTTACCAAAAAAGGACACCAATTGCAAAAGTTATGACCTTCAATCTTTAGGTTCAACACTTAGACCCTTAAAATGCCTAAGTACTAAATAGATAAGATTTTGAAAAACTATTTTCTACATATTAAGGAATGAAACTATGAGACCAACTCTATTATTTGTAAAATGACCTTAATTTCTTATATTTACTAAAATAAATTAAAGTATAAGTTTATAGTATTAAATATAATCTTCCAAATTTATGTGCATGATGACATGATTTTATGTGCCAAAAAATAGGAATAAGATTATTTTATTATTTTTATAATAACACAATTTCATTATCTATTAACCAAGATTAGCTCCATCTATATGTTCACATGCTTTAATGTGCAAAAAATTAGGAATGCAATTGTGTTATTTTTTTATATATAAATGTGATCACATTATTGTTTTTACATGAACACTATCACATTATTGATTTTAAAATAACATGAGCATGTTATGTATTTATGTGATCACATTATATATTAACACAATCATGTTATGTCTTGGTAATTTTCAAGCCATAATTTAAATAATGTGGTCATGTTATTTAAATAATGCAGTTGTGTTATTTAAATAAAATGATTGCATTATTTAATAATGTGATCACATTATGGAAAATGTCCACAAAATTATCTCCCAAATCCATGCACTTACCTAGTGGGTGTAATCCCACATGTGAATCCATTGAGATATGGATTAGATTTTGATGGAAGAGGATGGTTTTGGGAAGGCTAGTATATAAAAAATGTAATTGGAAAAGGAAAAATAATATTCTCTAGGTACACTTTGTATGTTGGATGGGGATACCATGGTCATTAATATTCATGACCAAAAGAGTGGTTCTACCACTTACCCCATCTATGTGATCGAGACATCACATTATCTACCTCATGTGTTTGATGTAGGAGGATCCAAGGGTTTGGGAAATCTTACATCACCCAAAAATAGAGTGATGTGTTCATGTTGTGTTTGCCTACAAAGATTGGAGAATAATCAGGATAACTCATAAGAATTGAGTTATTTTCAATCAGAGGAGAATAATGTAGCAAGAAAACACTATTCATACAACACTTTTCCTAAGTTACTATTCATTAATGAGGTGGTAGACACTATTCATCTTGGTGAGGTGTCACAATATTATTCTTGAGTGCTTAGGTGGCATGGGTTGAATGTATCATGTAAGTACAAGAAAGAGTGGTAAAAAAGGCACACCTACCTCTTTTGGAAGCTTAAGTTAAGTGGGAAACATGTTTCATTATTTCAAATTGCCATCTTGTTTTTCCTTTTGTTATTTCATGAAGGTGGTGCCAACTATGCAAAGATGCTTTGTGCCTAGTCAAATGTGACACCATGAAACATGTGTCTTAGATTACACCTTGTCTCATGTCAATATTCCTTCCATGTGAAGGGGTGGTACCATTTTGGGCCCCCTTTGTTGATTGTTATTTCCTCCCATAATTTCCTTTAAATGTTTGTATTAATGCTTTATGGAGGGAGGTGAGTTAGGTAATAGGCGTAGAGAGAAGCTTTAATGGCCTCCTTGGCTTGTGATGCCAAGTATTTATGTGATGAGAGAGTAAGCTTGATGAAGATTTTGTAATTGTGAGAGATTTTAATGAGAAAGTGATAAGTTTATGTGATGAATTCTTGATGAGTTAATTTGATTTTTTTAAGGCTATGGATTGTTGAATCCATTATGTGGTTGGAGGCCACATAAATTTCCTAGAAGATTATGGTTTAACTATCTCCTCATTCAACATTTATTTCTTCTTACATGCATGTAACTAATTATCAACTCTCAAGTTGCCACCCTCTCATTGTATTCACTAGCATCTTCATGATATTGCATGATTTTCAATGTAGGATCCCCACTATGGCCATTCATCCAAATTAATAATGGAAATTAAGTGTTGGCATCTTTTTATGTCTTATTACATCCTAAAATCTAATAAAAACCCTCAAATTAGAGACCTCTTTCCTTGAAGAGGCAAACTAACTCCTCTTGATTCATGACTACAACAATCCATCTAAATAGAATAGCCAAGGTGGATAGTGTATAGATAAATATTATCTTGATTCTTGACCTTCATGTGGTTGGCACTATAAATAAATAATTTTATATTATTCAAGTTAAAAAAAGATAACTTGTTAAGTACTTAATGTTTTCATGCTCTTTAACGGTAGTGAAAATGCACTTTTGGGTGGATTTAAATGTAGTGGTGATGTGATCACGTCTAAGTTTCCTATCTAGATGTTATTTAAGTGATATATTCTCAAGTGGAGGTCCTAGAGGTAGAAATGGTAGTTGGAGCTCAAGAAGTTGCCTATTCAATGCCAAAAAGTTACATTTTTAGACACATCACTGTAATTTGTCTAATGGATTGCTATCAAATTTTATAAATGAGTTATATAGGGTACGATTATAGGTATTAAAAAGGAATAAAATTCTTTTGATGGTTCAAATAAATGATTTTTTATGTTTTTTATTCATGTTTCAACTCAGGCTAAAAAGCTCATTTTTCTTGTATTGGGTAGGGCATTCTTGAAGTCAGAATGGGTGGGTTGTTTATCGACAAGGAATAATAGGAGGCCAAAAATATGGTCATATATGTTATCCACCTCATATACATGTTGACAATTTCAGTTAGGAAGCATCATAACTAGAGTTTTGCAACCACAATTTAAGCTTTGACAACATTTGTTGTTAGTGTTTTTGTGCTCGTGAGCAGTAGTGAAAATGCACTTTCAAGTGGATTTGAAATTCATGTAAGTTTGATCACATGTAACTTTCCTATATAGATCTGATTGAAGTGATATATTCTCAAGTGGAGGTCCTAGAGGTATAAATTACAGTTGGAGCTCAAGAAGTTGCCTATTTAATGCCAAAAAGTTGCATTTTTAGACCTGCCATTGTAACTTGTCCAATGGATTACTCTCAAAGGTTATAATTGAGTGATACATGGTGTAATCATAGGTATTAAATAGGAAAGGAAGGTATTTTAATGTTCATGGAAATGAGTTATAGGTTTTGTTTTATATGTGTTTGAACAAAGGCTAAAAAATTGCATTTTCTTGCATTGGTAAGGGCATTCTTGAGGCTGGAATGGGTGGTGGGTTTGTCAATTGGACCTGATGTGAGGCCAAGAACCTAGTAATAAATTTTATCTATGCCCTAGACATTTTTATAGTTATATATTTGGGTCAAGAATCATTATAACTAGAGTTCTGTAACCATAAATTAAACTTTGACAACATTTATTGTTAGTGTTTTTACACTCCTAAACGGTAGTGAAAATGTATTTTTGGGTGGATTTGAATGTCTTTGGAGTGTGATAATGTGTAATTTACCTATATATACATGATAAAATTTATATATTCTCAATTGGATGTCTTGAAGGTAGAAATGATAGTTGGAGCTCAAGAAGTTACCTATTAAATGCCAAAAAGTTACATTTTTGGACCCATTACTACAACTTGTCTAATGGATTTATCATGAAGGTTAAACATAAGTGCTTCAAGGTGAGATAATAGGGCTTAAATATTTAGGGTAAGGATTTGATTTTTCATTTAAATGACTTACACATTTTATTTTACGTATGTTTGAATTCAAGTTTAAAAACTACATTTTTCTTGTATTGGGAAGGGTGTTCTTGAGCCCAAAATGGGTGGTGGGTTTGTTGATCAGGACTGATAGGAGGAAAATAAATTAATAATATATTTTATATTTCCCCATAGATGTGTTTTTAGTGCTAAGTTTTTTTGGAAGCATTGAAACTAGAGTTCTGCAACTACAACTTAAACTTTGACAACATTTATTATTAGTGTTTTTGTGCTCTTGAACAATAGTGAAAATGCACTTCTGAGTGGATTTGAACTTTGTGGTGATGTGATCATATATAATTTTCTTATCTATGTGTGATATATTCTAAATTTGAGGTATCATAGGCATAAATGACAGTTATAGCTCAAGAAGTTACCTATTCAATGCCAAAAAGTTACATTTTTGGACCCATCACTATAATTTGTCCAACTAATTGCTCTCAAAGGTTCCACATGAGTGATCTAAGGTGAATTATAGGTATTAAATTGGTAGTTTATGGATATTATAGTTCATATAAATGATTCATAGGTTTAATTTTATACATGTTTGAACTTAGGCTAAAAAATTACATTTTTCTTATATTGGGAAGGGCATTCTTTAGGCTAGAATGGGTGGTGGGTTTGTCAATAGGGAAAAATGGGAGGCAAAGAACCTATTCCTATATTTTATCCACCCATCATAGATGTGTTGTAAATTACATTTTTTATTCAAGATGAGGTCTTTGTATATTGACAATTTACTTGGAACTAATATTTTCTACTTGCACTTATTGTTAATCTCTGTATGGTTGAATGAAAATTATGATTTTTTAATGATGCAAGGAATTTATGGGTAGAAGATTCAATTTCATAGTTTCAAGTATTTAAAAAAAAATTTAATTCCAAAAACTAAATCAAACTTTTGCCATAGGACTTTAGTAAACCATATCTCCATGATTGTTATTCCTCCAACCACCTTTACTTGAGGGTGAAACTACTCCTATGTCTACTTGCAACCACTCAATCCTCCACAAATTTTTCTAAATTTTTGTTCCATCTATCCCTCTTTATTAAACCTCCTACCTAATCTAATAACTCATACTACTTCCCAATACTCTTGTAAACTACACACCCCCATGCAACTCTCTCGCTCTCCCTTTTCTCACCTACTTTTGCATGAAAGTGTGTTTTAAGTGTTCAAATGATTTGGAGGATAGAAAAGGTTTGTGATATTGTCAAAGATTATTTGTCAAATATCAATTTTAGGAGGCCTAATACCCTTAAGGGACAGGCCTACAAATCAATATAACTATTAATGGGTGTTGTCTTGGGTTTAGAGACCTCAATAGGGAGTTGATGTACATAAGGAGTGAGGCATTGAAGGGTCAGAAACTAGTCTTAAAATGTGCATTAGGCCTATTAGGACAAATATACCTTTAAGGGAAAAAGTTCAATAAAGTGTAAAGGAGTATAGAGGCCTCTAAAAGTAGATTGAGTGGGTTGATTGAAGGTTGGATAGGTAGATATATGAGCTAGAAGTGTTCTTGAAATTATTAAAGAAGAGGAAGGCATCTAAGCATAGCTAAACCTATGGAATGTATAGTGAGAGAGTGTGAAGAGTGAATGAAAAAAGGGCTAGGTTGGAGGATATTAAAGTTGATGTAGGAGCATCACCAATTACATGTAGAATCTATGTTGACAATAGTCTTAGGTAATTATTAAGACCTATAAACTAGGTTAATTTAGTAAGTTTAATTTGAACGAGTAAGAGATAATTTGAGAAAGTTTAGTAAATTAGTAAGCTTGATTTTTAATCTAAAAAAGTGATAATCCTAACTCATAATGAGGGGGAACCATACAATACCAACCAAAGAGCTTAAAAAGACAAAAAATATCATTTTTGAAGAGGTTAGAACATATTTTATAGCCCTATATCAGTGGAGAAAGACTAAGTAAATACTTTATTTTTGCACATAATAAATATTTATGAGTATTATTGCATGTTTTACATTGTATTATCCTTTTATAATATAATTTTAATCCTTTCATATTGACTGCAAGCTTAAATCTCATTTATATTTGTGAAACCCTCAAGAATTTTGTATTTTTACTATTAAAGTCATTTTAGAGGCTTATTTACATGTGGAAACTATTATATGAATTCAATTTCAGTATTTTAATAGTTGTGTGAACTAGGAATTTGACTAAGAAGAGGAGATTAGTATTGTGTTAGTGACAAAATGAACAAAGCAAATTGACAAAGAACACACTAAACTAACACCTTCATGCCTAGTTACCAAGGTGAGCTTAATAACAAAAAAAAGAAGAAGACAAAGACAACTAAAAAGTAAGGAAAAATAAGAATCCTTCACCTTCCTTGTATGCTCCAAATGCTTTTGTAGTGGCTTGCTTGGCTTGTGCTCATGAAGTCTTCATCGAAGGAGGCTTGGCTATCTCCTCTTCTCCTTGGCACCTTGTGGATTTGGATTATCTTAGATTGAAATCAATTTGGCATGGTAAAACTAATTGTAATAGATTTTGGAATCATTTTTACATTATAACTTTGCATTATCAAGACTTAAAATTCATGTGGTAAGGCCTCCTATATATAGATTTTTGCAAATAGGTAAAATCAACATGAACCATCCATATCAAGATTGAGATGTGTGGCTAAGGATTAATCAAATTTTCAAATTAAAATTCATAAATAAGCTCATCAATATTTGGGATAGAGGAGTAATTAAGAGGCATGGAGGGCATTGATGAGGCATGGGAGGCATGTATCTTGATATTTGTGGCATTTATGACCTAGGGATGTCTTCCAAAGAAATGAGGTCACCTAATGATGTACATATTCAATATTAATTTCCAAAAATAAGTATTCAAAATTTTTCCATGGAATTCTTAATTAGGCTCTAATTTGGTTTACCTAGCTCTTAAGCATGATTAAGCACTTTGTGCACAAATTACTCAAATTGATTAGAATGCCTTGTTATTGATCCAAATTTTGATTGGATTCGAATTATAATGTGATGTTAGATGTGTTAGATTTGTTATCTCATTTAGAATTTTTTCAATAGTAAATAACAAAGGCATGCATCTTGTGCTAGATTTTTGATAGAAAAGAGCAATCCAGAGCACCCAAGTGCAAAATTGGCATTTTAACTCGGAATGATTTGATCAAAGTTAGTTGGCCCATAAAATGCATTGCCCCATTTAATGATACTATAGCCAAAATTAGCACTCGAATATGTTAGGTTGAAATATTTTAATGTGATTTAGTGTTTTTAGGCCAAATTGTGCACTTTGGTGGAAATTGGTCAAAAGCCTGGTTGGAGGTTATTGATGGCTAGTTTTAGATGTCTACAGTTTGCCCCTATTTGAGAAGGCATTGAAAGTTATAATAAAAATAACATATTCTCAAATAATGAAAAGGTTTTGTATGCCTATAACTATAATGATGATAAACTAACTATATGATGCCCCCTCGAGGGAACTGTTGGCATAACTAGTTCGGCTAACGGTCCCTCAAAAAAAAAAGCAAAATGAAGAGACCAAATAAAAGAAATATGATTGGGTGAAAACAAAATGATTTTGAAAAAGTATTTAAAATCACTGAGAATGTAAGTGGGATGGTGTATAATGGTTTGCCCAAATACCATTATAAGCATTGTACCCTAATAGTGGCAACATGGTATGATAACATAATGAATTGCCCAAAGGTAATTATAATCATTGATAAGATGGAGTTGCCCCAGTTAGTATAGACAAACAAGATAACAACATGCCCCTATATGGGTAAAAAAATTAAAGTGGTGACAACATAATTATTTGCCCAAAGGTGGTTATAATCATTGAGAAATATAGGTGAGATGGTGTGCAATGATTTGCCCATAGGTGGTTATAATCATTGGACCCCAATTATGGAGAACATGACAAACTTGGTCGAGATGATGATAACTTAGCATAGAGGGTAATGATGAATTGGAACAACCTACTAGTAGGGAGATTCTCATTCGATCTAATAAAGGTTGAAATTCTTTCATGGTTAATTACTTTGTTTGGGATATGATTGGGATTGAATCAAGATGTCAGTGTCAAAGAGATGTTGATTCCACCATTTCTAAATAGAATTATTGAAGTTGAGGTTTGTTGTAGCATGTTTTAGTAGGCATCATTGTATAAGATCATGAAGGCTTGTCTAAAATATGCATAAGGATTGACTCTCACAATCCAAAAATCAATAGAAAAAAATACACCAATGATAAAGACCATGATGACAATGTAAACATATGAATATGGATGGATTCAAGTATAAGTGTGGGAAATTAATCACCCAATGAATACACATAAACTGAATCAAAGCAATAGTAATGAAAGCAAACAAACAGGCAGATAAATAAACAAAATAAGTAGAGACAAATAAACAAACAATGCAATAAAAACCATACAAACATTGCCCTTATAAAATAGGTGATAACTTAGCAAATGAACAAAATAGGGGAATACAATAAAAAAGAAGGGGGTGGTTAAGTTATCTCCATGTGCACTAGACAAGTGGGCACTACCTACATAGTTCTATGGATGTAATATCCAATAAAAAACATTAAGCCAAATGTAGTTCTCCCAGGGAATGGGAAAAATGTGATAATTGATGAAAATAAACATAATGGATGTGATAGAAGAATAGGAATGATCTTGAAAAATGGCAAGTGCATGAGAACCAAAGGCCAAAAAGGATGGGGAAACTAAGAGACAAGTGTTTACTTTCAACTTAGTAAAGATTCCCAGAATCCTTAAGGCAAAGAAGTGGTCAGTGTTTTTGTTATTTTTTATCAATTTTAAAAATGTTTTTGGAATTTTCAAAGTATCTCAACTCGATCAAGAATGACAAGACACTAAATGGTTTAAGCTCATAAAATGATGAGAGAATTCAAACTTAGGTTGCTCAAAAAATGGTGAGAGAATTCAAACTTAGGTTGCTTGAAAAATGGTGAGAGCATTTAAACTTAGGTTGCTCACAAAATGGTGAGAGCGTTCAAACTTAGGTTGGTCACAAAATAATGAGAGCATGGTGGAAAGGGTGACTGAGGTGACCTCAACAAATATTGAGCACTACCTACATAGTCCTAGAGTAGGATCTCAAGTCACTGTATTTATGCCCTATAGTGAAGGAATTAAACTAGTGTAGTAGCAAATTAAAAAAAAATAGGCACTGTTGGTAAAAAGGCATAGTATGGCATTAGAAGTGGCAAGTTGGTATGTCAAGGCTCAATAAACAAATGTTGCCCCTAGTTTTCCCATAAGCAGTTATAACTAGGACACAATGACATGGATCAATGGTACTAATTTTCCCAAAGGTGGTTATAATTATAGTAAGACTGGTGATAAGAAAGGAATAACAAATGAAGGTTACAACTACCAAAACTTCTATCAAACTGCTCCCAAAATATGATCTCTATTTGAAGTACTTAAAATAACTAATGAAACTGATCAAATTTATTGGATTTGAAAATGAATAATGAATGGAAAAAACCAAGGTCAAATGGGATAGGATTTAGAACACATTTGGTTGATAGACCAGAAATGTAAAGCGGACACAGCTAAGAGGATGGATAAGAATGATATTTGTACAAAGAAGAATAGTGATAAAATGGCACCACTGAAATGGTCCTTACAAATAATACACCTTAACAATAAAGCATAGTAATGATTAAGGTGAATAATATTAATCAACTCAGGAAGTTCATCTCCATTTGGTGTGGAAAGCTTGTATGCTCTTGATCCATAATCTATAGTAATAATGAAAGGTCCTATCTAGTTTGGTTTGAATTTACCTTTATGTTTCTTTTCAGCCATGGTATTATTTTGGTTTTCTTTAAGAAAAAGATCACCAAGTTCAAATTTTATATAATTAGCATGCTAATTTTAGTGGCCTTTGAGTTATTTATGATATGTCTAAATATTTTTGAGCACAGCTATGCATTTTTCATCAAGTAGATCTAGCTCTTGCAGGTGAGCTACTCAATAGTCATGATTATCTAGGACATGCTTGAAATATATGCGTAGTGAAGGTAATTAAACCTGAATGGGAAGGATGGCTTCAAAACCATTATTTTTTTGAAGAGGTTTGTTACTAAAAATATAAATTTGTTAGATCATATAAAATCCCAATGATCTCTATGGATTATCAATAATTAGCTCTCAGCTTGTAGAAATTTTGAGTAAATATGAAGTAAGGGTTTCATGAGTAAAACAACTCTAAAACTAAAATGATTGAAAAATAAAGTCAAAAAGTTTATGATCAAATGTAGAATGGATGTTATAACTTATTCCAAGTATCATTGGGTTGACAAGAGGTTTAAAACTATAGGTATAGAGGACTATTTTTCTATACACTAGTAGAAGACCATTTTTTAGAAAGTTATGCAAAAGGTAAGATGAGTTTTTGGTTGATTTGAGTTATATAAACTTGGGTAAGGATTAGAACATGTTATAGTTTCTAAAATACTACTAAAAATAAAAAATTTAATATCTAAAAACTCTATTTTGAGAAATTGGCCTATTGGAGCAACAACTAGGTCTAGAGACCTAGAAACCTAAAAAGATAGAATTGGAGAATGAAAGCTAAATATCTTAGAAACCTATAGTTGGTTGATTTATTTTAAGTTTTGAAACTTTAAATCCTTGATTTTTTATAATAACTATTGAAAGTGTCTTAAATTGGATTTTTTTAAAGGAAGGAGAGCAGATCTGAGAGATTGATGACTAGTTAAGAGTAAACCTAACAAGCAATTAACTAGTTTAAAAGAAGATTGTTTGAGAGTGGATTTTGAATCAATTTGAGAAAAATAGTCAATAAGTGAGGTTGTAATTATTCATGATCTTAGATAATATTAATAGGACTTTCATATCCTTCTTAAACATAAAAGAGCAAATTGTGCGTTAGGTGGTATTAAGGGATGATAAAGGGTTTTGGCCAAAGATGGAACATTGTCTCATGAGTGAATATTTTATTTCCAGTTAGTAAGGTTTCCTTTTATCAAACTAAATAGATTATATTTAAGGTCAATCATAAGTTTATATTTTAGTTTTGTCAAATATAAAGTTATAAATAGGAAGAAGTAAGTAGACCATGTACATGGTCACCAAAAGGAGTTGAGTGAAGAAGAGGTAGTAATAGAGATTACTCAAGAGGTGAGGGAAAATATAAAGGAATAATAATAATTTAAGGCATACAAGTAGTAGGCCTAGTTTCAATAAAAAACTAGTGAAAAAGGCATTAGATCTAGGTAAAGGTGAAAGATTAGATTTACAGGTATAGGTATCAAAGTGAGAAATTTGTAGGGATTTATGAATGATTTTATGTCTTTGCATTATACAAGTATGAACATGATATGGTATGGGCCTTAAGTGAAATCAAATTTCATGCTAATGATCAATTGAAAATATGCAAATAGGTGATGATAAATGCAAAATAGATAAGATTGTCATCATTTATTTCCACTATACACAATCAAATAAAAAAATTAATTTGAAAAAATATGGGAGATCAAAGATTTATAGAATTTAAAAGAACAATTTTTTAATCCTCATTTGTGTACAACATTAAATAAGAGATCTGATAGATAATAGTTTAGAAGATCAAAAAAAACTATATGATAACATTTTAAATTAAAACTTAATATAAATTAAATAGATTAACATAATTCAGATGAAAACTCCAAAAAAATCATATAGGCACATGTACAATGTCAATAATACATATATTGCCATGATAGGCATACAAAAAATTACATCTACCAATATAGTATCTAATGTCGAGTGAATGTCATATACGCATATACAATGCCAAATATGAGTTCATTGCCATATATGCATACAAAAAATCACATCTCATATAAGACATCCTAATCATCAAATATCCTCCCTCTCTTTGCTTTCCTTGAATAAGACTCTCCCTGAGATGCCCTGTTGGTATATAGAGATCCCTCTAATGCCTTAGATTGCTCCAAGGTCCAACTATGGGTCCTATGCTCATATCTCTCTTACAAATGAACCTATTCAAATACAAGTATTATTACAAAATTAACATAAAATACATTCAACCACTTGTTAAGAAATTAATTTTAAACTAGAATAAAGAATCATTTAAACATGCACTTCAAGCTCACATTCTTGCTCAATCTATTTTTTATGCTCCAACAAGTTAGTGGTAGGCTTATTTATTTGAATAGGTGTCTAAAATAGGGAAGAAACATGAGAATTTTCTCTACTAATCATCTAACTAGGACTATTAGATGTCATGGAATAACCCTGCATACACAATACATTCACATAATTAATATTTTCCCTAAGTATGTAGTAAAATTATTAAAATGGTCTTATTTTACAATTCAAAATTACAAGTTAATATATATCTCTATCAGCACATGTGTAGATGACATTATAGTAGTAATTCCTATGTCTATCTTGGCTCGTAGGAATGGAGGAGTGTCTACTTGAGCCATCAATTGAATGTAAACAAGGTCTCACTTACTTTTATATAAAGTATCAAAGATATATATGGCATGTTTTTCTCCTTTATTAAACCAAGAGTGTAATTAATAACATTGTACTTGAATTTTGAGATCCTTGATAGAAAAATTTAACTTAAGCCTAAAAGGAAAATATATATAGACTAAATGTACATAGAGCATAAGATTAACTCAAAATTTTACCTATGTATAAGTAAAAGGTGTCATCTTGATAGAGATAGATGCAATAATGGATGGGCCATTAGTTGGATCCAAAAATGTAAACAATGGTTGTATCAAATCAAATGTTGTAAATGTTGACTATGATGATGAAGGCATAATCACCTCCTAGAACCTAAAAAATGACATATATTATTCAATTTATATGTAAATTAATTTTTAGCTAAATTAAATTTGTAATTATAACTTAAATTTAACATGGAATTTATATAAAATATACTTGTATCTATGTAGTGGCTGATGTCTACACATTAAATGTGTGTGTTAAAAACTTATCACTCATAAGTATTTTATCCATGCCCTCTGAACCGCTAGTACCAGGATCATCAAAATTTCTAGTGCATATAGCTCTAAATGATGTACAAGGGTGGGGTTAGGTATATACACTAGGTGGTGTATCTCTAGCATCGGTCTATGAGAGCCTACTCGTATGCTAAACAAGTGTATCAATGAGAAAACTGAGTGCATGAAGAGTATTGATCTCCATGACCTGCTAAATTGTAGAGGGGTTCTCAAGTTCAAGTGATTTTTGGATATAGATCCTTGTAGGTTGATTAGGCACATGATGTGCACTTGTTCAATCCTATACAGAGCATTTCCCTCGGCCTTGAAACTCACTAAAATAAAAATAGTTTAAAATCTCATTGAGTAAAAACTCACAGTAGAGTTTACTCAAAAAATACAATAAGACCTCATGGTTTTTCATGGTGGATAATCAAACAACATCCACTATCAGTCCTAGAAATTGGCTATGATTAAATTGTGTTGGCAATGATGGATTGGAAAACATTTAGTAATTATTGGAAATAGTGCATTAGTGGCTAGGTTAATATATAAGGTGCCAATGAATTATTTTGATATGTATTTTTTCTTGACCTCATGTGATGATAATTTTTTAGCATAATAAGCCCTAAAACTATCCCAATATGAATCCCATCTATTAATTTGACTCATTATAGAGTCAATTTGACCTAATAATGTCTCTAGGAAATTGGCTAGATAGGTGAAATGGGTGTTGGTGGAAGTGGGATCCCTCATTCTCCTAATTAATTATTCAGTTTTATTTTTCATAATGTGGTTAACTAGACTCTCCTGACTGCCTAGGGGATTTTTTGGAACTGGAAGAGGGTTAGGAGGAGGGTTGATTGGAGGGATAAGATGAGGAATAAAAGGGTTAAGAGGGTTAGGTTGAGGAACAAGAGGGTTAGGAGGGTTAGGTAGAGGAATAGAAGGGTTAGGATGATGGCTATTTAAAACAAATAAATTACTAATTAAATAATGAAAATAATAAAAAAATACTAAAATTAATAAACAATAAATAAAAAATTTAGCACTTACCTCTTCTACATGGAAGCATCATCAATTAGTGGCTTCCTGGGATGAATTATGGTAAGTTTTATCCTCACTAGGGAAAAATGTGATCACAGAGTGGAGGAGACTAAGGGAAAAGATAAAACATGAATGGAAAATTAGGAAATTATACATTTGGGTTCATTTTTTTTTGTGACATAGGGAATGTGATCGTGCTATTAACTTTATCATGTTATTAATGTGATTATATTATTTATTTTAAATAATATGATCATGTTATTAACATTATCATATAATTTTAAATAAATAATACAATCACATTAATAATGTGATCAAGTTAATAACACGATCACATTCCCTGTGTCACAAAAAAAATGAACCCAAACATAAAATTTCAACATGATCATATTATTTAATAACATGATTGTGTTATGGCTCATTAATTACCAAGCCATAACATAATCATATTATTGAATAATAAGATCATGTTAATATGTGATCACATTATTTAAATAATGTGATCATGTTATTAAATAATGTAATCAAGTTATGGGAAATGTCCATGGAATTGTCCCCTAACTCCATGCACATACCCACTTATATGAAGTAGTTATGAAAATGGCCAATGATAAAGTGCCTAGTTGTGATAGGTTTCCTTGTGAATTTTTTAAAAAAATTTGGAATACTATCAAGGCTAACCTTTTCTAGGTCTACCTTGAGGCCTTTGACAATAAATCCTTGGGCCCAGACATCAAAAAATGGCACATCAAGTTTATTTCGAAAGTTATTGACCCTGAGTTAATTTTCAATTGGAGACCTATCACTTTATGAAATGTCTCCTACAAAATTATCACCAAGACTTTAGTGCTTCATCTCCACCATCTTCTCCCTATGATTATTAAATCTAAGAAAAAAAGTTCATATAAGGCCATTACATCCTATATAATGTTATTTCTAAGTGGGAAGGCATGGTGTCGGCTTGTCATTCTAACCAATAGGCCATGTTCATTAAGAATAATTTTGAAAAAGTTTATGACCACATAGAATGGTGATTTATGTTGGATATGTTGAACCTTGGGTTTTGGTTCCACCTTCTTGCAATCAGTCTACATGCTCTTTGTTGATGCTTCTACTTTCCTCTCCATTAATGGAGTTATCTCAAAACCATTTGGCCTTTTCATATTGATTATGCATGGTTTCACCTATTCCCAATTCTCTATGTTCCTATTACTAAGGTGTTTGGCTATCTCCTTTCCAATGCCCAATCTCAAGGCATTATTCATGGATTCTCCCTGCCTACTAAAGAATCCATACAACTTATCAATGGGTAATTTATGGATGATTCCTTACTCATTCTCATTTAGGATGAGGATAATGTTACTAATTCCATGCTTTGTATTCAAAATTTTTGTATCACTTATGGTTCTTACATACAATGGCATAAAATATAGTTATACAAATAATTCTTCATTCCCCCACCTCTTTGGATGGCACATTTCAATTGGAAGATCTTCCACATGATGATATATTTATATTGCTAGGGATCCCCTTCACCTTCCAAGCCTCACCTTCTAGGCTTTGGTAATATATGGTGGATAGGGCATACAAAAATTCTTTAGTAGTTAACCAAACCCCTTTCACTGATTAGAAAATTCCAAATTTATTCCAAAGTGCTCATAACCACCCATGTGTACTAGTCTTCCTAATGGGTGCCTTCTAAATAGTATATTCACAAACTTAAAAAGCTTCTCTATGATTTTATTTGGTCTAACCCCTCCACTGGTAAAGGATTTCATTAAGTATCCTAGGATTATTATTGTCTCCCTCAATAGGTAGGTGGTATTGTATGGACTTTTTTTATATTTCCCGATAAGGTTCAATACTTTATGTGAAATGGATTGTCCATGCCATTGAAATCAATGAAGCTTGGAAGGTTATCATTCATAAATTCATTACCCAAGGTTCACCTAAGGGTGTGAAAATTTAAAATGTTTGTTTTTTCCTAAGCTCCTCACTTTTACTCCTCTAGTTAAAATTATGGGGTCCTTTGTTATCAAAAGTATATGAAAACCCTGGGAGAAAGTCAAACCTTGGTTTTTATGGAATGGGTCTATTTTTTGGGATGGAATATCTATCAATCAAAATTATATATGGTGGTCCCCCATTATCAATATGTAAGTGGTTCCACTCACTAAAGTTCCTTAGATACATGTTAGGTTGTGGAGCTAAAAGCTTCACTGATGCAGACACGGAGGAGGTTGCAGGAGAATTGCTGAGTGTCAGAGACACCGGTGTCGGTCAGGCCAACCGACGTCGACAGAATAGGGCAGGAGAGCAACCAACATCGGTCAGAGATCGGCCGGCGCCGGCGAACCCCAAGCGGACAGGGACCGGCATCGGTCACCTGTGTGGTTCGACTGCGAGTATATTATGGGCAGTCAGTTGACGAACCAAGAGTTTGCATGCTTAGTGCTAATTATAGACTAAGAGCTGTGGATCTAATTATTGTACTGAGTGTCTAATTATTGTTTGGATGAGTTCTATTTATTAGACTCATGGTTGTATTGTAAACTTGTGCTAGGGAGTAAGAGAGCATAATTATAAGCTCATTCGGTGTGTGAGGTAGAGCAATTGGTGCGTTCCTCCTAGTGCCACAGTACCAAGCGTGTTGGTGCTGGATTGGAGAGCCAGTTGGGTTCTTCAAGTATGTATGATCTTGGTCATCAGGTGAGCATGGCTTATAGGAGATCTACATGGTAAGTAAGATCGTTGATCTGCAGGTGTGTGTGTGTGTGCAAGGTCGAGATTCACAGGTGTGCAGAACCATTTATTGATCTGTAGGTTGGAGATCAGATAGGACAGCAACACAACAGGGAGCAGGATCAGGTAGGGTCTACTTGGAGTACGGTGTGTACTCACTGTGATGTACGTGGAGTACATGGAGAGCTAAGAGGAAGGCATGGCAGTTCCTTCCATAAGTATGGTCTATTGAACAGAAGGTTGTTGCAGGTTCATGGGACATCTACTTGAAGTATGTTTGAGTACTTGTGGAGTGTGTGGAGCACTTGTGGTGTGCGTGGAGCATAGGAGGTGAACACCAACTCTGTGTTTGAGTTGGGTGTTGGGACCTGAGAGAGAGAGCTTTGTGAAGAAGAATTACTGTACACTTGAGGTGTGGGAATCCTCTGTAAGGTGGAAGAGTGTGGCGGCTCTTTATTGTAATCTTTTCTGTAAAGTGTTAATACAAGTTGTGTATTGTCTCTCATATGCTGTGTTATTCTGAATTCTAGTTACTTGGTGAATCTGGTTAATTTCTGCATATTATAGTTGCTTGGTATTTGGTAATCAATTGTATGCTTCCGGTGTTTCGCATCCTAACAAGTGGTATCAGAGCTAAGGTTGCAGGAAGCAGGGTTGTGTTTGGTTACAGGTCACTCTCAGGGGTTTCTGATCGAGTGGGAGTAGAGCAATGGCAGATCAAAGTAAGCTAAGGATGGAGGAGTTGAAAAGCACAGATGGCCACTCACGGTCTGATGGAAAGAAAGAGCAGGTAAAAGAATATTATTGGTTGGTAGCAGATCAGCATGAAGAAATTGAAGAAGCAGATGTTGCAGGTGTTGTTGCACAGGATGCTCTCGGAGGTTTCTTGGATAAAGTTGAATCTTGGTTAAAAGATTCGGTTGCCTCTTTCCATGCAGCCCTATGTAGAGGAGCTGGTGAGCCTTGCCAAAGAATTGGCAAAGGAGAAGTGAAGCTGAAATTACAGGTGGCCAACACACAGGTGTTGATGAGGGTCATGCAGGTCCCAGGTTTGGAGATATGGCTAATTTCTTCAGAAAGATTGGGTGATGAGAGATGCACAAGAACTCTCACAGCAGTAGCACTTGAATTAGCTGGTGGTAAGAAAATAGGTACTCTTTATCTACTTGTTTATATTACCGATTCTTCTTCTATTGCGGAGACGTGGCTTCATAGGCTTGGTCACATGAGCAGGAAGGAGATGCATGTTCTTAAGCGGAAGATGGATATATTTGATAGGCTTAAGAACTGGAAAGCCTTGGTGTTCTTGGAGGAGATGGTGGACAAAAATCAGTGGATGGGCTAGATACTTCTGAGCAAGGGCAGTTTGGACATGGGGATTGATTCAAAAGAGCTCGTGGGTAAAAAGTCATCACTCACAGGTGAACACAGGTACCGATGTCGGTCAGGAGGAACTGACATCGAATAGACAGGTGCCGATGTCGGTCATGTGCAGACCAAAGCCGGCAGTGTCAGGCAGGGTAAGATCGATGTCGGTCAGGAAGACCGATGTCAGTAGTAGGTAAGACCGATGTCAGTCAGGAGGACTGACGTCGACAGTAGGGACACTAATGTTGGCAAGTTGGTGTTCAGGGACAGACGCATGGGAACCGACGTCGGTCGGATGTAGACTGTGGGGTGGTCGAGGTCGGTCATTGTAACGGATTTTGGGTGGACAGTGTGTTGTCAAGGAGTCTCAAGCACCCATATGGAGGACTGAAGATGTAAGTAGGCCCTCAAATTCATGTTCCTCTTCTTTATACTTGTTACTGATTGTAGAGCAGGAAGGATCCAGGAAACAGGTGGGAGCATGGCAGGGATATGATGCAGAACCAAGCGGGAGATTTGGTAGGTTTTCCAGCTAGATGAAAGCATAGAGACGAATGGATGCCTTAGTAGAAGAATAGAGAGAATGGATACGTGAGATGGAAGGCCAGGGATATGGTCTTGAGGAGCTGCAGGACAGTGGTATAGGTTTTTTGACAGGTGGAGGACAGAGCATGACTCTAGTCAATGTCAGGGTAACTACTGTGGTTTGACTTACCAAGGGGATGATGATTGCAACATCATTCTGTTGCTGTATGTGGATAGTATGCTAGCTAGCAGGGGTGTACATACAGGGTTTTGCTAAGCTAAGGGTAAGATTAGTTCAGTGGCATGTCAGGAGGAGTTTGGAGCAGCAAAATTCTTTGACATGGGAGACATGGAGATCACAGGTAGATTTTGTCTCCAATGGGAGCTGATGTGAATTAGGTGTTGGTGAGGTTCAGGATGGAGAGCCGAAGCACACTAAGCGCTGGATAGGGACAATGTATGAAATCACATGAGGTCTGGTATAGACCTGAGAATTCCCATGCAGTGGGAGCTGTCAGAGAGTTAGGAGCCAATTCAGGGAAGTGAGTTCTCAGGGATTTGAGAGGGACCAACAGAAGGGATTCATGCTATGTAGGGTCAGGTCTTCACTACATGGGTTTGTAGGTTTAGATGTGGCAGGGTACTCGGATGACAGGAGGTACACCACGGGATGTGTGGTGGGATGTCTTCAGGATTGAGCTTGAAGAGGGATACAAACCAGGAAATAGATTAGACAGTGTATAGGTACAGGTATAGTGCAACTGTTTATCTCCAAGTGGGAGATTGTTAGGTTGTGGAGCTAAAAGCTTCACTGATGCAGACACGGAGGAGGTTGCAGGAGAGTTGCTGAGTGTCAGAGACACCGGCGTCGGTCAGGCCAACTGACATCGGCAGAATAGGGTAGGAGAGCAACCGATGTCGATCAGAGATCGGTCGGCGTCAGCGACCCCCAGGCGGACAGGGATCGGCATCGGTCACCTGTGTGGTTTGACTGCGAGTATATTACGAGCAGTCAGTTGATGAACCAAGAGTTTGCATGCTTAGTGCTAATTATAGACTAAGAGCTGCGGATCTAATTATTGTACTGAGTGTCTAATTATTGTTTGGATGAGTTCTATATATTAGACTCATGTTTGTATTGTAAACTTGTGCTAGGGAGTAAGAGAGCATAATTATAAGCTCATTTGGTGTGTGAGGTAGAGCAATTGGTGTGTTCCTCCTAATGCCATAGTATCAGGCGTGTTGGTGCTGGATTGGAGAGCCAGTTGGGTTCTTTAGGTATGTATGATCTTGGTCATCAAGTGAGCATGGCTTATAGGAGATCTACATGGTAAGTAAGATCGTTGATCTACAGGTGTGTGTGTGTGTGTGCAAGGTCGAGATTCACAGGTGTGCAGAACCATTTATTGATCTGTAGGTTGGAGATCAGATAGGACAGCAACACAACAGGGAGCAGGATCAGGTAGGGTCTACTTGGAGTACAGTGTGTACTCACTGTGATGTACGTGGAGTACATGGAGAGCTAAGAGGAAGGCATGGCAGTTCCTTCCATAAGTATGGTCTGTTGAACAACAGGTTGTTGCAAGTTCATGGGAGATCTACTTGAAGTACGTTTGAGTACTTGTGGAGTGCGTGGAGCACTTGTGGTGTGCGTGGAGCACAGGAGGTGAACACCAACTCTGTGTTTGAGTTGGGTGTTGGGACCTGAGAGAGAGAGCTTTGTGAAGAATAATTACTGTACACTTGAGGTGTGGGAATCCTCTGTAAGGTGGAAGAGTGTGGCGGCTCTTTATTGTAATCTTTTCTGTAAAGTGTTAATATAAGTTGTGTATTGTCTCTCATATGCTGTGTTATTCTGAATTCTAGTTACTTGGTGAATCTGGTTAATTTCTGTATATTATAGTTGCTTGGTATTTGGTAATCAATTGTATGCTTCTGGTGTTTCGCATCCTGAGAAAGTCAAACCTTGGTTTTTATGGAATGGGTCTATTTTTTGGGATGGAATATCTATCAATCAAAATTATATATGGTGGTCCCCCATTATCAATATGTAAGTGGTTCCACTCACTAAAGTTCCTTAGATACATGCTCTCAAATTCTTTCTTAAGTGAATTCATATGATGAATGATTTATTCTACAAAAACACTCATTTTTTATTACCTTGAGATGAATTCAAGGTGAAGTAAAATATTTCCTCTATTGAAAAGGATAATTTGAGGATATTTTGGTAGTTATTCCCATAGATATCCTACAAAAAATCATATTTAATTCCTCCCATCATTGGTGGAAATACTAGAATTTGTATGTGGACATAGCTTTCCAAAACTACACTACTCAAAAAGGGTATGAATGGATTTCTCCCCATCTACCTATGGTGGATAATCTCAATGATTGTTGGATCATACATTACTCCCTTTCTACTCAATGGAGACACTTCCAAACTTTGTGGTTATCTTATGTGAAGCCAAAGCTAGCTCAATTTAATTGGTGTCTTCTCCACCAAGGACCTCCCATAGGCAGAAGGCTTGTTCAACTAGGGGTGGCTCAACCCTAATGCCCTCTATGTGGTAACTTGGAGACAATCATGTAAGTTTTTTGGTTCTTTTAAAGGTCAAGTTTTCTTGGGTGTGGATAAAATTATTTCTTTAAGCCACATCACCACTCCTCATTCAGTTGGTTTTATAATCTATTGGGAGATAACCGACAAATTCCACTTTAATTCATGTAAGTTTTTCATGATTTCATAATATAAATTTTATTTTAGATATGGAAGGAATAAAATTCATATTTATTTTCTAATAACTCTAATAATAGTTTAGTTTTCTACTTATAATAAATGATGGACCCTAAATGTTGGCTAAGTCTTTTACTAAATAAGATTGGCACAAAAGAAGCATAGTGTAGAAAGAACATGACATGGAAGAGTCATGGAGTATAATATCATTGCATGGGAGTCCATCGTGTGAGAGGACTAGGTTAGAGTAAATATGTATAATAAATGGAGAACCCAAGAATGAAGGATGCAAAACACTAGCAAAAGACTTGGGTAGTGCACGGGAAGTGGGAGATGATTAGGAAGTGATTTGTAAGAATGAAATAAAATAAGTCAAGCAAAAATATATCACTGGCCCACATGAAGATAGGCACTCAAAGATGAGGATCCAACACTAAAGAGATAATATAGGGGCACAAAAGCCTAGGTCGATAGGAAATCAAGGTAATTATCCACCATAACTCAAGTCCATTAATGATCATTGGTGAGTCACTATGAGTGTGATTATTACTATAACTACTTGGTCAGGGAAAACCAAGTATAAATACCCTTTAATATAATCTTGTAATGTTATTGATTATTATTACATTGATGTGATCAAGTATCGATTATGATATTGTTATCATTGTACTCAACTAGATAGTAGAGTTATATGACTAGGTTACACCATGAAATTATTTAGGTAACCTGTGAATCTCTTTTCAATATGATGAATGGAACCTGTGTTATGTGAATTTTAATGTTCTATTTATGGATATAATGGTGTTGGTCATTTTGTATGTTAATGTTAAAATAATTGAGTTTAGTCCCATAATTAATATGTATTTCTTTTTTTGGTTAATTACTAAGTAAAATGGATGTGTTCAAGCATCATTATATGTTAGTACACCTTCACATGATAAAACCAAAAGGAATTGATTCATTTTTACGTGCTTCAAGTGAGCGCATGAGAACTCATTCTTGTGTGAAATGTCAGCATGCCAACATGTTGGTTTTTAATCATTTTAGTGCATGTGTAAGGAAGGTTATGCTTAGATACAGAAAGCAAACCCAACATTTTGGTTTCATTTCTTAGACCCTTAGCAGTTGTTTGCATGATGGTGGAAAATACTTGAGTGATTGTCACTTGAGAACATAGAGCAATCGATTATTAGTGTTGAAAATAACTTTACAATAACATTTATTAAATAATGAATTTTTGCATGCATGTGGTTTGAACAAAATCTAGACAATTCCTTGTATGAGATTGTTTTTGTGGATGTACTTGTTTGTCTACATGATTGGATCATAGCCTATGCTCAAGACTAGTTGAGAAATCATGGATGAAAGATAACTTGGAAATTTGAGTATCAAATGGCTCTAGCATACCTTGGAGCACCTTGAATTTTTGATGTTCATGTTTGGTGGTGAGGAGTGTTATATAGTTACATATTAGAGTATGTAATTTTAAATTATTCTTATCTAGAGGAAGCTCAGTTCCATTTTCTTAGAGCACCATGTGGTCAATATCTCAGACATTTTCCCCTAGAGGTGAAGAATTTCTTTGTCGACTCTAAAATTGATAATTTTTCCATGGAAGGATAAACTTTTCCTTACATAAGCATCACATTTGTTATGGTAATGCAAGGGTACTTTTGAATAATTATTAGTTAGGTATGGTAGCCAATCAACGAGAATTGTGGAAGCACAAATATGATAAATATTGATGAAGGGTTATAAGTGGAAGTGACCTAAGAAGGGGATGGGAGGACTTAAAAATTGTTGTAAAGATCCACAAGGAAGTAAAAGAGCATAAAGAGTACTCTCCAACTTTCACACTATAACCAATTCTAGCTCTAGTATATGAGGGAGAAGCAAGCCAAGAATTAGTGATTGAATAACTTGAGTTTGATAGACCCAATTATTTAACCATAGTGTGAGCTCATGCTTTTGAATTAGATAATATAATTATACATAATTTGGATACAGACAACATAGATTCATAGACTAAACCTATGAGAGAAACCTTAGTAAAACAAGTTTTAGATACAAGTTTATTAGCTATTTCTCTTCCTTTGTAAAGTAATTCTATGGCCCAACTTGGAATGCCTAGTGGACCCAACATAATTAGTGGGAAAAGTACTGGCCCAACTGTAGTTACTCAATCTACCTTAGCACCTAACATCTCAGGTGTTTTTTTAGTACTAAAGGTGTGGGAGGTGGACTAGGTGGTGGTCTAATCAATGCACTAGGATGGGGCACAAGAGGTAGTGGTAGACTTCCCCCCAAGGAATAGTAAGGCTCATAAGTATTCCTTAGTATCCATCATTACAAATAATTCAACCACCCATTGTATACTATGAAATGACACTTCTATTTTCCAAAGTATCAAGGTGTGGAGAATGTCATAAAGCATGTTCATAAGTGTGAACTTATATGATGAGCACATGGCATAACTTATTTTGAACATAAATCCACCCATTTTAAAACCACCCTTATGGAACATGCACATAAGTGGTACTATAAATATGATCCTAAAAAAACTATAGTAGATTATGATCAACTTAAGGTAGCATTTTTCCAAGAATTTGACATTCTAGAGTTCGAGTAATAAAGCATTATTGTACTAAAATATATCAAATAGGAACTTAATGAGAGTGTGCACAAGTATGGTTCACATTTCAAGACACATCTTTCTATGCTATCATTTGAGATCAATGATGCTCAACACACTCAATGGTTCATGGGAGGTTTATTTTCCCCTTTAGATGAACATTATCTCAAAAAATGTTTACCAACCTATGTGAGGCCTTGGAAGATGCCCTTCAGGCCAAATATATTGTTAGTATTGATATAAGGATCAATCTTTTCATGGAGGCTAAATTAACTATAATGGAATCTCAACTATAAAATCTAACTACACACAACACTCATAACACTCACAGTGGCCTATGGTGTGTCCATTATGAGTCTGAAGGCAATAATTAGAGTAATTATCCTCATAAGAACATACGTGTCATATTGAAGTAGTCATGTGAAACCTAAAAATAAGAGCATGATGTTATATTTTTTCCTCTACTACAACTTGCCACTCGGTCAAAGGTGTCAACTTATTATAACATTTGCAATGTTTATACTCATGATACCAATGATTATCATATCATTAGTGACATTCATGAGGCATTTGTTTGGTACATGTCATAACTCTATTAAAAATAACCAAGAAGATGGAGGTGGTTATTGTGGGTGAGGTTGAGGTCAAGGGTGTGGAGGTGGATGCTTTCCACCAGAAACATGTTATAAGTGTGGTTTTCTTGACCACTACTAGTACAATTTCCCAATCTTTCCTACATGTTACAACCCTTCAAGTTGTACTTCAAATAATGTAGTATTTTTTTTACTTTTAAAACCATTTACTTAACATTCATTCCATAAAAAATAATTAAAAACTTATCCAATATATAACTTAGAACAAAATCATTTCTAAATTCAAATACCAAATGTAATATATATTATTATAACTGCAAGGAAAGTAAATATATTAGGACTCAACCATGGTTGGTCCAATAATACAATAATTATTGTTCAGCTATAACAAATATATTACAATTACATTTCCTTCAATCATTCATCCTTAATAAAATAAATAGATACCAAGCTCTCTGGAGCTCGAGTCAAACCAACTCATGTATTGTTGATAATCTCAAGTGTAGTCTCCAAGTAAGTTATTTAATGGGGAGGGAGAGCATTATCTAAGTACTTTTCCATACTAACCATGGACCATAGATCCCCCACACAATCCCCTATTAGGGAATGTCACTCCCTTCATGGGTAGGTAGATATAATGATGTAGGAATCCAAAGAGACATGCTAATAGCCCATGTGCTATAAGATTTCTACTACATGATATATATCATAAATAAAATGCATTTTTAACATGATATCCCACAACATACAAATCAAACATATGAAATGACAATGTCTATCTAACATTTCTTTGGCCAAAAATTTTAAATAACATATGATCACATGGATCGATCAATTTCATAACACACCACTTGATCAGATTATCTACATCTAACATTGGTGGTGCTACCTAGGCTAGTGAAGTCTGTCTCAATACTTAGTTAGCATAATCAATGTAGAATCTAATATATACATATATAGCATAGTATAAAACTTAAAGATTCATTCAGATTATTCCTATTAGTGGAAGTGAGAACATACTAAGTATGGAAATAATTTTAATCTTATATTTTATCTATCAAATGCATATAATGAATCTAAAACATGTTATTATTACACATATAACAAAAAATAGTCCATACAAGATCATACCATCTAGGTATGCTTTAAACAAGGACTATAATTGCATACATGTCAAAAGTAACATACTAGTTAATTATCAACTAATGGATTCAATCAAAATATTCATAATAGCAATATAAACAATCTATTTATGGAAATATACAAATACATACATTTAATCTTACCAATGGTATGCAATTAATACATATTCATTAAATTAATAAAGAATAACATTAAACAATCACTTCATCAATAAAAACATATCATTTGATAATCTCAAACATCTAATGACATTACTTTCCAATTTAATATTAAATAGTGTAACATCAAGATTATTCAACAACAAGTGATTTAGTATTCTCAATAACATTTACACTTTCAATTGTCACAACAATTAATCAAATATATATCCCTAATGACTCAATATACTCGTAAGCACCCATTTAAACTTATAGTTAATAGTAAGGGAGTGTATATTGATATAGGGTTTTCAAATACTATAAATAAAATGGCTCATTATAAAATAATCCATTAACCTATAAACCTAGTCAACACAACCATTACACAACTATTGGCTTCAAGAGTCTATGCCCAACCAATTAATATGACCAGTTGCCTTTAGAAGTATGATACTTGACCAAGGGCATAGTCTACACAATTTTGGTGTGTAATAGTTATACAATCCAAATAAAATGTAGTATATAATATTGTAATGGTATATAACTTAGTCAATAAGATAGGTTGAATTCTCTTATACACCTAAGTGTAGACCATGCACAAGTTAAATATAAGATGCAATCTATATGTATTGTCTCTCATATTTGACTAAAAAGGACACCAACTATTATATATTTATTAAATATACAAAGAAATACATTTCCCTATCATATATTATACATTTCCAACATATACTATTTGTAAAAGGATGCCTATATAAAAGGCAAAATTTAATTTCTCATCTATAGTCTAGTCTTCATATCTATAAAATGTAGTCATTTTGGTAAACCATTGCTCATGAATTTATCTAATAACTCACTACTCAGGAATAAAATGTAGTCAATTTTAGATGTTGCCCATATATATATATATATATATATATATATATATATATATATATATATATATATATATATATATATATATATATATATATATATATATATATATATATATATATATTAAAATGCAGTGTATAATTTAGACGTTTCCCATATATATACTAAAACTTAGTCTATATTATTCTTGATAAAATATAAGAAATGGCATTGTCAATACATTCATTAAGCATTGTACTCTAGAATAAAATGCATACCAATGGTATATAACTCAATCAAAATGACAGGCATAATTCTCTTCTAGAACTAAATGCAATATTTGTACAGGTTTTGTATAAGATGAAAAATAAGTATTTTCCTCATATATATTTAAATAAAACGTATTGTCTATATGTATATTTATTTGGAACATTGCCTACACATATCTTTATATGATGTTGGCAATTATATATAAATATGATGCTATAAATTATTTATAAATATGATGTTGTAATTATTTATAAATATGACTTTGGAAATTATATATGAATATGACATTGGCTATCAATAAATATTCTTGGTATAAATAGATATGACACAGTCTAAATAAGTTCTATAGTTTACTCATTATATAGGTAGAAATATGTTCATGGCTAAGCGCTACTCATATTTGTAAAACATAGTTAATGTGTGTGTGTGTGTGTGTGTGTGTGTGTGTGTGTGTGTGTGTGTGTGTGTGTGTGTGTGTGTACACTAGTTCATATTTAAATAAATAGGACATTGGGCATATATCTATAAATAGGAATCTGCCATAATTGTTCAAATAGATTTCTAAAAGTCTATGATTTTTTCAGAACATACAAAACATACACATAAAAAAATGAATTACAACATGGACCTTCTAAGGATTTGATTGCAAGATGAATTGCCTCTTTGCTTGCTTTCTCCCACTCTATCAATTCACTTCCTCTTTCTATCTTTTTATCTCCTCTTCTTGTATCTTATCATGCCCTTTTTCATTTCACCATACTTCAATTATAAAACCATTTCTTCCTCTATTTTTTTTGTGACCCTTATATTTGCATGATATTTCTCATAGTTTGCCCCTCCATGTGTGGCATATTTACTTACTAACTGTTGTTATCTCTTTCTCCAAGGCCATATCTATCTCACCTTCAATTTTCTTAATTAATATTAAAACATATAATTTGTTTAATATAGATCATTATGCCATATTTCCAACTTATCCCAAACATAAGGCTATGTTGACCAATTAAAATAATAATATCTAATATTTAGTTTTCAATGTAATTTATGCATGTTTTATAAAGACTAAGTTTAGATTGTCTTAACTCAAGGTTAGTATTTTAGGATAGTTCAACTCTTTGAAAGTAATTAAAATAAAGGTAGTTATTTTTTTAACTAATAGATAGATAGATTTATAATTGTTTCCAATAATAAGATAATTGTATAATTGATTACTATTCATATATAGCAATTAAATATCTATTTTCTTGAAAATATAGACAATTATAAGTTAAAAAATCTTATGTAATCTTAAATCTACATACAAAATACAATCAAAAACAAGAATTTTATAACTACATACTTAACATTTTAAAAATGTTATGCATATAACATTTTAAATCTACTATATGTGTAGGGTCTTAGAAATTCCTTTGTCATCCTCCAATCATCCCATCTATTCCATCCTCTCTGATGATAGTCTTCTTCATCATGCTCTGAGGGTAGGATCAATCCTGCATCCATCACACAACAATTAGGTAATTATTCTAAGTCATCATATATATAAACCAATTATACAAAATTAACAAATACACATTCACAATGTAGAGAACAAGAAAATATAGCTATCACATCATGTAATCTAATCAGCATATCACTATCCCATAATAGTATATGTCATAAAGCTCAAATCAAAGAAATAATAATTAGATAATAACCATATTAATCCATGGATTCAATGGTTATAAATCATAGGGTGAAATTGATATGTAACATCCTCCCCCTAAAACTAGTCATTGTTATGATGACACTTATTCAAACAATAGTTTTGAATACCAAAATATTTTAATAAAATTAAAAAACATAGTATCAAGTATCAAATCATGTAAACAAATGTGAGAACAACTTGTAAAACTCATCACAGTCCTCCCAAGTAAAACTATCTTTATAGTATTGGTCCCATAAGACCTTATACTATGACACCTCTTTATTATGCAAACAAAGTTTGTGAGTGTCAATTACTTTCATTGGTTCTACCATGACCACCCTAGGATCCAGAACCTACAAAGCATTCTAATCCAAAACATGTGAAATATCAATTATATACTTTTTAAGATAAAATACATGAAAAACATTATGTAATAGAGCTAGGGCTAGTGGCAATGCAAGCCTATATAATACAGGATTGACAACTTCTAACACTTTGAAGGTTCCCACATCTCTTGGTGACAGTTTCATTGACTTCTCAAATTTAATCAATCTCTTTTATGGCTTATCCCACAAGAACACTTTATCACCAATAAAACTACCTATCTATCCTCTTTAGTTCAATGTAACTCTTTTGTCTATCATTGGCCTCAACCAATCTATGTCTGATTAATCTAACTTGATCTTCCATTTTAGAAAGCATCTTAGGCCCAAATACAACCCTATCCTCTAATCTATCCCAATTGATTGGTGTCCTACACCTTCTTCTATATAATGCCTCAAATGTTGCCTTCTTAAAATCTAACTGGTATGAGTTGTTGTATGAGAACTTAACCAATGGAAGATAATATTCCTATTTGTATTGCTAATCCATGTAATGCATACATAGAAAATCCTTTAACACCTAATTTACTCACTCAAATTGACCATCAATCTATGGGTGATATGCAATGCTAAAATTTAGTTGTGTACCCAAAGTTGAGTTTAGAGTTACCCAAAACTTGGAATTCATCTTTGGATCATGATCTAAAATGATCTTCTTTGGGAATCCATACAACTTATACACTTCCCTTTATGAACCTATTTTCAACGGTAGGTGCATCATTTTTCAAATTGCCTGGTATGAAATAATCCACCTTAGTTAGTTTGTAAACAACTACCAAGATCATATCATGCCTACTCTATGATATTGGTAAACCTTGGATAAATTCTATACTGATCACTTGCAACTTTCACTCTATTATATCATGTAAATATAATAATCTAGCTAGGTACACATGTTCAAATTTCACTCATTGACATTCTAGTTAATGTGACACAAAATCTTCCACATATTTCTATATTTTCTTCCATAAATACATAGGTTAAGCTCTACCATCACTTGGTTACTCCAAGATGTCCTGAATATGGTGCATTGTGTAACTCTTTCAACACTATGCTCTACAGATTCTCTTGATCTGTCACATACATCCTCCCATTAAAACATAGAAGACCATTGCTCTCAAAACTAAATTAATTATACCAAGGATTTTGAGCTTTATCAAATAATTTTTTTCTAACCTAATCATAGTATTCACCTTTGAGTGAGAACTTAACCAATTGATCCTTGAAAATTCTATTGATAGTAGCTACGATTGTTAATACCTTCTACAACTCAGAGTATCAACTACTATATTATCTTTACTTTTGATGTAATTTATATCAAAGTCATAGTAAAAAATAAACTCTAACCAACATCTCTAATGAGCATTCAAATTTTTTTGGGTGAAGTTATATTTGAGTCCCAAGTTATCCCTCTTGAGCTCAAATGGTTTTCGTAACAAATAATGTTGCTAAACTTGAAAATCATGTATAATTATTGCAAGTTCAAGATAATAAGGGGCATAATTCACCTCATGAGTTTTTAGATTCCTTGATTCAAAATCCACTATAGCACCATCTTGCATAAGGACTCCTCCTACCCTCTCCTAATGTGTCTGTGATCATTGAAAACTAACCATTGGGATCGGGAACTCTCAAAATTGGTGTTGAAGTAAGTCTTCTTTTCAATTCCTAAAAATCTACTTCACACTTACTTGACTAGAAAAACTTTTAGTTCTTCCATTATAAGGAGGTAATTGGATTATCTATCTTGGAAAATTTTGAAATAAACTTCCTGTAATAGCCTACTCATCCCATAAAACTCCTTACCTCATGCATATTTATTGATGTTGGTCACTCTATAATGGATCTTGTCTTATCCAAATATACAAAAATATCATTTGTAGATATAATATGCCCTAGATATTACACTTTTTCTTGGAAAAATGTGTACTTAGACAACTTTCCATATAGCTTGTGCTTCTACCATTGCAAAACCAATTTTAGATAATGTAGATGTTCCTCTTCATTCTTATAATACATAAGAATGCCATCCAAAAAGACTAAAACAAAATGTTCTAAATAATCTATGAACACATTATTCATGAGATTCATGAATGTTGTTGATGTGTTAATCAACCCAAAAGGCAACATCATGAACTCATAATGCCCATACTGAGTTATAAAAGTTGTTTTTGCAATATCCTCATCCTGACTCAATTGATGATATTCTACTCTAATATATATCTTAGAAAATACCATTTACACCTGTATTTTATCAAAAATATCATCTATATGAGGTAGTGGATACCTATTTTTGATAGTTGCCTTGTACAACATTTTGTAATTAATGTAAAGTTGAAGAGTACCATCCTTCTTCACAAAAACCATTGGTGCACCCTATGGTGACACACTAGGCCTAATCAACCCCTTTGAAAAAAATTCATATAGTTTATCCTTTAATTCCACTAATTCAATGGTTGTCATTCTATATGGTGCCTTAAACTATGGTTTTGATCTAGGTATGATGTTGATATAGAAATCAAATTCATGTTCAGGAGGAAAACCCCATAATTCTTCTAAAAACACATCATAAAAATCTCTAAGAAATGCATAATCCTCAAAAGATGGTTCCTTATTTTCCTCCATGTCATTTATCTTAATGATAAATTCTTGGCACCCTTTTTCTTGAGCCCTCTTGAGTTACATTGCAAAAAAATTCCTGAGTCACAACTCTCTCTTTTCACCTTGAATTTATGTCTAGTTTACAAAATCATTAAGACACTTAACCTTCTTTAAATAGTAGCCAACCTTGGACTTATGTTTATCAAGCCAATTGACTCCTAGGATCATGTCATATGACATACAGATCTACAATCTTTAAAAAATTAGACAATTCAATCACTACTTCAACTAGATACTTGTCAACCATGACTTTTAAGTCATTCCCATACTGTACTGACCATGCATTTGCCATAAATCTAGATTTTATAGGAAACTTGATAATCATTCTAGGAGCTATAAAACATTTAGTAGCCCCTGTGTCTATTAAAATAAAAACTATATGTTTAAAAACAAAAATTGACAACTCTATGGGTGATGCTTGAAAGTTAGCTTATCAATGATCAATTACTGCATGAATATGTTACTAAAAATTGCCCTACTAAGAATTAGGACATTTTTTATTTGACTTGTCCTGAGTGCATTAACGAGTATAATGGTATCCTCTACAATTGAAATAGCCTCTAGGTGGACCTTTCATGTCAGTCAATGGGTTTCCCTTGAAAGTGACTTTGAGGCCATTGCATGATTTCTTGTTGTTGGATCCAATGTTGAAGTTCGCATTCTAGTTCTTTGACTACCCCTTGGAGTCTCCATTCCTATGCTTCCATTTTTTCTTCTTAAAATTTAGCTTAGAACTTCCAAACTTTTTCTTGAACTTTTCCTTAACCTAAGCAAGAGACTTCAACTTCTAATCCTACTTCATTACTTTCTTGAGGACTTGGTCCATGGTATAAGGTCCATGAACATCTACCTCGCCACTGATCTAGGGTTTTAATCTCATGATAAACTTCCATATTTTTAACCTTTCATCATCTTGGTACTGAGGTAAGCACTTCAAAATTTTGGTTAACTAATCTTAGTACTCATTCACTGACAAATCTTCCTACTTTAGATTCTAAAAAACTATGAGCTTCTAATAAAAATAACATTGTGGTAGCCACTATGACCTAAACAACATCACAAACTAATTCCAATTTATGGTGGTTGAGTTAAGGTTCATTTCAAAAAATTTATTGGCCCACCAAGTAGCTACCTCACTAGACAACTAGTAATCTCTCCAAATTACTTTGGTGACTTTGAAGTAGTTTTAAATCTCAAAATACTTCTTCATCTCAATCAACCATGTTTTAGCTCCATCACCTAGAACATTTCCATCAAACTCAAGTGGAATTACATTTTTCATGTCCCTAGATAAATCTATAGCTACTTGAGCTCTCACATCCTATTTATTTTCCTACTCAGCAAGGTGCTCAATATGTACTTCCTGATGTTCTTCCTCACCTTTTGCCATGAACTTCTTATACCAGGGCTCTGATTTGATCTTTAGTATCATTCATGACTATGATAATATAATCCAAATTTACTAAATGCTTATTGGAAATTAGGTTAAGATTATTTTGACCCTCACCTGATGCTCTCATTTACACCATTCTTCTTTATAACTAAATAGAAGAATATGAAAATGTTAGCAGACTCATTAAGTCCTAGAGTTTGAGTCTAAGCTCTTATACCACATGTTACAACACTTCAAGTTATACTTAGAATAATGCAATAATTTTTTTAACTTTTAAAACCATTAACTTAACATTAATTCCACATAAAAATACTTATCCAATTTATAATTTAGAACAAAATCATTTTTAAATTCAAATACCGAATGAAATATATCTTATTACAACTACAAAGAAAGTAAATACATTAAGACTCAGCCTCAACTAGTCCAATAATACAACTATTATTCATATATAAAAAATATATTATAATTACATTTCCTTTAGGCATTTATCTTTAATACAATAAATATATATCAAGATCTCTATATCTTGAGTCAAACCAACTCATGTATCGATGATAATCTCAAGTGTAGTCTCAAAGTAAGTACCATAATGGGGGGAGAGAGAATCATTTGATAAATTTTCCACACCAATCATATACCATCGATCCCCCATAAAATCCTCTATTAGGGAATAGTTCTCCTTTCATAGATAGGTAGATAAATCAGTGAGAGAATTCAAAGAGACATGCTAGTAACCCATGTGCTGTAATATTTCTACTACATGATGTGTATCATAAATAAAAAATATTTTTAACATGATATCACACAACATTCAAATAAAAAATATGAAATGAAAATATCTATCTAAAATTACTTTGGCCAAAGTTTTCAAATTACATACGGTCACATGGATTGGTTAATTTCATAACACATCACTTGATCAGATTATCTATAATCTGATTTGATAATTGTGTGTATTTGGTAAGTTGATGTTTTGTAATATAACGTTGGAAAAATTTATATAAATTTGGAGACCATTATTTTTATTTCATTTTTTTTAAGAGATAATATTTTAAGGAAAGGATAAAAAGACCCCTGAGTTGAAGGTTCAATACACAGACCCCCAGGTTTTGAGTGGTCAAGCTTGGTTGTAAACTGTGTCATTTAAGATTGATAATCAAAAGTAATTTGATAATGGTTATTAATTTTCTTAAAATATTGTTGATTATTTTTTTTATTATAGTTTCAAGTAATAATAATTAATCATCTAGTGTTCAGACAAATTTATAAACAAACCCTTATTTTAGTGTGAGCTTCTCTATTTACCGACTGTGATTATAAAGAAGGTCACTAACTAAATTTTATAAATTTTATTACATGTTCCTTAAGTTAAATTAAGTGTTTTTTGAGGTTAAAATATTAATAAACAATAAATAAACACTTTTTCTCATAGGCATCCATAAGACAGACCATGTTTCCTATAGTATGCTTTGGAAGATTGGACTGTGTGTTTGTTCTAAGGAAAGGAATAGACTTGGAATAAATTATTATGAGCTTTGATATGATAAGTTAAGATATTTTTATGTTTTTAAATATTATTGGAAACTTTTATTTCATTTCAATGTGTGATATTCATCTATACAAGAACACAAACCTGTAGATACACCACTTTCTTGCACAATCAACAACATTTGGGACTAAATAACCTTAGCAAAGGATTGGAAGGTAAAAAAAATTTATTGGATAAGTTTAAAAAGTTCAATAAATACCTATTGAACATTTTAAATATCTTTGAATCACACTCAAAAATTCATAATTGAATTGTGTTTGCTCTCGGGTGGTGACAGGCACCTAAAATCCTTAAACTAGGGTTTCTTGCATATCTCAAATTCTAACCATCAAAATTTCACAAATTTTTTTATTATGTTCCTATTAAAATTATTGAAGTAAATAACAAGGTTTCATTTATGTATGGAGTCTCCAGTATGGACTTTTGTAAACTAAGTTGTGCTTAGGCTTGAGGAAGCCTAATTGGGAAAGGCTAGTAGCTAAAAAGGTCTAATAGTGGAATTAAAATATTAAAATTGGTATATAGATGGGTATAAATAGAGGGTATCCAAAAATACTTTTTAATATATAAATTCCTTGTAATTTTTTCATATAAACAAAAAATTAGGGTAAAAAGGGCTATTAAGGATTGTGAGTAGTGTACACAAAATTGTTAAAAGGGATGAGTTGAAACTTGGAAAGTGTTGAAAGAGTTTATGAATGGGTGGATAGGATAAATTATATCCTATGTAGTTTGATAAAGGCATTAGAAACCATCAAATATTTAGAATAATCTTAAATTCTAGCATGAAGGATTGAACTAGTGAGCCATTGCCTGAGGAAGTGAACAAAGAACAAAGTCAAAGTTTGAAAAATAATTGCATACTCTACATCATTCTCCTTAGGGTCCCATTATATATAATTTTCCCACTTGAAATCATAATGAGTTCATTTTTTCCCACCAACTGTAAGTGTTCCCATTTGGTGTATTGAGTCCTACCAATACTAAAGGGAGTCAAGCGCATAACTCCTTGCCTCTTATTTCTTACTTGAACATCCACCAAGTCAACCAATTGGGAAAAAAAATCTTGTTTTGAATTTTTTTATGAGACCAACCTGGGTTAATACATAGGGTAGGCTCTGGTACCCTCTACCTTGATTATGGTGTAGTCTAGATAGATCCAATAATCCCCCATCTTGCATATGATCTTCTTGATTTGATCTAAGATCCTAGGAATACTTTACCATAAATTGCTTGGTATACCATTGGGTAGAAGTTTTTATTAATATTTATCATGTTCCTCCTAAACCTATGAATGTGGAGGATGTTGAACCTTTCACATAACCAGCTCATAATGAACTCTTTGGAAGGCTTCCAAGGCTCATCGAAATATGCATGGATGGTCATGGTTATAACTTATGTTGTCACTTGTATTTTCACCCTTTGAGGATATTTCTCTACTCTCCTCATCCAAGTGGCATAATGGAAACATCTCACTTGTTGTGGGCAATCAATTTGGTGAGATGAATCTCCAAAATTAAGGGTTAGCTCCCTGAATGTGTCTTGAAATTATTTCACATATACTAACTAATTTTTTATGGGGAAAAGGGTTAGATTTTTCATGAAATGAAACCTATTATAGGTATTTATGAACTAAGATGTTTACCAAAAGACTATTATACTCCATCACAAAGAGATAAGGCATACAACACTAGCCTAAGAGTCCTAAAATGCACTAACATCAGTATTTCAATATGAAGGTGACATACATGAAGACTATACAAGGTAAATGCAACCATAGATCATTTTTCATATGATAATACTTATTTTTACACTTCTTAATAGATCCATACACTTTACAACACTTCATATGACCTATTAGGCATGGAATCACTTGCATCAAACATGAAAGGGTTGAGAGAAAGCAAGGATAGATGAATATATCTTAACCATTCACTATAAATCTCTTCACACACTTTGAAAATATGATATATTAACTCAAAATATATTTAATTTATTATCTAAGGCAAGTAAAATGTCAAAACTAGTGGGGCTTCACCGTACATGGTGTGGTATTAGATTACAAAGGCTAAAATGGTAGCTCTTATAGAACTTAAGAGAGAGAGAGGAGAAGAGAAAAGTCCAAAGGTCATAAGGACAATTATAAATATAAGAAAATGAGTTACATATGCATGATGAGAAGATGTGAAATTAAACATGTAATTTTAAGAAGCACAAGGGTCACCCCAAGTCATGAAACTCATGAAAAGTGGCATGAAACTCCTCATTCTGGCTCAAAAAATTACCTTCATTATTCACCTCTATTTAAACATCCCAAAAATAACTATGGATAGGCTTAATGATTGGAATGAGATGGAATTATTTCAAACATGCCTCTTCATGGATTGGTTTTAGTCCCGGTCCTCTATAATCATTTGGGAATGAGCCATCACCATTTGTAGTCTAAAAAACTCCTTTTTCTATCACCCCTCACACTTGGCCTAAAAATTAGCTTAAATTTTCCATGAAAATACATGGTAGGTATCGGATGACACTTTCAAAGACCAAATATGTCCTTAGAGGCATCAATCACACCTTAAAATCGGCTCATTTGAAGTTTTCCACCCTTCTCAGTAGTTTGGTCATTATGCCAATTTTGACTGGCTAAGATGAAGTAGCTAGTTGAGGAAAATAGGAGCTATTACAAGGCATTAAATTTAAATTTTTAGTTATTTTAATTCTTAATCTTCTTGTCCATGTGATTGGCATCTCTTATAACCTCTTGGAACCTGCACAACACATAAAATAGTCAAAAGTACCTTATTTTTTACCCTATCTATAGAATGTCATACAGTACAAAAGCATGGGGAGTATCCTAATAGAGTATCCTAAAATTTTAAAACATAATCATGGGAAAACTATTCCATTATATTATCTCTCCAACCTCATTTCCTTAAACTGGTCACTAGCTAGGGTTTGTAAGGGTTCTACCCTATTTTGACCTCTTAAGCTTTGTTCATAAATATGGGACATTATAACTTCAAAAAAATTCCACTAATATGATTTTGAATACCCATAATAACCTCCCCAAACTCCTTTTTTCTCTATTAAAATACTCCAATAAGATGTGAGCACTTCAACTTAGCCTATCAAGCTCTTCATTTGCTTTGCATAGGCCTAATGTTGCCTTTGAGCCATGATATGACTTATTTGTGATTCCTCTACAAGGTAAAAGTTTAAACACACCTAAAATTACTCTAATAACATGCCACAATAGTTTTTAATATGCATATCATGCTAAAATTGAATTTGACCTTTCATTTGGCCTTTAGGTTTGAACCTTGCCTAACGGGCTTGTCAGCAACTTTGAGGATTTATATCTCCATATAATGATTATCCATTCTATGAGATGATTTTCATGTTTCCCTATATTTTTAAAACTTACCAAGTCACCCTAAAACCTTCCAATTAATCCTTCTCATCTCTTCTTCTCATTCACCAACTAGGCCTAATTGAGACCCTTGGGATTTGACTGCATATGGTTGTCCACCAACACTCTTGAGTGTTTTTTCATCAATATTAGTATAAATTCATGTTTTTTATATATCAATACAGATTATTACATCATCCCAAATCATCACATGGTGTTTTCAATGCACCTAACACTCATTTAGGTCACATTTTCTCCATTCTTTACATTCATGTATGCCTAAAAGTGACCTACCTATGAGACAAAATAGAGGATGTGTGCCCTAATTATTTATAATCATATTAATTCAAAAAATAAGGAGATATATATTATTATATCATAATTATATGGAAATATAATAGGAAAAATGAATCATAGATAAGCCACTTCGAGGGAGCAACCTCCCAAATGCTTTCAATAAGAATGAATAATCAAATATGATTATGAATAACTAACCCTACCTCATATATATAGTATAAAAATACCATTTTCCATCCATATTCCAACCTAATAATTATATGAATTCATAAATAAATGTAAAATAATATGTAAAAGCGTTATACAAGCCACAAGTCAACTACACATATCCTTATACATGCCAACGGTTAAGGGCATAGCATGCCCCTCCCCTTCAAAACAATGTTTAATCAATATTGGATGATTTTTCTTGAATGATTCATCCTCCTAGGTATCATCTTCAAAAGATAAATTCTTCCATTTTATAGATACTCAATAATCAGTCTAGACTGTAGCTACTTAGTGTGTGTTTAAAGGACCACTTCAGGATCAAGAATAACCCTCCCTTACTCATCTAATTATGGTAAACTATTTTGAGTGGTATCTCTTTTTCCAATTAACTTATTAATGAAATATACATGAAATGCTAGATAAATGTTAGTGAATGGAGTAAATTCCAGCTTGTAGGCCACACTACCAATTTTTTGCAAGATTTGATAAGGGCCATAATACTTGGTAGATAGCTTATTATCCTTTTTTTGTTGCTTCAATGACATCTACTTATATGTCTGTAATCAAAAAAACACTAGATCATCAATTCAAAAATTCCTCTCACTCCTATGTTGATCTACTTGTTGCTTCATGCGATTCTAGGCCAAAGATAAATTTTCACACAAACTAAAAAGGACTTCCTATTGATGTTGATGGTGTTTCTCCACTGCACATACCTTTGGGTGGGTCTTCAAGGGTGAAGTGAGGAGTGGATGATGGTATCCATACAATTCCATAAAAGGAGACATTTTTGATGAACTATGCACTGAAATATTATACCACCATTCAGCTAAGGGCAGCCATTGAACCCATTTATCTTGTTTATCTAACAAAAAAAAATGAAGGTACCCTTCTAGAAACTTGTTGACTACCTTAGTTTGTCCATTATATTAGGAATATTGAATGATATATGAGCCAATTTGGTTCCCAAACATGCAAATAATTCTATCCAAAAATTACTAGTGAATATGGGATCTCAATCACTAACAATAATCTTGGGAGTACCATGCAATTTTTGAATTGTATTGAGGAAGGCAGAATTTATTGTACTAGCCACCAATAGTTGAGATAAAGAAAAAAATGAGCATAATTTGTGAGTCTCTCCACAACAATCATGATAAAATTTATACCTTTAAATCATGTAACCCAATAATGAAATCCATAAATACCTCTTCCCATCATTGACTAGGGATGGATAAGAGCTATGAAATACTTGGGGTTTTAATGGTTTCACCTTTATTTTACTGATAGACCATACATTTGGCCAAATATTTTTTTACATCCCCCTTGATTCCTTTCTAAAAAAATCCCTCTTGACTCTATGATAGGTATTCAAAAACCTTGATTGACCGCCAAATGGAGATGCATGAAGTTTTTGAAGGATTTTATGTTTAAGAAGAGAATTCTTACACATATATAATCTATCTTTGTACCATAATTAATTCCCCTTCCATGTAAACTTTTCAATCCCATCAGAACCTTGCTATAGATTATGAATCAATGCATGAGTAATACTATCATTCTCCCATTCTGCCCTTGCTTCCTTCAATTAGTCTACCTATCAAATGGTCATGGCATATAACAATGCCTCAATTGGTTCATCTCACCTAGATAGTGCATCGACAACCACATTTTATTTTCCTTTCTTGTATACTATTTCAAAATCAAAACCTAACATTTTTGTCACCCCTTTTTATTTTTATTCATAAGGATAACCACTTCTCCAAAAAAAATTTAAAACTATCATGACCAGTGTTTACCTAAAAGTGACAACCCAATAGATAAGGTCTCTATTATTTGAATGCCTGTAGAATAACCATCATATCTTTCTCATAGATGAGTTTGATTTTAATTTTACCCTTTAGTTGATAAATTTCAAAGGTGATGGGCCTACCCTCTTGCATGAGTACTGCACTCATACCATATCTAGATGAATCACATTCAACCATAAAAGTTTTATAAAAATTTGGATTAGCCAATACTGGGGTGGTGCATAGAGCCATTTTCAGTTGTTCCAATGCCATGGTAGCTATATCAATCTAATGGAATGAGTCTTTCTTAAATAAGGAAGTGAGTGGTGCTACAATACTACTATAGTTTTTGACAAACCTATGATAATAACTAGTTAACCCTATAAATCCTCATAGTTTCTTAAGTTTCTTGGGAATCTACCACTCCATGATGGCTTGGATTTTATTAAGATCAAATTTTACTCCCTCATGAAATACAATATGACCCAAATATTCCACTTCTCAAACTCCAAAAACACATTTGGATGGTTTAGCATACAATTGAAGTTGCTCAAAAACTGAGAGTACCTATTTCACATGATGCAAGTGATCTTCCCAATTTTTTCTATAAATAAGGATGACATTAAAAAACACAATTAAAAACTTTCTCAATAATGGCCTAAAATTTGTATTCATCAAACTCTAGAATGTGGATGGTGCATTGGTGAGACCAAAAGGCATGACCAAAAATACATAATGGCCTTCATGAGTATGGAAGGTTATTTTAGGAATGTACTCCTCATGGATCTGGATTTGATGATACCCAAACAAGATCTAATTTGGTAAAATAAATAGCACCATGTAATTCATCTAATAAATCATCAATTACAGGAATAGGAAACTTATATTTGATAGTGAATTTGTTAAGCTCTCTATATTCTAGGCACATCCTCCAAGTTTCATCCTTTATTTGTACCATGACTACTAGAGAAGAATATTCACTTTGGTTATGGTGAATGGTACCTACCTCCAACAACTCTTGTACTATTTTTTCAATTTCACTCTTTTAGACATAAGGATATATTCATGGTTTGATGTTTGGTGGTGTACTTTTAAGAATGAGTTTGATGGCATGATCATGAGTACGACTAGGAGGAAGACCTTTTAGCATGGGTCCAAAAACAACTGAATGTTCATCCAATATTTGTTGTAACTCAAGATGGGTAGACTCCTTAGTTTGTTGAACATCAATGGAAAATAAGCATGCCATAAATTCTTAAGCACCTTTTTTTAGCATCTTGGTCATCTGATGTGAATTAATCATTCATGGATATTTAAATCTTAATCCTTGTATTTATATTGGATTGCATTCAAAATAAAAACTCATGAACAATTCATGGAAATTCATCTCAATAGTACCCAATGTGGTGAGAAATTGTACTCCCAAAACAATGTTAGTCCCACCCATAGGAATACCAAACATAGGAGAACCTAGAAAATAGTCTCCCATTGCTAACTTAATATAGTGGCATTTTCCAAAACAATTAACTGCACCACCATCAACAATCATGACTTAAAATTTTGGGGCTAGGTAGATGAAATAATTTACACAAGCAACCAACTTAATATTGGTTAAATTATGTGTACTACCTGAGTCAATCAACACTATGAACTTCTATTTCTTATCAAAACCCACCACCTTAAGAGTCTAAGGAGTAGAAATACCTACAAGGGCATGGCAGGAGATAGTAGGTTGAGAATTTATAGCTTCATCCTCAAGTCCTTAAAAACCCTCAACATATGCCTCTTCCTCTTTTTCATCCTCATCAACCCCTTCAATGTAAAATAGCTTATTTTTAGCACATCTATGACATTTGCTCCATTTACTATCACAACCATAACACAAACTTTGGCATGCTTGTTGGGGATCAACCAACAATGTTGATTACACTTATGAAAGTAATAAACGTAGAATTAAATCAGAATGATAAGTAACTAGAATGATAAATAGCAAAGAACAAGAGATACAAGAAACCACCCTGAAAACTTGTATTAAACTCTTTACAAAAGGAATACAATTGAAGAAACTTCTTTTCTTCCACACCTCTCTCAGATGTACAGATCTCTCTCTAGATCTCTTTCCCTCAAGAGCTCTCTCTCTCTCAAGTACAATCAACTCCAACACCCTGGAATGATTCACATATACAATTCTATACTATTCTTCAACATTCTACAATACATTACAATAAGCTAAGAAGATCTATCCTAATATATAATAATTAAGAAACATGAGCATGTATTTACAACCAATAGTTATGCCTCTTAAACAAGGGCTCTAAAATAGTCTTACTAAAGATAGAGATGTGAAATTAAGATTATGACTTAATGCCATCATGCAAACACTCAGTTCTATCCATGGAAATAGCTTTTTGGATGCACAGGTAACCGATGTCAGTTCCTGCCTATTTGCCTGTGAACAACGTCAGTCGATTCCTGTCGACGCCGACATCTCTTGAACTACTCCTGACCGATGTCGATCACTCCTGACCGATGCTGGTGACTGTGTAAACCTGCAACTTCTACAATGCACTCCTTTGATGAAGCTTTTAGGCTCCACACCTTAACAATCTCCCACTTAGAGATAAACAGCTACACCAGTACCTGTACATCAACATCTTCTAGCTCCTCCATCTTCAACTCAATCATGAAGACCAACAGAAGTTGAATGAAGATTCAACTTCTCCTTTGTAACTGGCTTGGTTAACATATTCGTAGGATCTTATCTGTATGGATCTTCTCCAGCTTCAACTCACCATCCTCCAATACCTGTCTAATGAAGTGGTACCTAAGCTATTTATGCTTTGTTCTTGAGTGAAAGGCTGAATTCTTAGCCAAATGAATTGCACTCTGACTGTCACTATACAAACTACAACTCTCTTGCTCCTTTCCAAGATCTTCCATGAAATGTGTCATCCATATCATCTTTTTGCTAGCCTCTGTGACTGCAATATACTCTGCTTCTATAGTTGACAAGGCAACAACCTTCTGCAACTTTGATATCCAGCTAATCGTCGTTCCACCAATAGTAAAAACATATCCTGTGGTGCTTCTCCTACCATCCAAATCACCTACCATATCTGAATCTACATAACCATGTAGAGAAGTATCTGAACCTCCATAACACAAATGCCTACTACTAGTTCCTCTCAGATATCTAAGGATCCACTGAACTGCTTTCCAGTGCTCCTTCCTTGGATTGGCCATATACTTACTTACAACTCCCACTGCTTGGGCAATATCCGGTCTAGTACAAACCATTGCATACATTAAACTCCCTACAATGGAAGAATATGAAACTCTACTCATGTACTCTACCTCATCATGTGAATTAGGACATTGTTCTTTACTCAACTTAAAATGTCCAGCCAAAGGTGTGCTTACTAGTTTTTCATCTTGCATATTGAACCGTTTCAACACCTTGTTCACATAATCCTCTTGAGACAAAATCAACTTGTGATTTTTCCTGTCTCTCTTAATGCTCATGCCAAGGATTTTCTTTGCTGCTCCCAAATCCTTCATAGAAAATGTTTGAGCTAATTTCACCTTAAGCTCAGAGATATCCTTCATGTGTGATCTTGCAACCAGCATATCATCTACATACAATAATAGAATAATATATCTACCATTATTAAATCTCTTAAAATACACACAATGGTGAGATTGACACCTACTATAGCCATGCTTAGTCATAAACCTGTCAAATCTCAAATACCGCTGTCTAGGAGCTTGCTTGAGGCCATACAGGCTTTTCTTCAATCTGCACACTAACTTCTCCTTACCTTTGACCTCAAATCCTTCTGGCTATTCCATATATATTTCTTCATCCAAATCTCCATGAAGAAACGTTGTCTTAACATCAAGCTGCTCAAGATGTAAATCTTCAATAGCAACTAAAGACAGTACAGTCCGTATAGAAGTCATTTTAACAATAGGAGAAAAAATCTCACCAAAATCAATACCTAGCTTTTGTGCAAATCCTTTCACTACCAAACTGGCCTTATATCTCATCTATTTTTTCTCACCTTCCTTCAATTTGTAGGTCCATCTGTTCTTCAGTGTCTTCTTACCAGTTGGCAACTCAACCAAATCCCATGTTTGGTTCTCTTTCAAGGACTCCATTTCCTCAACCATGCCACGCTCCCACTGATTCTTGGATTCTACCTATATTGCTTCTTCAAAAATATCTGGTTCTCCACCATCAGTTAGTAATAAATAGAATAATGAAGGGGAATATCAAATTGAAGGTTTACTTACCCTTTCTAACCTCCTGATGGGCATCTGAGACTCATTCACAACACGATGTCCACCCAAATTCTCTGATAGTGACCGACCTCGGTCACTTCCAGGCCTATAACTGGCCGACATCAGTTCTTCCTGACTGAAATCGGTTCCTACCTAGCCGACGTTGGTATCTGTATGACCGACATCAGTTTTTATCTTGTTGACATCGATTCCTACCTGGCCAATGTCGGTCTCTTTGTTTTCCTGCAAGTGATTAATTTTTCTTCCTGCAAGCTCATTTTGGACCGTCACCTCATCCAATTCTCCATTGCTCTGCCCAGATTGATTTAGCTTCTTCAGCTGATCACTATACATCACTCTTTCATTGAAAACAACATCACGACTCCTGATTACCTTATTAGTTCCTAGATTCCAAAATCTGAAACCGAAATCATCAGAGCCATAGCCAATAAATGTGCACCTCATAGACTTAGCATCCAACTTCTTTCTATTTTCCTTATCAATGTGCACAAAGGCTTCACAACCAAAAACTTTGAGAAATGAGAGATCTACCTTTTTACCTGTCCATGCCTCTTCTAGAATTCCACCATCTAGAGTTGTAGAGGCTCCTCTGTTAATCAGGTACACTGCAGTGTCAACAGCTTCTGCCCAAAACTTTAAGGGCAAACCAACATGCAATCTCATATATCTTGCATGCTCCATTATTGTTATGTTCATCCTTTCAGCAACTCCATTCTGTTGAGGTGTCTTTGGAACCATCCTTTGCCTGTGGATTCCATGCATATAATAATACCAGTTGAACTTATAGCTACAGATGTCACCACCATTGTCAGATCTTAGGCACTTCAATATTTTGCCTGTGTCATTCTCAACCATAGCTTTTCAAATCTTAAAAGTGTCAAATACATCAGATTTCTTCTTAATACAATAGACCCATACCTTTCTTGTAGCATTATCTATGAACAAAACATAGTACTGTGATCCTCCAAAAGAAGCAACTTGAGCCGGTCCCCACACGTCTGTGTGAACAAGCTGCAACTTATGCTTCTTCTTTGTTGACCTAGTCTTGAGAAAACTCACTCTCTTCTATTTTCCAAACACACGGTGCTCACAAAAATCCAGATCTATGCTTTTCAAATCTGAAAGCTTACCTTTTGACTTAAGAATTGACATTCCCTTCTCACTCATGTGGCCAAGCCTTGAGTGCCACAATTTTGCATCCACATCTGAAGTAGATAATACAGAAGGAGAATTATTAATAACACAATTACATAAATAGAGAGCACCTACTCTCTTACCTCTGGCCAATACAAGTGCACCCTTGGTCACCTTCCAAGATTTAGCTAAGAGTTACTGTACAACCCTCATCCCCTAACTTTCCTATAGAAATCAAATTCCTCTTCAAGCTAGGAACATGCATGACGTCTCTCAACACCCATGTGTTGCCATTCTACATTTTCAGTTGCACTTTACCTTTGCCAATAATTTTACAAGGCTCGTCATCCCCTAAATACACTATTCCAAAATCTCCATGGACATAGTCACTAAAATATTCTCTATTAGGGGTAGCATGAAAAGATGCACCAGAATCTAAAACCCAAGATTCTATATTATTATGCAAAGAGAATATAAGAGCATCTTGTGCAATACCTGCAACCTTTGCTTCTTCTTTTCCTTCGTGATGATTGTCCTCCTTAGGATTTGACTAGGAATCTCTGCTTATGTGCCCTATCTTTCCACAATTCTAACATTGTGGCTTCCTGCTATTTTTGGATTTGGATCTACCTCTCACCTTTGACTTAGACCTTGATCTCCTCTTGCTCTTCTCTTTTTGCCTTCCCCTACTCTCAAAACTTAAAGCATTCCCTGATGTTTCCTCTATGCTTTTCTTGGAAATTTCTTCATTCAAGATCACACTAACAACATCCTCTACTTTTAAAATATTTAAAGCAGATGCAGTATTACTAACTGCCATTACTAAGCTATGCCAGCTTTTAGGCAAAGAACATAATATTAAAAGAGCTTTAATTTCATCATCAAACACTATATTGACTGAACTTAATTGATTTACAATTCCATGGAAATCATTTAGATGATTAGACACAGATCCACCTTCCTGCATACGCAGATTAAATAACTGCTTCATAAGATATACCTTATTAGAAGCTGAGGGTTTTTCATACAAATTTGCTAAAGTAGTCATTAACTCTACCATAGACTTTGCCTATGATAAATTAGATATCATAGTAGATGCCAAACTCAGTCTTATAGACCCCAAAGCCTTTCTATCAAGAACTTCCCATTCTTCATCATCCATGCTGTGGGCTTCTTTGTAATCCCACCTAACGGTAAGTATAGATCTTTCTGATATAGATAATCCTCTATCTGCATTCTCCAATGTTGATAATTTTTGCCATTAAACTTCTCCATTCTTAGTTTACTTTCTTCTGCCATTGCTTCTCCCACTCAAATAGAAATCCCTGCAAAAACCCCTATGAGTAACATGTAATCAATACACACTACACAGATCTGAACCACCTATTAGTGAACCTGAGCTCTGATACCACTTTTTGGGGATCAACCAACAATGTTGATTACACTTATGAAAGCAATAAACACAGATTAAATCAGAATGATAAGTAACTAGAATGATAAATAGCAAAGAACAAGAGATACAAGAAACCACCCTGAAAACTTGTATTAAACTCTTTACAGAAGGATTACAATTGAAGAAACTTCTTTTCTTCCACACCTCTCTCAGATGTACAGATCTATCTCTAGATCTCTTTCCCTCAAGAGCTCTCTCTCTCAAGTACAATCAACTCCAACACCCTGGAATGATTCACATATACAATTCTATACTATTCTTCAACATTCTATAATACATTACAATAAGCTAAGAAGATCTATCCTAATATATAATAATTAGGAAACATGAGCATGCATTTACAACCAATAGTTATGCATCTTAAACAAGGGCTCTAAAATAGTCTTACTAAAGATAGAGACGCGAAATTAATATTATGACTTAATCCCATCATGCAAACACTCAGTTCTATCCACAAAAATAGCTTTTTGGATGCACAGGTAACCAACGTCAGTTCCTACCTGTTTGTCTGTGACCGACATCGGTCGATTCCTATCGACGCCGGCATCTCTTGAACTGCTCCTGACCGACGTCGGTCGCTCTTGACCGATGCCAGTGACTGTGTAAACCTGTAAAATCTGTAATGCGCTCCTTTGGTGAAGCTTTTAGGCTCCACACCTTAACAATGCTTCTCCTCATTTTTTTGTGGGTGTCAATCTGGTAGGTTGAGGCCATGATGGATTTGGGAAGGTGTCTTCTCAACTATTATTGAAAGGATGATGTTTGATCATCTCTTTTTCTTCTACCAAGTGTGCCCTTATTATATCTTTGGATACATTTTTGGGGTTAAACATATGAACCTCCAATTGAGTACTATCTTTTAGTCCACCCAAAAAAAGGTCAGTCAAATTTGCCTTAGTGTATCCTTCACATGTAAGGGTAGATTTTGAAATTGATGAATATAATCCTTCATAGTCCCTATTTGTCATAGTTTGGCTAATTGGTTAAATTAGTTTTTAGAAACATTATTCTAATAATGAGACATCAGTTCATCAGAGAATATTGATCATGTAATAGGAGCACTAGTCTTCTTATTTTGAGCACAAAACCAATGCTACCAAATGAATGGCTTAGGTTCTAGATACAAAAATGCCACAACCACCCTTTGAGAGCTAGGAGTTTGGTGTAAATAAAATATATTTTCAATTTGAGTGATCCAAGTGAGTGGATCCTTTCCATAAAACTTTCACAAGTCTATTTTTGGAAACATCAATTTTACCCCCGTATTGGCAGTGTTAGTATTAATAAGAGGACTAGAAGGAAAAAATGGAGGGATTTTTAGTGGTAAATGAGATGAAATGGTAACCAATTATGTCATGGTTTTATGAAACTAATTTTTCATACCATTAATCTCCCATTTCATTGTTGATATTTGAGTTTGGACTTGCACATCCTTCTACATTAGGCCATGTACATTTGACTAGATTTGAGAAATCATATCAAATGATTCAAACTCCATGTCATCCCCTAAAGGACTTTAGGAATTTTTTGCCCTTTCCCTAGTCTATGGGTGTTAGGACTAGCCATACAAAGGCTTGATGGTGAACCTTATTTTGGCTTGTTGACCCAACATTGACCACTAATATTTTTAAATATATAGGCCTAAAATAAAAAATATCAAAGAATAGACCCAAACTATTTTTTTCGAAGGTTTCCAAAAATATATAAAAATTTGAAAAATAATACAAATTGTGAGTTATGGAGATAATTTATGAAAATAAATAAAATGGAGATAAATTTTTAAAAACATATCCAAATGATCTTACATTTTAATGGAAACTTACTTGAATGATTTGTAAACTCTAATAAAAACTTTGCATAGAAATTCATACCCATTTGAAAGATATATTCAAATTTTAAAATCTAGGGTTTTTGACCTAATTATGGCCCAAATAAATGCTCTGATACCACTTGAAATTATATTAATTCACCAAATAATTATATATACAATATTATATCATTATTATATGGAAATATAGTAGAAAAAATGAATAACAGATAAGCCACTTTGAAGGGGCAACCTGCCAAATGCTTTCAATAAGAATGAATATTCAAATATGATAATGAATAACTAACCCTACCTACTATATATAGTCTAAAAAGGCCATATTCCACCCATATGCTGACCTAATAATTATATTAATGCATAAATAAATGTAAAATAATATGCAAAAAGGTTATGCAATCCACAAGTCAACTATACATATCCCTAGACATGCCAACAGTTATGGCCATAACATTGTTCAAGAAAACCACTTACATGAGGGTGTTAATTAGGTCATGAGGACAACTTGTACAAAAATTTAGGTCAAAATTACCTATAAATCACCTTAAAACATATAAAACCCCAAGGCAAACTTTCTAAGCACTATGTGCAGAAATGGCATATGGACTATATGTTGTCTTATTTGGAGCTCTTTATTATGCTTTATTTCTATTATATGGGGGTGTATAAATAATATTATTATCCTTTTGAATGTGTACCAACCTATATTCATTACTCTAACCTTCCATGTACTTATCCATAAAACTCACTTAGTCAAGATTGAGTGCCATACAACTATGATTATGTTTTGCTCCAGAGCAAGGCCCACCTGTAGATGACCTTATATGGATTAGACCTTGTAAAGATTGTATTAGTCTCTATGACACATTATAATACCATTGGGTAATTTTTTGGGCCTAATAATTCATTTTGATATATACGCTTCACACACTCACAATCCCTAAACCTACTCACTACCTAGTCTAGACTGTTTGCTTCCTTTGACTATGTTTTGCTTGTTTAGAACTCCCATTTTGCATAATTTCCAATTATCAAGAGATTTTTAATTTAATAATAGTCATAATTAAGGTTTCCATATGTTTTTTTCATCATTTTAACTCTTCCTCTACTCTTTACCTGCACCTTGAGCTCACAAGACTAAGTTTCCTTTCTTGACTATGATGCCCTACTTCCTTGATTCTTGTAGTGTTTTCCCTAATTAGACTTTGGTAATGATTTTTTAAGGTCACCATTGAATAATTAAGGTCATATATCACATTTTTATAATTATATTCACTTTTTAAGGCTTAAAACACCACTAAGACACTCAATTTAGGGTCACTATCTGCTTCCACTATAGGTGAACATTTTCCCTATAAAAAGGACCCTTGTAGGTGCGAATGAGACTCAAATCATTTCATATCAACTCATATTGATGATCCTTTAGGTCACACATTTTATTTTCAACTATTTGGAACTATTTATCTTTGATGGCATGGTCTAGTACCAACTTTGAAAACAAAGGTTTCTTAAAACTCAAAATCTTGTAGATGTTATTAAAGGAATTTAGTGTTTTTGTAGGAAACTTTGAGCCTTCAAAATTCTAACCTCAATTAGTGTTCAACGCTCAATATTTTTTGGTGTCCTTTTCATTACTATAGGATACAATATGAACATAATAAGATGTATCAAAATTTATTATAACCTTATCATATGACTCTATCAAAATGGCCTTAGGCCTCTATTTTGCATTTTCAGGGAAAAGAGCCCTAGACTCAGTCATTTTGTGTTTAAGGGCGATCCATGTTTTAATTTTCTATCTAACCTCTCAAAAATTAATGTCATGATTTACTAAATTCATGACAACTCCAAAGAATTTATCACTTCATGCTTCAACACTCCATATGAGCACCTTAGATCTCTGTTAAGCTACCTGTAAGTGGTTATCTTATTGAGCGGGTAGTACGTATGAGGATTGATAAGTATGCATTATTTTTGTCCTTTAATGAGTTTTATGCCAATCTCAAACATGAAAAAATAGACTCTTTTCATATTCAAGAACCTGAATTAGTCTAAAAACTCCTTCCCAACATGAGATTTTTCATGAGGACACCTGTAGGTAACATTCTCATATATGCAGGCAATGAAGAGAAGTATGGGTAGTGACCATTGTTTTGAACTTAAATGAATATAAATCCCATTATAATACATAAAAATGGATGTTAAAAACCCATGAATGTATTTAAATATCTACGTTCCTATTTTCCATGTGATTTTATTCTTTCAAGCACCTGTAGGTATAGTTTCATGGTAGACTATGTGCTTGTGTGGTATATGACTAAAATTCATGGAATGTTGATTTTGAGGATAATATTGAAATTTGAGAGGATTTATATGAATTTAAAAACATGATAATGAACCTATCCCCACTTTATGAAACCATTACCAAAGCATGAAGGTCCTATAAATAGTGGAAACCTGCCAACAACATAGAATGGGACCCATCTACAAACCTAAGGTGATTGACTCTTCAAATCAACTCAAAACTTGAAAAAAATTATGAATAACATGTGATAGGATATTAAAATACCTATAGAATCAATCCTAGTAGCTAGATTTTATGAACTTACTCAAACCAAGTCAAAATCTATAGGGTGCACAAATTAGCAAGCAAACTAGATAGTCTAACTTCTTAAGAATGGTTCATAAATATTAGATAAATATTCCTTTTAAATAAATCATTAAATTTAATATAAATTAGTGTAAAATACACCCCCAAAATAATTTTTCTTGAGACCTTCATTGTTGATTGTACCAACTACAAACTGAAGACCATTTTCGTTTGCCAAGCCTAGTGGAAGGAGAGATAAGAAATTTTCTTCCTTTCTTGGAGATTATTATCAAAATAATCACTTTAAAAAGTTTTTATAATACCAATGGGCACTCTTAAAATTTCCTCAGCCATGGTAGCTCATACAAGTCTATACACCTCATTAAATGCTCATGTTTTCAAGAAAACTACCTTTTTTTCTAAATAACTTATCACTTTTTAGTTAGTAATAGTAATTAATGCATAAAAGGACACATGGGGTGTGAATCATCCCTTTAAACCTTCACATTTCCCTATGAGGTCGTATAACTCATTAAATGCCCCTTTTTTGACCTCAACATGACTCCTAAGACTAAAAGAATTAAATTGACTAAAGACCAAGGCTAATATATAATTAAATGACATTAATTAACCTATAATACACCTAATGACATAACATTAGACCCATAATAAACCTCTTAAGATGATTTTTTTCCTATAGGGGTTCTAATTTGCCCTGTAGGGTCAAATTTGGTCAACAAATTGGTGACTCATAGGGGTAGTATGCCTGCTATACTAACTAGACCAATAGCCTTTGTTGATGGTTAAAATTGTGCTTGTTTCTAACACCAAAAATGGGAAGTTTAAATAATGTGGGACTTGCAACTTAAAACAACCTCTAGATTTTTAAGAATCTAGTCTCTTCTTTATATCGAGCGTATACTGGGAAAAGGGATAGGAATTTTAACAAAAACACAAATGCAAAGAAAGAAAATATAACTATGGAAATGCACCTGAATCTAATTCCACCCTTAATTCTAAGCACAGTGAAGCTATATGTAAGATTAAATTACATTTAAGAGAAAACAAGGCATGATCAATGTAAAAGATGAAAATAATAGAAACAGAGGCTCACAGCTTAGACTACTTTTGTAGTGACACAAAAAATATCAAAAAAGGCACATGATTCAATCTTCTTATTAATTCTCCAGTCATATAAAAGGCAAAAAACATGCATATTTACATAAAATTTCAAACTCAAGAAAATAGAACAAAGGCAAATGATATTCCTGATCACAGTTCTAAAAGTCTAAATACTCTTGACAATAATTTCTCTCAGAAAATTCTCTCTGGGTTCTCCTTTTTTTTTGGTGGTCTTTGCACCCTTATTTATAGCATTGGATTCACTCTAGATTTTTTGCATGTTCCTAATCTAATGGCCCAATTGAACTCTAACTAAAATTGGAAGTGTTTAACAGAAGATATTTCATAGATTCTGAAATGTTCTATCTTCCTGCAGTTCATTGGCTGAAATAGATACATAGGACGTTCCCTTCAGTCAAACAAAAGAAGACACTTGGATGATTCCCCTATTTTACTTGAAAACCCTCTTATTATTTAAGAAGCACTAGAACATGCCGATTGGCATCTTCCACAGCACTTACTGAAGACACACAACACTTTTTGCTTAATTTCAACACTTAGCAAAAAATGAGGCAAAAAGAAAATCGAGCCTGAGCTTTGAGTCAAAACTTCACTGTCTTGAACCAAAGTGTGTGGGGATAAAATATTATAGTGTGCAACTGAAAATTAGAATGAAACATAGAGTATTTTCTACTCTATATTTATTGGCAACCCAAGGACTTTTGAGCCTGCTCAAAAAGAAACCACAACTCTTGTTTGATCAAAATGTCAAAAATTACATCTTCAGCAATGCTATTTGATAGGTAGACCACTCATCATCAGATAACCCCTGCTTATTCTATAATTCATTGAAGGCTAAATCAAGGTTAATAATAATATCCTTGTGTGAAAAAAATTTCAAAATCTAAACTGTAGCCTTTAATTTGAATTCAAGCTAGGACACAGGAATCAAAATAGCTTATACTTCAGGGACTGATGAATCATCCCTTAAATCCTAAAAAACTATCTGATCATTCTGCTTGGCCAATATCAAAGGTTCAATTTCATCAACCATTAGCACAATGTTGTCATCAAGAAATAGAGAAGGAAGACCTAATTATACTAGGTCTTCAATGTGCTATTTCATTTCATTGATTCCTTCTTTCATTACATCGAGAAGCTCTCTACAACTGATGGCTATGAAGTTGCAACTGAGAATCTCATTCACTCTCTTAGCAATGACCATTCTATTATCAATTCCTACTATTGACAATGTTCCATCCATTGCATCATAAAGCTTTTGCAGTAGCATTTCAAAATCCAAAATTCTCCTAGAAATAGTAGCTAGAATGTCTTCAATAGATTTCTCCACCTTTTTGCACAATTTATGTGCATTTAGCAGGAAAGTGAGAGAAGGCCTGAGCTAAATAATCTCTAAAGATATTCTTTTCCACATGGATTCATAAAGCTCCTTCACTAGACTTAACACTCCTACATTCTTTGGCCTATTGGCTAGCTCCAGTGTCAATTATTTTGCTCTTTGTTACTCTGCTTGAAATTGGGCTTGTAAATCCATGGTATTATTCTATTCACTTAGCAGCTTTTGTTGTAATTGGATAACTTGTAGAAAGCTTTCCTCACATTTTTCTTTCAATGCTACTTTTTCTCACCTTAGGGTCATCACTGCATCTTTTACCTGCATTAGCCCTACTTTAAGGAATCATTTTGGGCCTGGATCACCCGATGAGTCTGAAGAGAAATAGGATCTTGAAACTATTTATTCAGACTCTCTATTTCATTAACTTTTCTATTGATTTCTATGGTCAAACTATTATAGTTTGCCTTCTCTTTGGCTAGATTAGCCTCCATCTTTTGTAGCCTTCTTGATGTTTTCAAGTAGTATTTAGCAACTATAGAAGTGGACTCAATTAGTAGCTCAATTTTTTCTTGTGTCCTGAATAGGGACATGTCTATGGCCACTACATTCATTCTGTAGTCTTCTAGTTGCATCTACTCACTTGGCTTGATTACATTTGGTGATAAATGAGTCACCGTCAGTTGCTACTGAATTGGGTCAAATTGTGACCATAGATGTGATGTAACCAAGGCCTTATTTTCCTTGATCCTCTTTTTCTCTCTTTAGGCTTCCCTCACCTTCATAGTAGCATCTGCTTGATTTTGGAAGGTAGAAGGAGAGGCAATGTGCCCACCCACAAAAGGATGTCCTTGTGGCAAACCATATGGAATAGCCAATTGTTGGCTATGGGCAATATGAGGGGGTAGTTTCTTGGGAATAGAGGGAGAAAAGTGAGGCAATGTTAAAGCTTGAGTAGGGATAGATGAGGTGAAGTGAGAAATGGGCATGGTGGAGGTGGTAGGGTATGTCATCAGGCCAGATGGAATCATCATGCCTACAAGAGAAGAAAAAGATTGAGAAGGAGAAGGAGGAATAATACTTACCTAAGGAGCAATTATAGTACTCTGTAATTGGTGTTGTGGGCCGTCTACCACCTCCTCTGAATCAAACTGAAATTGCACCCTCTTTCACTTCTTTGGTGATTCTTCTTCTGGTTATGATCCCCTCTCTTCAATATTTACCACTATTATTAGTGGTGCTTGTGGAGAATTGGGAATTTCAATAACTGATGCCAATGGGGAAGCTTTTGGTGGTGAAGGCACCACACTCTTTTGTGTTTCCATGATGCTGAGAGATTGGGGCTAAACTATTGCAGTTACTGCAGTTATAGTGTGCCCTAGGGCCTATGATTCTTGGCTGGATCCTGCTCTAGTTTCTGACTCTACACCCTATGTCAACAAATTGCTTGTGTCAGGGCTAGATACAGGGGACAGATGACACTCATCCTAGAGTTTTTCTCATCTCTCATCTAAGTCCGCGTTCCCAAAAGAATGAGTTATTTGACAAATTTCTTGCCTATATTTCCAATAGGATTCTATTTTTTTAGCATCCCAATCTTTATTCGTTAGTTCCCTTCTTAAGCTATAATTCATTTTGATTTTAGGGTCAAAAACCCTCTCCTTAACATAAAATGTTTCCCAGGGTCTATTTTGTTGAAGGGGTAAATCTGTTAATTCAACATAAAATCTAGGAGTATCTTCCCTAGGATTTTTCCTATTTTCCCAAAAAGGGCAGCCCTCATGTGAAATTCGGGTAGAAACCCTATTATTCTTAATCCATGAAGCTATGAAACCATTCAGGTCATATACCCATTTGTCTTTGATTAGCAGGAAACCCAGGAAGGCTAGCTTTTCAAGTAGAACAATCTCAGCATCTCTGGCTTCTAGTACCATGTTGTTTGTCATCCATGGGGGGTCATACATTTTCCTCTTCCTCTTTCTAGATCCATATTCATTGTCTACTATAGACACCTATTTGGTTGCTTCTAAGAATGCTAACCTAAGATTCAAAATCTTAGGTAGCAACATTGGTTCCCCAAAAACCCCATGGACTCTAATAATTGTATGGTGGGATCCTAAAAAGAAATCACAAGGAATTGGGCAACTGGTCATAAGGTTTGAAACACTTGGAAATATTTTGTTTATAACTAGTTCTAGGCTTAGGTGACACAAATCAAGGGTAACAAATAGTTCTCAAAATTCATATGGATCACTAGTTTTTAACAAAATATGTGTCCATATAGACACAGGAGTGGTTCTTTGTAGCCCAAAACTTGGTTCATACATATCAAGATGCATATGTTGGGAAAAGATGTCAAAATTCCAATACAGCATGAGGTGAAACAAATAAGAAGAGTACCTAAAAACCCCTTTTGATTTGAACTGAGCCAGTTGTTCCACCATTGAGTATGTAATTTGTTCAAAAAAATCAAGCTGATACTCCTGAGTTTTGTCAATAGTTTTCAACCTAAAGAGGATATCCATTTGTTCTCCATAGACTGCCATATCATCTTTCATTCTAAAGACGAAATCCATCATAGATAATGCATCTTGGCTAGCTTGTGTGAATTGGGCTCTTACTGCAGGCAGTGTCAGCACAGTAGTATCATCATCACCCATTTGCAATTTGGATCTTAAGAACCTCAATTGAGTATTGATGTTTGCCCACATTCTTTGCATTTTAAAAACAATGGGAAACTAGCTGTCTTATTGTGATACAGGGCTAACATATCTTTGATAGCCTATAGTGTGATTTGCATTGTGAATGGACCCTATTGTATGGTGTTTGAGGGTGTATGGAATAAGTTTGTGCATAATTTGACCAAATTAGGGCATGGATGCACACTTGGGACAATGAATTGTGCTAGTTGTGAATTCCATATCCTCATTGCAAATGTCTCATATTACCCCACCCTGGCCCTTTGAAGACACCTTTGATGTGCCCCTTCTCTGAGAGTTTTGCTACTAGTTCTTTGAATAATTGGTTCCATGACTCCATCTACATAATCTTTTATCTTTGTTGGGTCACTTACTTAACCAACTTCAGGGACTCTGGTCTATGGGTAGGTCTTCAATGGTTGCACGGGGGCTGAAGCGTATGACTTGCTTGTAAGAAACTTATCAAGGGATTCATAAATCCCAACTCCTTGTTGCAAAGATTATGCTCCCTCCATCTTCTATATCTATTTTGTGATAATCGGTATGAACTTTTGCAAAATAGAAAGCGCTTTCACTAAAGTAAGTTTACTAGGAACTGAAAATGCAAGTAGCAAGAATTTTCTCATAGATGCAGGAATGTTTGAAATATTTGTAAGCTTTAACTCTTGATATGAGGTATTTATTGACCTATCAAGTCTTAAAATGGCATTAAACTCAGATAACCATTAGCAAATCTTACTCAATCTTTATGGGACAATGAGATAGACACATTATGCAAGTGGCAGCGCAAGGTACCTTGGGGATTTCTAAAGATTTGGGAGATATTCAATGTATTGAGAATTTTTGAAATTTTTGAAAAACTCTGAGCTACTGCTACGTGTTCAAAGAACATTTATTTAAAAGAAAGCGAGAAAACAAAATAGGAAAACAAAACAACACGAAAAGGGTAAGCTATCTAAAATAATACATTAACCAAGTACCTTTGCCTCCCTAATGGATCAAAAGAATTTTTTTTAAAGATTCCTTCATGATGAGACAACTTATATTGCCAAGCAAGTGGTTGAATTGGATGAAGTTTTGGTGACTTGATCTTCTTGTTGTCATATTAATTGGCCTACATTCGAGTGAGTCTGAGTCAAACATGCTTCCAACATATATATACTCTTCTTGTTCTCAAAAGCTTTTCGAATGTTGGTTCTTGATACTAACATGTTTTATCAAGAGATTAATGGCTATTTACTCATCAACAGAAGCCCTTTGATATATATCATTTATTTGCTTATCTAGTTTTTCCTCAAACTTAGGTTATATTGCATGATCATCCTCTTTAATGACTTCAAAATCACCAACCTCTTGAAAGGATAATTCTAAAGTTTGTAGTAATTTTGCATATTTACCTGAGTCTCAATGTTGTCTTATTCATCTGCAACTAATTCAATGCCTCCTTGAAGAATAGTATAACCTGACCCAATGACTTCAAACAAGTCATTGAAATCATGATCAAGGAAATGTCCATGCTCCTCCAGATCATCTGTAAAGTAAGAAGAAAGTCAGCAATTATCTCTTCTTCATCAAATATTAAGGCATAAGCTTGTGACTTCTCACTCGGAGTATGGAATTCATGTTGAGAGACTCAAGGATTGATCAAAGGGGTATCTTTTGGTATTTTTTTCCTCAAAATATTAGGGATTTTATGATCTTCATCAAATATAACATAAGTGCCCAAACCAATGGAGTCATAATTTCCATATGGGTCACTTTGCATCATAGCTAATAAATGATCATTTTCCTCTTCTTGATCATGTTCAGTCCATTCACCTAACTCCTCAACAAAAACCCTTTCTTCTTTGTTCAACATAGCATGAGTTACCTCTAATTTTGTAGTTGGTTCATTGGTGATGTGATCTTTATATAGTGGCTCAGATAATATCTTCATATTTGAACCATATTTGGTTCTTAGGATGAGGTGAGACCAATCAAGGGACATATATCCTCCTATCTTGGCTGTAAAGTCTCTAGATAAACATAAGCCAAATATAGGAGGTATATCTATGACTACTACATCTTGATTTACAATTATATTGGGACAAGTATATAATTGTAATGGGAGTTGTTTAATTCTCCCTATTATTTGTACTACTTTGCCATCTAGTTGCATGACTCCTTTAGTGAGTGGTTCATACTTTATTTTTAAATCATCAGCTATCTGCTTAGGCATTATTATAGTACTAGCCCCTGAATCAATCATTGCATTATGCAGCAATTTTTTGCCAACTATCAAAGTTAAATAGAAGGGATCCAGTTTGGATTTGCTTACCTCTGATGCATTTTTCACTAGGGCTATTGTCTACAAATGAACTGTGTCTTTGAGCTTTTCTTTTTTAGCAGGTCCTTTGATAATAGTACACTTAGGCACTACTTGGCCTTCTAGAGATTCTTGTAATAGTGTCTTCTATTTAAGAATATCTAATATGTCCCATATTGATACTTGTGTTGGATTCCTCTTTAATTGATCCACCACATTTATTGGTCTTAATGCTTGGGTCCTTGGAAAATAAGGGTACCTCACTTTTTCTTGAACTTGTCTAAGAATCACTTGATTCTATACTAGCTGAGGCACTTCTTGTCTGACAGTTGTATTTCATTGACCTTGAAATGGAGGATTCTCCATGACTTGACTATTTGCAACTTCAGGCTGTTCCAGCATTCTTCTCTTTGATCTAGTATAGTAGTCTGATTACACCACTGGTTTCTTGGAAGCAGAAGCTTCATTCAAGAATGTTGATTCTTCATCTTCAACCCATGAAAACAAAGCATGTTCAGGGGTTATTTCTTCTTCTTGTTGTAAAGACATCCCTTGCATTTGAGCCATTAGGACTAAATTTTGCATACCAAAAGAGAGGTAGGCTTGATTGTCACTAGTACTTGCAAACTAACCATCTATTCTTCTTTGCTCTGCTACCTTTTGTTGTAGATTACTCATAAGACAATCTCTAGGCATATGATCATTATTACAAGGGAAACACTAGGCATTGGTGCCATCTACATAATTATTTTGCCCTAGAACAATTTCTCTATTTAAATTGAGGGGAACAGTCTTTGAGGGTGTAGGGATTGCAACTAATTAACTTGTCGGCTGAGGGTTATTTTTCCTTTGAGAACACTAATACTGATTTGGCTATGGTGGAAACCTATTTCCTTGATAGCCTTGATATTGGGGTTTAGGGTAAGTATTCTATTGTCTCTTTATGTTAATTAACTCATTAGAAAATGTCCTCAAGATATTCTTGATATCATCCAGCTCAGATGACTGGGTAGGGATAATTTCTTTAGCAGGTGGTTGAGGATATGTGTACATAGACACAGGTGGGGCTAAGGATTTGGGGGCTTCTTGAGGTAATGGCAAGGAAATCTCTGGAAACATGGGCATGGGAGGCCTTGGAGACAACTTTCCAGCATCTATCAAATTATTTTCAACTCTGATTGCATAGTCATAAGCCTCTGGCAGAGTTTGATCTCCAAGTGACTAAATCATAATAGATATATCTGAATTTAAAGCCTTAAGATAAAACACTATAGCCATACTTGGTAATGGTCTAGTTGTAGCAGGGATTCTTTTCCAAGTCTTTTGAAATTTGGAATTGAAGTTAGTCATTGCTTCATGTGGTACTCTTTGAATAGTAATCAATTATTGCAACAGAGATGACTTATCACCCTTTTCTTCAAATCTTTCAAAGAAAATATCTCTAAGCTGATCCCATGTAGATATGGTATTTGGGGTCAAGGACTAGTACCATTATAGAGCCTTCCCTTTAAAAGAAGCTACTAATAATCTTATGGCCACATTTTGCCATGTGACAACATGTATAGCACAGACATCTAATACATCCTGCAAATGTTCCTCAGGTGTTTTAAAATCTTGCCCACTAAATTTGGGTAGAGCTTTCAAGGCATTTACTGGGATAGGATCCCAAGTGGATAGTGGTATTGGGAGAATCAAAGGACTACCAGTGTTCCAAATTGCATAATTTCTTGGGGCTATAAGGGCTTTCATATTTACTATTGGTATTGGTATAAATTGATTGACTCTTCTTCTAGGACTAGTTACCAATGATGGTAAAAGAATACCTAGATTAATAGCCAATTGAGATCTAGTTACTGGTCCATAGCTCTGACTCCTTGTAACTCTCTAGTTCATACCGTCTTGAAGAAAACTTTAAGATGGTGTCCCACCGGGTGTGCCAAAAACTATTGATGGTTAAAATTGTGCTTGTTTCTAACACCAACAATGGGAAGTTTCAAGAATGTGGGACTTGCAACTTGAAACAACCTCCATATTTTTAAGAAGCTAGTCTCTTCTTTATATCGAGTGTATATTGGGAAAAGGGATATAAATTTTAACAAAAACACAAATGCAAAGAAAGAAAATCTAACTATGGTGATGTGCTTGAATGTAATTCGACCCTTAATTCTGAGCACAGTGAAACTATATGTAAGATTCAATTACATTTAAGAGCAAACAAGGCATGATCAATGTAAAAGATGAAAATAATAGAAACAGAGGCTCACAACTTAGACTACTTTTGCAGTGACAGAAAATATCAACAAAGGCACAGGATTCAATCTTCTTATTAATTCTCTAGTCACATAAAAGGCATAGAAACATGCACAGTTACATAAACTTTCAAACTCAATAAAATAGAACAAAGGCAAATGATATTCCTAATCACAGCTCTAAAAGTCTAAAAACTCTTGACAATAATTTCTCTCAAAAAATTCTCTCTAGGTTCTCCTTTTTTTTGGTGATCTCCACACCCTTATTTATAGCATTGGATTCACTCTAGATTGTCTGCATGTTCCCAATCTAACAGCCCAACTAAACTCTAACTAAAACTAGAAGTGTCTAACAAAATATATTTCATAGATTATGAAATGTTCTATCTTCTTGTAGTTCATTGGCTGAAACAGATACACAGGATGCTCCCTTCTATCAAACAGAAGAAGACACTTGGTTGATTCCCCTATTTTACTTGAAAACCCTCTTATTATTTAGGAAGCACCAAAACATGCCACTTGGTGGATTCCACAGCACTTACTGAAGACACACGACACTTTTCTCTTGATTTTGACACTTAGTGAAAAATGAGGCAAAAAGAAAATCGAGCCCGAGCTCTGAGTCAAAAATTCACCGTCTCAAACCAAAGTGTACGAGGACAAAATCTTGCAATGCACAACTAAAAATTAGAATGAAACATAGAGTATTTTTTACTCTATAGCCTTATTAGTCCATTGGGATATGGAGTCACATGTACATGAATTTTTACACACACCTTGCCTTTGAAAACACACAAAACACAAGGAAAAACCAAAAATAATCAACACACAAGACAAGAAACTAAACAAAACACACTTGTGCTTCATGAGCAATTATAAAACACACACACCAAACTAAAAAACTAACCTGAGATAAAAATCCCTCTTGGATCAAAGGGGAAGTTTTAAACTTTCCTTGCTTCATGACATGAAGGATTTAGTGAGACATGTAGCCTTTTGACCTTTAGCATTGATGCCTTTATCTTCTTCATGGTGTTTGCAAACTTCATTGGCATGATATTTAATGAAAAACAAGTAGCTCCATATAGGTTGTATATGGAAATGAACTCCTCTTGCATCCAAATAATCTCAAAGTTCACATGTACTTGACCTTTAATGTGCAAGTTTGATAATATGACAGTCCTCTCAGCCTTTCCCTCCTCCTTGACATAATGTGCTTGATGTTTAGAAACACTAAGCTTTACTTCACCATGTTCTCACATCCCTAAATGTGGTTTTACCTCAGATGGAGTTCTTGAATATCTTTTAGGTACAACAAGATCTACCTTTATGTTATCAACCATATCTGTAACTTCTTGTACATTAGTATCATCAAATGACTTCATGATAACAACTTCTTGACCAGTATAATTAACTTCATCTTTATGTTTGATTGAACACTCAATATCATGTTTATATTCCTCAGTAAACTTATCATTATCTATTCAATCTTTTGGAGAAGAAAAAACTTTACCCAACCTATCAAATTCCTTTCATATGACATTGGACCTCTACCATAAATATTCTTCCTCATGAATGTCATCTTTAAGGGCTATTTCCTCTACCTTGGTCTCATGACACTCTCTTAGGATTGCCACTTCTTGAGGAGTGATTTGACCTTGTTCTCCATCCTTGATAGCACATTCATCTTCATGCTTAAGATGGTCATCCACAACATGACCAGACATGGAGTCTTTTCCAAATACCTTTCTCTTTAAGTCTAGGCCACATTCCTCATAAATGCACATCCCCTAAAAAATGGAGGCATTAGAGTCTGCTTCATGGACTTATATACCTTCAAATATGGAGGCATCAGCTTATGGATTATCCATTTTTTCACCAAGGGGAGTCCCTAAGGTGATTTCTTCCTCATAGTCATTCATGAGATCTTTTTGATTAGCCATGAATTCAACTTGCTCTTCTTCACTTGTTTCTCTCAAGATAGGAGCTTCCTTAAGAAGGGGTGAGGTGTAAATTTGATGGATAGGCTCATAGATTTGAGGTAAATGAGAGAATATGAGGTGTAATAGAAGGTGAAGGAGTTAGAAATGGAGGTGTAGTGGAAGGTGAAGGAGTTGGAAATGGAGGTGTAGTGGAAGGTAGAGAAGTCTTATGAGTGGGTTTGAAAAATAGAAAAGCACTAGCAAGCTCATATGGAAGTGAATTCTTGGGATGATTATAAGGAGAAATGCCTACATAAGTAGGATTTGCATCTTTCCAATAATGTCTTTGTGTATAATCTATATAACCATCTAATTTCATATGACGAGACACATAGGAGTACTCTTAAGGTTGATAAGAATCATAGTATGAAGAGTAGGGCTCATATTGGGACTAATAGAGAGGTGTTTCTTTATAGGTTTCTTGGTAACTTATCTCATAGGTTTATCTAACAACATGGTGTCCATATAGAGAGGGGATTGAAGGATTATAAGGCTAACACAAGTCTTTATCTTCTTTTCTACCAACATCATATCCTTCTTGAAGAGCAATATTACCACCTCCAATATGATCTTTATCAACCCCATCATAATCCTTATCAGACCTATAACTAGCCTTGTTATGGGTTGTATCAAGCTCATAATTAGGTTGGTAAGGATCATACCAAGGCTAATAATGAGTGCCATAAGATTGATAAACCTCACAAACTTGTGTAAAATAATACTCAACACCAAAGTCAGCCATGGAACTTCATTAACAAGAAATAACACAAGGAATTATCATCAATAATATTCAAAAGGAATACCTAGGTTTCTTGACTAGATATGTAATCTTGGAGTCACCATTGATGTTTAGATAGATGCCTCCAAAGGTTGCTTGTTGAAAGATAATACCAAAAATATTTCAACCTCTTGGACTAAGAGTTCCACTGAGCATACCAAAAAAAATTGTCACTTGTATCTACACCCTTTGAGAAGATGTCTCAACTCTCCTCATCCAAGTGGCATAATGGAAACATCTCACTTTCTGTGGGTAATCAATTTGGTGAGATGAATCTCTAGAATTATGGGATAGCTCCCTGAATGTGTCTTGAAATACTTTCACCTATACTAGATAATTATTTATGGGGACAAGGGTTAGATTTTAAATTAAATGAAACCTATTCTAAGGGGTGATGCACCAATATTCTTAACACAAGACTATTATATTCCATCACAAAGAGACAAGGCATACAACACTAGCCTAAGAGTCCTAGAATGCATTAACATCAGTATTTCAATATGAAGGTGGCATTCATGAATACTATCCAAGGTAAGTGGAATCATAGATCATTTTTTAGATGCTAATACTTCCTTGTACACTTAGGAATAGATACATACACTTGACAACATGTCATATGACCTGCTAGGCATGGAATCACTTGCATCAAACATGGAAGGATTGAGAGAAAGAAAGGATAGATGAATATCTATTCACAAACTTTTAAAATATGATATATGAACTCAAACTAGATTTAATTTATTTTATATGTTAAGTAAAATTTCAAACCAGTAGGGCTTTGCCATACATGATGTGGTATTAAATTACAAAGGCCAAAATGGTAGCTCTTATATAACTTGAGAGCAAGAGAGAGAGAGGAGAAGAGAGAAGTAAAAATATCACAAGGAAACTTTTAAATCTAAGTAAAATATTTAAATATACATGGGGATAATATTTTAAATGAACCATGCAAGGTCATGAAGCACAGTTGTGACCCCAAGTCATGAAACTCATGAAAAGTGGGAAGAAAGTCCTCATTTTGTCTCAAAAAACTACCTTCATTATTCACCTTTGTTTGAACATCCCAAAACTGAATATGGATAGGCTTGATTATTGGAATTAATTGTATGTATTTTATACATGCCTCTATATTCATTAGTTTCAATCCTAGTCCTCTAGAATCATATGGGAATGAGTCATCACCATCTGCAATCTAAAAAACTCTTTTTTCTATCACCCATCACACTTGGCCTCAAAATTAGCTTCAATTTTCCATGAAAATCCATGAGAGTGAGTTTAAGACACTTTTAAATACTCTCCATGGCCTTAGAGGCATTAGTAACACCTAAAAATCAGCACACTTGAATTTTTCCACCCTTCTCACTAGCTTGGTCACTATGCCATTTTTGACTAGTTGAGATGAATTAGTTAGTAGAGGAACTTAGGAGTTATTTCAAGGCATTAAATTGAAATTTTTAGTTATCTTAAGTCCTAATATTACATTCCATGTGATTGTCACCTCTTGGAACCTACAAAACACAAAAAATAGTCAAAAGTACCATATTTTTACAATTTTATATAGTCCAAAATCATGGGGAGTATCCTGATAGATTATCTTTAAATTTTCAATCATCATCCTAGGTAAAATATTCCATTATAACATCTCTCCAACCTCATTTCCTCAAACTAGTCACTAATAAGGGTTTACAAGGGTTCTAGCTTATTTTGAGCTTTTGAGCTTTGTTCATAAAGATGGAACATTATAACTTTAAAAAAAAATAAATAATGTGATATTTATGACCCCTAATAACCTCCTTAATCTCATTTTTCCTCCATGAAAATCCTCAAATAAGATGTAAGCACTTCAACTTAGCCTATCGAGCTCTTCCTTTGCTTTGCACAGGCCTAATACTGCCTTTGAGCCAAAAGATGACTTCCTTGTGTTTCCTATTCAATTTAAAAGTTTAAAAACACATATAATTACCCTAATAACATTCCAAAATAATTTTTAATTCCCATATCATGTTAAAATTTAATTTGACCTTTCATTTGGCCTTTAGGCTTGAACCTTGCCTAACAAGCATGCCTGCACCTTTGAGGATTTAGATCTCCCTATAAGTATTCTCCCCTATATGAGATTATTTTCATGTTTCCCTATATGTTTTTAAACTTAAAAAGTCACCCTAAAACCTTCCAACTACTTCTAATCTCTTCTTCTCATTCACCAACTAGGCCTAATAGAAACCCTTGGGGTTTGACTGCATATGCTTGTCTACCAACACTCTTGAGTGTTTTATCATCAATATTTGGATAAATTTATGTTTTTTATAGCTCAATAAATATTATTAAATCATCACATTTTTTTTCCAAGGCACCCAACACTCATTTAGGTCACATTTTCTCAATTTTTTACCTCCATGTATGGCTGAAAGTGGCCTACCTATGAGACAAAATATATAATATGTTCAATAATATTTAAAAATAAACACTTAAATTAGGGTGTTACTTATTTCATTGGGAAACCTTTTACAAAAATTTAGGTCAAAATGACCTCTCTAGCACCTTCAAACATCTAAAACTCCAAGGCAAACTTTCCTAGCGCTAACTGTGTGTAGAAATGGCATATGGACTGTATGTTGTCTTATTTGGAGCTCTTTATTATGATTTATTTATATTTTATGAGTGTATAAATAATTTTATTATAATTTTTAAGGTTTATCAACATATATTCATTACTCTAACCTTCCATTTACTTCCCCATATAACATAGTCAAGACTGAGTGCCATACAACTATGACTATGTTTTGCTCCAAAACAGGGCCCACCTGTAGATGAATTTATATGGATTATAACTTGTAAACATTTTATTAGTCTATATTACACATTAAAATACCATTGGGTAAGTTTTTTTACCTATTCATTCCATTTTTGAGCTATATACACTTCACACATTCATAATCCCTAAACTTGCTCACTGCCTAGTCTAGACTGTTTGCTTCCTTTGACTATGTTTTGCTTGTTTAGAAATCCCATTTTGCATAATTTCCAATTATAAATAGATTTTTAAGATCATCATAGTCCTAATTAAGGTTCTCATAGGTTTTTTTAATCATTCTAATTCTTCCTCTACTCTTTACCTTCACCTTGAGCTCACAAGACTGAGTTTCCTTTCTTGAATGTGATGCCCTACTTCCTTGATTCTTGTAGGTGTACTTTTCCCTAATTGGACTTTGTTAATGATGTTTTAAGGTCAAAATTGAAGCCTTAAGGTCATATATCACCTGTATATAACTTTATTCACTTTTTAAGGCTTAAAACACCACCAAGACACTCATGTTAGGGTCATTATCTACTTGTTCTACTGTAGGTCAACATTTTCCCTATGGAAGGACCCCTGTAGGTGATAATGAGACTCAAATCATTGTATATAGACTTGAATTCATGATCCTTGAGGTCACACATGGTATTTTCAACTATTTTTAACTATTTATCTTTGATGGGATGGTCTATTACCAACTTTGAAAATAAAGGTTGCTTAAAACTCAAAATCTTGTATATGTTATTGAAGGAATTTAGTGTTTTTGTAGTCAAATTTGAGCCTTAAAAATTATAACATCCATTAGTGTTCATCACTCAATATTTTTTGGATTCCTTTTCCTTTATAGAGGCTACATTATGAGCACAATAGGATGTATCAAAATTTATTATAACCATATCATATGACTCTATCAAAATGGCCTTAGGCCTCTATTTTGCATTTTCAGGGAAAAGAACCCTGGACTCAATAATTTTATGTTTGAGGATGATCTATATTTTCATTTGATATCTAACCTTTCAAAAATGCCTATCATGATTTAATCAATGCATTATAACTCTAAGTAAGGTCTCACTCCATGCCTCAACACTCCATATGAGCACCTCAGCTCTCTGTTAAGCCACTTGTAGATTATTATCTTATTGAGCAGGTAGTAAGTATGAGGATTGGGTAGTATTAATTATTCTTGGACTTTAATTAGTTTTAGGCCAATCTAAAACATGAAAAAATAGACTCCTTTCATATTCAAGAAACTATCTGTCTAAAAACTCCTTCTCAACATGAGATGTTTCATGAGGACACCTGTAGGGAACATTCTCATATATTCAAGCAGTGAAGAGGAGTATGGGTAGTGAATATTATTTTAAATTTAAATTAATATTAATACCATTCCAATACCTCATAATTGATTTTAAAAACCCATGAATGGCTTTAAATAGTTGTGTTCTTGGTTTCCATGTTATTTTCTTCTTCTAAGCACCTATAGGTGCACTTTCATGGCAGACTATGTGCTTATGTGGTATATGACTAAAATTCATGGAATTTTGATTTAGAGGATAATATTGAAAGATGGTTCAATTTAAAGGACTTTTAAAACATGATAATGAACCTATCCCCACCTTATCAAACCATTACCAAAGCATGAAGGTCCTACATATAGTGGAGACCTGCCAATAACACAGAATGGGACCAATCTATAAACTTGAGGTGATTGGATCTTCAAATCAACTCCAAAATTTTAAAAAAAAGGATGGGGAACATGTGATATGAGATTAAAATACCTTTTTAATCAATCCCAATAGCTATATTGTATGTACTTTCTCAAACCAAGGTGAAACCTATAAGGTGCATAGATTATCAAGTAAACTAAATAGTCTAACTTCTCAGGAATGGTTCATAAAGCTGAGATCACCATTACTTTATTACTAAATATCAAGTGAAATCTGACTAAGTTTATAGTATACCCCCAATATCATTTTTCCTAAAACCTCCACTGTTGACCATTACCAAATACAACCCTAAAGACCATTTTTTCTTGCCAAGACTAGTAGAAGGAGAGATAAGTAGTTGTCTTATTTTCTTGGAGATTATAATCAAATTGATCACCTAAAAAATTATTTATAGGACCAAGGGACACTCTTTAAATTTCCTCAGTTGTGGGAGGTTCTACAAGTCCGTACACCTCTTTAAATGCTCATGTATTAAAACAAACTACCTATTCTTCTGAATAACCTACCACTTTTCAATTAGTAATAGTTACTTAAGACATAATAAGACACATGGGGTGTGACCTCATCCCTTGAAACCTTCACATTTCCATAGGAGGTTTTACAACTCATTAAATGCCCCTTTTTGACCTCAAAATGACTCTTAGGACTAAAAGGATTAAAATGAATAAGGACCAAAGATAATATAACATTAAATGGCATCAATTAACCTATAATACACCTCATGACATAACATTAGATCCCTAATAAACCTTTAAAGGTAATTTTTTTTCCTATAGGGGTCCCAATTTGACCTGCAGGGTCAAATTTGGTCAACAACTTCCACCATGTAGGACATCATATAGAAGTTGTGATTTGGGGAGTTATTCAGATTGGTTATTGTGTTAATGATGTCAAAACTAATTATTTCCCATATGAAAATCATCTTTTTTCATGTGAGAATAAGGTCGAGTAGGGGAATCCACACCTCATTGACATAAGTCATTATAGGGAAATTATAGATTCTATTTAATAGGGCCATGGTAATTCTGACTCCAGGTTGGAAAGTGTTTATTAGGATAGCAAAAATAAGGCCTGTGATTACAAAATTACTAGGGTCATGGGCCCATTCTTGTAGCTTGGTGACTACATTATTTTCATGTATCTAGGTATTCACTAGATTTTAGTTATATGCCATCTTAAGGGTAGTTATATTGTAGTAATTTTCAAATGCTCTGCCACTAAGGTGGGCCATTGGTGTGATTTTTTAGCATAAGTTCAAGATTTTGCCAAAAAATTTACCATTTGTAAATCAATCAAATAATAAGTTGATGTAGGGCATTAACTCAAGTTTAGATGCGATGTTATACATACCCACTATCTTGATTGTGAATAGGTCATCCTGGTACCTCTGTGATAATATAGAGATTTGGTCTTTCAAACTGGAAGGTTTGGCCTTGTCAAATTATTCCCAAATAGAAGATAAGTGCTTCAAATTATGTTTGAGGGTAGCTTCATCAAACACTGTGTAATTATATTGTGTTGTTCTTTTAATTGAATACGTAGATGGAGGAGGTGAACATTGAGATGAGGAGGCCATAATTATGCGGTTGTGAAACTTTTGGTTTGTGAGGGTTCAAAATTGGGCTTGTAATTTTTTATTTCAATGAAAATATGAGTGTAATTAGCTCTATAAATTTCATATATTTCCTTTGGATTCACTGGGTTTGCTTAATTGAATGTAAGGCTATTCAATTTGTGTAAATTAATGGTGTCAATGGCTTTGGGTCCTTGATTATTTTTTATTTTGAATTTCACCTAACTCATGGGATGGTGACACTTTTATCATGTTAAACTCATGGGATGGTGACACTTTGATTGCTTTGGACTCATAGGGTGGTGCCACTTTATAAGATCGTGCTAAGTCACTTGCCTAGGAGATTTCAAACAATGCATTTCATTGAGTCTATTTCTAGATGATCACGATGATGACATTTAGCATAATTTTGATTTCCCTCTTGCCCAAAGATTTCATACATTAAGTTTAATCTATCAATATTTGGGTAAATGGGATGGATACACTTGGCATAATCTTGGAGATTCGCTCACCTAGGGAACTCAAAATATTTTTTGAGTGTTGAAATCTCACAGGTTTATGGGTGCATGCCACATGTCCTTGATTATTGAAAAATGAAGTCTTAAGCTTAATGTTGTGCATACCCTCAAAGTTATTACAAGGCCCTTCATGATATCACCTGGTACTACCTTTAAAATGACCTTGAATGGACTTGTAAAACCTTCAAGGGTAACCTTATGCATGTTTAAAAGGTATCTCCTATGAGATACATTCAAATGCTTGGGTCTACCATAGAGGTTCAAATCACATACAAGATCCCAAAATATAAAAAGATAATCATTTAACATAATTTTACTCAAAACCCCCATTGCTCAATATCATTTTGTATACTAATAAAATACATAGTTGAATATTGACTTAATTAGCTATTTTTCTTTACACAGAAATTTCACTCTTATGCATGTTAAACTGTATCTCTTATGAGATACAGTCAAATTAGGATGAAACAAGGATTGAAGTACATAGTATATGATATTAAAAACTATTATTTTTTTATTACCATAAATTGTGTCATTAAAAAATGTTATACATTACCTTTTTAACATTTTTAGGTTTTAACATATCTCCATGCTTATGTGATGGTATAAATATAGTTTTATCTCCTACACAGGTATAAATTGGAATAATTTTATAAATAACCTAATCAACAACTCCTCTCATGTATTTTTTAAATGTACAAGCTAAAATATCATACGTCAAAGGCTTTTCAATGTGGAGATTATGTTTCCCTCATAAATAATGGTGAGGTCGTTGGTGAAGGAAGAACACACAAAGTTGTAGGTCTAGATGCTAAATCTATGGAATCCATAAATCTTAGTTACACATGCCACAATGAGGAAATACCTATTGAATATGTAAGTTTTAATGTGATTAAAGCTTTTGATTTGACTCTGCTACTTCCATTTCCTATAGATTTTGTGGATAATTTGGGGGATGTAGTTGATAGTTTTACTATATGAAACACAAAAATAATGCAACACGTCAAAGAAAAAATTTATATAGACAATGACATAGAAGAAATACAAAATAGTTTCAATTTATTTCTACAAATACATCCATTATAACAATAAAACACTTTTTTAGATTCATTTGTTCAATATATCAATGATCCTATAGCATTTTAAAGCCTAAGAAAAACATTTCTTGGGAAAAGGGTAGATTTTTTGCACAAATGTACAACACTTACAAATGATGAAAAATTTACATTTAGTTATGTTGAATTTGCACAATCAAGGGAAATTTTTTGTTGCATTCCTATCCCAATGTTATAAAATGAATTGGGAATTTATATAAGACAAGTTCTACAACATTGTGAGACTTTCAATACAGAGGTAACTGGAATATCTATCGTTAGATGGCCTTCCAACAAGATAGTGGACATTGAATGTAGAGTAATAAATTTACCATACATGACACCATAGGAGAAATAAATTGGAAACATTTAGGACATAGTGGATAAATAAGTCACTCCTTGCCTGACATTCTTAACACAAATGCATCCAAAAAAGTTAACTCATGCCTATACATACTTGAACTGAAAAATAAATCAGTCAAACACTTCACACAGCCAAGTGGAATTTTATGAAAGGATAAATAGTGAGATTACAACAATGTATGTAGATAAATGTTGCACTAAAAAATGTTTTTAGTCAGGATTGTCATTTGATATGCTAAAATATGCAAGGATAAAGTTACTTGATTCCACTACAATAGTTAGGAGGCAACGTGTCTTGGATGCCCTTTCTACTAGTTTGTTTAATAAAAATAAAAACAAAACTACCATTGATTTTTAGGGTATAGAGATCTGCTTGAAATCTTGGATTAAAATATATGGATTGAAGAGAAGTAGCTTTTTGACCTTTAAAATTGTCACAAAAATTGGGAATGAAATGCATTCCATGTAGAGAGATTTCAAAAAAAGCCACAAAAGAAGACAATGGAAGCTAAAGATTTTTTGGACCAATTGGTGGATGATTTTGTATATTTTTCTCCATGACTAACATGCCAGGTAGATATAGATGGCTCATGAGAAAATTTTTGACATCTTCCAACATCTTTCACTCAAGAAGTTATGAGGTGCCACATCAATGCACAACTAGCAGATATGGAATATGAGCCAATATCCTAGCCAAAATTCAATAACATATGGAGAACTAATTTTCATGATGTGATCATTGCCATGTCTAATGACTTCATTAGGTATAAAATATGCATCTTATTGACTCATCAAAAATGCTCTGGGTCCCTCTATAGAGATCAGGAAGATCATATTGATCAAGAATTCATGATGCACTCAAATTAGATACTTTCTACAAGACAAATGTATTACACACATAAATTAATTTAAGAGTAATACCCTAAAGAATGCCTCAGTGTCATTCATGATAAGGTGGAATGTTAAAAAACATTTTTACCTAGAATAGTGATAAAAATCAAAGCAGTTACTGACAAAATAGTAGATTTTTCAATGGCAAGGATTATAACACATGGTCATGGTGCAAGAGGATATGGGCCATTTTCTTACCATATGTTATTAAAGGGTCTAACTTTACTATCATCTCATTGAACAAGTGCTTCAAGGATATGGAAATAATAATTACATATACTTATGGATCTTTACTATATAAACCTAGATCTTCAAAATATCCATTGTATGATGCACTTTTGTCTAATAATTGCTACCCTAAATGTAAGAAATATAGATAAGAATCAAAATAAATTGGTGCATTAAAGAAACTTCCATTCTATACCTTCAAATAGACAACTACTATGGGTATAATAAGAAAAGGTACTTCCATCCATAATTCTATTTTAAAAATGTCTAACCTTATATGGAACTAATACTACATTTACAAATTCAAAAAATCATGTTTTTTGTACAAGTTTGTGTTTCAATATTTCTCTCTCCTTATCTACAAAGGTGTTTTTCTTGATGTTGAGGTAAGATTTATCCCAATAAGACATACCCATGAGGACATCAATGACACAATTGGAAACCTATATGAATGTATAAAGAGGAAATATGTATGCAGTGTGGCAGAAATGATGGACATTTATAGGACAAGTGAAAATACAAGAAAATTCATGCCATATTTGATTGAATAAGTAATGGATTTCAAATATTATGTTAATAGTTATTAGCTGAAGGGAAGAAATGAAATAGTAGGCTTGACAAAAGGTCAATCTTTATTCTATGCATGGAGTAAGGTCAGCCCATTATGCATTGAAAAAACTCTATAAAAAATAGAAATTTCCCCTCTCCCACCCACGCCCCCTCCCCTGATTAAATTATGGAGAAAAAAATAAAATGGTGAGTCAAATGTTCCAGAAGGTAATCTGACAAAAATGTTTTTCAAAGACTTGAAAAATAAACAAATGTTGCAAGATTCCATTGTTATAAAAGTCTCAGATAGAATTAGAAAAAAGAGTGAAAAAAATAAAATATAACTTGATTAAGTATGTATAGGAATTCAATGAATTTGGTTTGATCAAAAATAGTAAGTGGAAGGATCTAGCATAGTACTTCTAAAACATCTAGGACACAATGAAATAAGACATGTTTCCTTCTGAAGTTGAATGTATAGGATATTTTTGGCCTAGAACTCACCATGACATACCCATACATAGATCTCTTCACAAAATGGTTCATGATAAGACTCTTGATTTCGGAGTGGCATCTACAAATACATATGTTGGTCCAAAAATAAAAAGAACAAAATTTGCATTTGATCTATCTCAAGATGTGCAAATCAAAAATATATTATTTGTCAGACCTGATGATTCTACAGGAGTGGACTACATAGTATGGGTTGCTAGAGATAAAATTAATATGAGATACTACAAATAAATAGAGATATAAAATGAAGGGTTAATGTAGCTTGGTTCATCCTAGTTCATGCATGGAAAAAAATGTAAAAGAAACAAAAATTTATTCAAGCTTTTTGGACAAGAAATGGAAGCCACACCCAACTGACACATGTTTACCATCCATACTCATAGATAGTATCATCTATGCTTGGAAACCAAATAAAATTTGGATAGGTCATACACTTGTTCTCTCTAATTTTTTGAAAGGCATTGTAACAGACTATTTAAATTCATTGTCCCATTAGGCACTTTCAAAAATAGTGATAAAGGATTAGGAACTATTGTTTTCTTTCATGACATTGGAAAATTTGAAATGGTGTTTTCTTAATTTTGGAATGAGAAATATGAATGGTTTTTTTTAAAAATTAGTCCATTTTTGGGAATGTATAATGTTTTCTTGTTTTATTTATTTATATTTATTTCTAGTGGCACTTCGCATTTTGGGTCTCAAAAAATACACTTTGGCTTTTGCATTTTATATTTTCTACTATGATATTCAATATTTCAATAATTTTGCATCTATTTAATGGCATTTGACTGTTGGAATGACCACTTCACATTTTTGTGTTTCAAAATGGTCTTTCACTTTTTGGTTTTTCAAATTAAACTTCACATTTTATATCCTTCAAAATGGTCTTCAACAAATTCTCTTTGCAATTTTCACATCATAATTTACACTTCAGATTTTGTGCATTAAAAAATACACTTTGGCATTCCCATGTTTGCAAAAAAGGTCTTTAGGGTTTATGCCTCAGAATGTCCCACTTGTGCATCAAGATTTATTATTCGGCATTTGTGTATCAACAAATGGTCTTTAACTTTTTAGTTTTTCAAATTACAATTGGACCAAGCACCCAAAAATGTGCCACATGGAAAAATATAAATGAATTAGTTGTGCGAAAGGATGACCAGTCCAAAAAAAATCCTAAACAATGCAGGAACCTAAGATTGTGACACACATCACAATCTTAGTAACTTGACTATGTGGGAGATTATATTAATAATATAATAATATAACATTGAGGATGTGCCCATCACCTGAACACCCATGATCGACATGTGGCATGTACATAAATATGAGATAAACTTTGGTGGTCATGAGGATGTCACCTAATTTAGATTAAACAAATAATTCATGAT